>CANTUS010000016.1:10000000-10365000 GCA_947683365.1 Euphorbia pulcherrima
TATTTATTGACGGTTTTCCAAGAACACTAAGGAAAAACAAAGAAACAACACCAAAATCAGAAAAAAAAAACAGCAAGAAAAGACAATAAATGAAGTAAAAGATCAAGGGAACTCAATTTTGTTACCTCTAAGCCATGAATCTAACTCGGGGAACTCGAATCGGATGTTTGGCAAGCTTTTGATGATTTTTCGACGGAAACAATGACGAAAATAGCAACAGAAATAGTGACAGATTGTTTGGGTGGTATTTGGGGAAAAGTATCTAAAACCCTATTTAATCGGTTTTAACCTATGATTTCTAATTGATTTTAGTGATTAAGCTATGAGATCAAGCCTAAGAACAACTAAGAATCAAGATTAGAGGGGATTAAACCCGGATTCTAGCTTTTTTTAAGCTTTCTCTATCTAGTTCTTCCCTTTCTCTCTCTTATTCTTGATTTTTCTCTCTAAAATGATTTCTAAATTCTAAATTTGGAGAAAAGTCCCCCCCTCTCTCTCTCTTGAATTGGTTTAAATACTCTAACACAAAAAAATCCACTGACTTAGGCAAATTTACGAGAAAAATACTAGGCTAAATCGTAAGAGGAGAGAGAAACAAAGTGGCACGGCCTGAAATAGGCCGTGCTAAGCCCACCGCCACCGTCATGGCAGTGACCGCTATAGGGGCGGCGGTCACCGCGATGATAGCAGGCTCTACTGCCATTACAGTGGCGGGGGTGGTTGCCATAATGGCGGGGGTGGCCATCCCGGTGGCATTCACAGCCACAAAGGGTGGTAGTGAACGCCACCACGGTAGCGGTGACCACCACAAGAGTGGTGACCACCATCGCCGAAGGGCAGGCTACCACCGCCGTCGCCACCGGCAGTGGTGGTGGCAACAAAAGGGGATTGCTAGGTTTAGATAATCTAGGGTTAGGGTTTAGGTAGGGTTTGCTAATTAGGGTTTTTTGGGGCAGATTTAGGGTTTTGGCTTCCAACGCCTATATCTTTCACTACAGTTATCTAATTAAGGCGATTCTTGACATTCCGAAAAGCTTGAAGAGTCAAGAATCCAATGGTATAAACAAGACTCACTGAAAATGTTTAGATCTTATATAAAATGTGAAACAAATTACTACACGCTAGCGAAAGGAAACAGCTAATCCTAAATGCATGCGACCCGATATTTAAATGCAACCAAATGTCTAAAATCATTAAAAATTTACTTACCAAACTCGATTCGACCTTCCAAGAATAGAACAGCTAGACCATACGAGGTCAGAGTAACAAGTCATCATCGTTCCAAGGGTCACCGAAAGCCCGTGCTCATAAGGGGTATAGGAAGTATAAAATAAGAAGAAAACCCATTTCTTGAGGTTTTGTCCAAATTTTATTCATTCCTAACTTTGCTTTGTGTACTTTTACCAAGCTCTCTCAACAGTAAAGGGATAGCCTCAAAGTGGATTCACACCGTAAAGGTAACGCTCCTGAATTTTAAAAAGACTCACACCTCTTTTATTTTATTATTATTCTCTACTTCTGTCATTTCTACTTCTACTATTACTCTGGGTCTGGTCCTAGCCGTTATAAGTATTGTTGGCACTATACATCCCTAGGGATATTATATCGGTGCGCCAAACTCTTAAGGAGGGAAATCACGCTTGGTTATACTATTATTTCTACTATTTGTATTATTATTTGTTATATTTGCCTTATTATTCTTTTGGGTTCGACCCCGATTAATGCGAGCCTTGATGGTACCTAATATGCCATTTTAGTGGTTATCTTGGTACGTTGTACTTATATAAAGGGAAATCCCATTTCTTCCTCTTTTGTCTTTTTTGCTATTTTTATCTGGTGGCTGATTTTGTCTCGGGCTTCCCAGGCCCGTACGGGTCCCCTATACCCGTACGGGTACCCCATTGGTTGTACGGGTATAAGCCCCAGAGGGAACTTAGAGATACTTCACCAAAAGACACCTAAATTATTTTAGGGATAAAGAATGCAGATGCTGAACAGTCCTAAAATTTGTATAATGTTGAAGTTACTACAAATTCCTTCGTTCCAAAATTTAATTTGAACAATATTTTAATTATTATGCCAAAAAAAGAATTTTTATAAAAATCAGGTTTTCATAAAAATAAAGCCCCAGCAGAGTCGCAACTGTGAGCGAGCGGATGGGTTGTCGGGCTTCGCACACGGGGTGTGCTTCGGGTTTGGTGTAGTTTGAGAAAACCACGGTGTTTGGTCTGGTTTGAAAAATCCAGCTTGCTTAGCTTTGTAGGCCAAAATGCGATTATATTGAGAAATATGTATTCACATTTTAATAAGAAAAGATATTTTTAAAATAAAGTATTTTAACTTTATTTAAAAATAAAATGGAGTCGCCACCCGATTCAGCTCCACCGGGAATTGTGGTATTCTGATCCAAAATGGGATTTTTATACCAAAACGAAAGAAGGATTTTGAGTTTGGACATAATAGTTACTCATATTGTTCAAATTGTTTGGATTAATTTTGGAATCTTGGAATTTGTGTTGATTTCTGCATTACAATGGCTTTATTTAAGAATCAAATTCAAGAAATAAAACGGGCATTATAACGGCTTAATAAATAGACTTTTTCTACCGAATTTTTGGTAGAGTAATGGCAGCACTTGGGTCTGGGCCCGAAAACTTGGATAGAGTTTCCCCACGTTCTGGATGTTTGTCCGTACCTGCGAGCTTATTTACACATATTATAGTTAAGTGGCACCAGTGGCTCACTTAACCACAAAAATGAAATGCAATGTGCAATAATAAAGTAAAAAAATGGATTTTAAAGTAGGGCTCAGAGCCGATTACCCTCAGTTTACCTTTTTATCTATCTAGGGTGACTTGAGAGCCAGTGCAGGACCGAAGTTGTCAGAGGTTGTGATTTTGTTGGAAAATAGATTTAACCCTAGTTATGACTATAATCTTGGGTTATTTATAAAGGCAAATGTGACATTTGGCCATTTTTAGACCGAAGATCACTGCAGGATCTTGATCTAAAAAGACCGTGAAGTGAGTTTATACTGAATGTCGGTGATAGAACTCGGATCTGGTATTATTCTGACAGAGTTTCGGGGCTTTTGGGATTCCTGAAACTGAAAAAGGACATAAAGGTAATTTTGGAAATTTTCCAAAGTTTTTGTCTCCTCCGAAATGAGGGGGTGATCCCGTATTTATAATAGGTTGGTAATTAGCCGGCGGGCTAATTACATAGGTAATTACAGGATTTGATTTCAGATCCGTAAATCCTTGCCAAATCTCGGTAAGATTTGATTTTTTTTACTGTGGATTGATAAATAGCCGGCAGGGTAATTACCTATGTTTGACAAAACTTTGACTTTTTGATTTTTCATTAGGAAATACTAAATTGAAGCTTCCCTGGAATGTGGATTTTTTAATTTCAGATTTTCAATGACAATTCGGTCCTTTTCGACTCATTTGTCTGATCGCTGAATGAAATAGGCATTATTCCTCATCGGGCAGGAACGGATCTGTGCTAACAACACCTAAATTGCTTATTGGGTAAAGATTGCAGATGTTATACAATTCTAAAATTTTTGTAATGTTGAAATTACCTTATATTCTATAATTCCAAAATTTAATTTGAACAATATTTTAATTATTGTATCAAAAAAGAATTTTTATAAAAAATCGGGTTTTTACAAAAATAATTTATCCCCGGCAGAGTCGCCATTGTGAGCGAGCATGGTTTTATTAGGATTGTGCATGCAGGGTGTGGTGTGCAGGGCGTGTTTGGATTGGTTTGAGAAAATCCGGTTTGCTTAAATATAATGACTTTGTGTAAGCCAAAAATGTGATTATATTGAGAAATATATTTGCACATTTTATTTAGGAAAGATATTTTTAAAATAAAGTATTTTTTACTTTATTTAAAATAAAATAGAGTCGCCACCCAGTTTAGCGCCACCGGGAATTGTGGTATACTGATCCAAGATGGGATTTTTTTATACCGAAAAGAAAGTGAGATTCTGAGTTAGGAAATAATAGTTACTCATATTGTTCAAATTGTTTGGGTTAATTTTGAAATTTTGGAATTTGTGGTAATTTCTGCGTTACAATGGCTTTATTTAAGAAATAAATTCAAGAAATAGAACGGGCATTATAACGGCTTAATAAAATTGATATTTTCTACCGAAATTCCGGTAGAGTAATAGTAGCGCTTGAGTTTTGGCCCGGAAACTCGAATAAAGTTTCCTCACGTTCATGATGTTTCATCTGTACCTGCGAGCTTATTTACACAAATTATAGTTTAAGTGGCTCCAATGGCTCACTTAACCAGAGAAATTATGTGCAGTTTGCAATAAAAGTAATAAAATGAACTTTAAAGTTGGACTCAGGGCCAATTACCCTCAGTTTACCTTTTCTTCTATCCAGGATGACTTGAGAGCCAGTGTAGAACCGAGGTTGTTAGGGGCTGTGATTTGATTGGAAAATAGGTTTAACCAGAGTTGTGGCTATAATCTTGGATTATTCCTAAAGGAAATGTGGGATTTGTGAGGGTTGTAGTCTTTTAGACCAAAGATCACTATGAGATCTTGATCTAAAAAGATAGGAAAATGAGTTTATACCGAAGGTCGGTGATAAAGTTCAAATCTAGAAGTGTTTTGGCATAGTTTCGGGGCTTTTAGGACTCTCAGAATTGAAAAGGATACAATGGGAATTTTAAGATTTATATAAAATTTCTCGTCTGTTGAAAATGAGGGGGCGAGTCCCCTATTTATAATGGGATGGTAATTAGCTGGTGGGCTAATTATATAGGTAATTAGCCGGCGGACTAACTACCTATCTGACAGGATTTTACATTAGATCCCCTAAATTCATGCCTGATCTCGATAAGATTTGATTTTTTTTACTGTAGAGGGGTAATTAGTCGGCGGACTAATTACCTATGTTTGACCAAACTTTGACATTTTGATTTTTTAGTAGGAAATGCTAAATCGAAGCTTCCATGGAATGTGGGTTTTTAAATTTCGGATTCTGGATGACAATTCGATCCTTTTAGCTCTTTTGTCTGATCATATTGAACAAAATAGACATAATTCCTAATCGGGCCGGAATAGACCTATGCTAACAGTAGCGCTATCTCCTTACCTTTTCTCTTACACGTCTCAGTATATTACTTTGAATGCATTCCAGATCCTTGGATAATTCACAAGAAAATTCAGCTACCCATTGATCTCTCTCTTTCTACTCTTGCTCACGCTTCTCATGATCCTTCTCACCCATTGCCATTGCATCCAAAATGAATTGGGCTTGATGATCAAATGAGCTAGAGAGTCTTCAAATGTCTTCAACTACCCATAGATGGTGGAAGAAAAATTTTGCACTAGCAACCCATAGATCTTTAGGGATATGGCATCCGGTTCTCTCAGAAAATCGAAGGGACCCACCAGGGTGTGAGATTGAGATTGATTGACCTGGTATTGAGCATTCAGTCCTTCCTTGGAAATCTGGGTGAGACTGGCCAGAGCCTTAGCTTGGGTATTTTCTCTTAAAATCCGCTCTAGCATGGGAGTGCTCCTAATGTGAGTAGATATATGTTCATGAATCTGATCAATTTCATGGCCATCATTAATGACATTAGCATGAACATTCTTGATTTGATCACGAATGTGACCAAGTTTCTGATGAAGTGAAGGTTCTTGCTCAGCATCTGCTATAGTAATGTCGCTACTCAGAGCATCAAATATGTTCACTCTCTTCAAAGCCTAGAACATTTCTCCGTTTGAATTCTTAACTCCCTTCAAAACTTGGTCCTTCACATTCCTCAGCTCACTGGAGTTTCCTTGACTCATCTTGAATGCAGTGACTAGCTCATTGACAACATCTATAACAATATATAAGCCAGATGCGTTCTCATCATTCTCTTTGCTAGGAATACTATACCCATTCAGAATTGCTTGCATTGCTTCCAAGAGAGGATTGAATTTGTCTATCATCGAGTTTTTGAAATCCCTCTCTTCATTCAAAACTCTGCAGTTGCTTTCATAGATCTCTTGCATTATCTTCTTAAGTTCAGCAACATCCTACTTCAAAAGATCAGCCTGTCTACCTACAAAATTCAAAATAAGCGAAGTATTGGATACTATAGCCTTTACAAGATAATACTGGGTAGGTACAGACTTGAAGTGAGCCTTTATCTCCTCAAAAGGAGAAAAAATCCATGCACTGACTCAATAGCCTTTGCAATCCTTCTCAAGCCCTCCTCAGACAATAATAATCTTGCAATTTCTGCATCTATTTCATCATCAGTCCTAAGTCCTAGATATCTAGCTCTTCCCATTCTCCTTATATCTCCCAATAACTCAGCCTGGGGTTGAATTGGGATTGTGGTTGTTGTGGTTCTGGAATCTCTCTAATAATTGGAGGACCTCCAATAATTGGTCCTTTCAATAGAAGTGGTTCATGCTCAGGAGACATAATGGGTGAAAGTAAGGGAATCATGGTAGTTGATGTTGTTTGGTTAGAGTTTGAAGAACTTGGGTGGTCAGAATTGGATGTTGATGGTATTTAGGTTTCAGGTAAAGGTTGAGAGGATATTGGTGTAGGTAATAGGGGTGTTTCAGTGGAAATATTTGGGAAAAAGAATGGCTTTTCTTAGTTTTCTTCCTTCTCTTCTTCAACACCTTCAATAGTTTGCTCCCTGCTCAACTACAATAACTTCCTCCTCCTTATCCCACAAATCTCCCTCATCTTCATCAATAACAACTTTCATCCTCTTCAGCAATCTTCTTTCCCTCTCCTTCTTCTCCTTATTAGCTTCCTCAGCAGTCAAACTGACCTACTGGTCTTCTTCAATAACATCAAACTCAACCGCATAAACTTTAATTACTTCATCATCTTCCTGCTCCTCCTGGTTCTCAATTCCTTCTAGGGCTTCTATCATTTCCTCCACTACTTCTACAATAGGTTTTCTAGCTAGACTGGCTACTGTAGCTTTAATAGCTTTCTCAGTGTCAGTCTTAGTCTTTATTGCTGCTTCTTCAGCCCTTCTCCTTATCTCTTCTTCAATGTCTTCCTGTCTTTTCTTAATTCTTTCTTTCTCAGTGACCTTCAACTTCTCAGCTTCCTCCATATCCTAGACTATGCCAGTTGGCTTCTTTACCATTAGCTTGTTCTTAGGCTAACCAACATGAGGCACAGGAACTGATATAGCTTCCTATCCTTCAACCTTTTTAAAGTCCAGCTGGGCATCCTCACTCTTCCTCTTCTTCTATCTCTAGAGAGGCATCTCCTATCTCAGCTCCACTTCTAACTTCTTTTCTTCTTCAATCCCCTTAGAAGTCAGCTCTCTAGGCTTCTCTTCCTTAGTTCCCTTAGTACATCTGGTCAATTTAGGAACATGGGTAACTATAGGATTAGAGCTAGCTGAGCTTGCCTTCTTCACTTCATTCTTGGAGTCTCTCTTGACCTCCTTCTTACTACCCTGCTTCTCTATGTTTTCTTCTCCTATCTCTGCCCTGAGCTTGGTAATCCTCTCAAGCTCCCTAGCTATAAAATCTTCAAGAGTCCGATCTTCCTCTTCAGGCCTAATAGGTCTTAGTGGCATAATGTCTTTAGGATCCTTCACTCTGACCTCTCCTTTCCTTAGCTTGATATACTTGGTGTTATTAGGCCTTTCATCACATTTTAAGCCATGAAAGTGTGCATTACTTAGAATTCTGGATTCAATCACATTCAAGTCTAGCTCATATGCCCTGCAAATTTCCATAGCAAGATTGCCATACACCATATGTTTGGATACCTTCAAAAACCTGTGAACAACTTCCAGGGGCCAAATAATGCACTTTCCATGAGTCAAAGCGTAGACAAATACTCTCTCAAACTTCGAGCAGCTTCCTATAGAAGTAGTTTTGGGCAGCAACACTTTTGTAACAAGCCCATACACCTGCTTTCCTTCCTTTGTGAACATTGAGGCTATGAATTCACCTGCCTTATAGTCATAGGGAACTTTATAATCAATGGGGATGTCCACGTACTCTTCATCCTCCACAAATCGCATCCTCAACCCTCTTTCTTGCATACCCAGCAACCCAGCTATTAACTTGAGGGTTACATACACCTTCCTCCCTATCATTGTAGTGAAAAATAAGTCCTTCTATCCTTTAACCATGTGAAGCAATCTCCTCACTACCTGCTCATAACACCCACTAGGTATCTCAAAGAACCCTCTCAGGTGGTGTTGGTGCATCCACTTCCTAAAGTGCTCATCACTTGAGAAACTGAGCATATCAACAGTTGTTGTCTCTTGTACGATAGCTCCTTCTCTAAAACACCATCCAATTAGAATATATATGGTTCCTACTGGTATGAATAGATCTTCCCTTTTGTTGATTCCAATCACCATTTACGCCGTATAATCCATTGTTGTAATCCAATATGTATATTTTTCATCCCTCATAAATAGGGATTCCTCAGCGTTGGGTTCAGACGATCTTCCTGAAGTACTCACCATTGAAATAGCTTTAAAAGAAATAGAGAATTTAGGGACTTAGAGAAGAAGATTGTAGAGAAGAAATTTGGTAAAGTAACCTTTACTCTTTCTGAATTACTCCTTAAATAGCCAGAACTCTTCACTAAGACCTGCATAGCCTACGTGCATGACTCATAATCCATGGTCATAAATTAACAATGAGATTGAGCAGAGTATACCAAAGGATTAATGATAGCAAAATACACGGGATAACTGTAATTGAATATGGAACGATTTAAGACTTCCTACCATTTCTATTAGTTTTAAATTTGAAAAGAAATCGATGATAATTTATGATGTGTCCAAAATTCAAGCGCGAAGAAGAAACACTTAACCTAATTTACCAATGCTTAGAGTGTGCCCTAGGTTAGCTCCAGAAAAGGCCAGTGAGAAATTTATTTCTTCAAATTGGATTGGACATTCTAATTAACTTCCTCAAAGTGTTGAATTGATCCTTTCCAATAGGCTTCGTGAATATGTCAGCCTGATGTTCTTATGTAGGAATGTATGTGAGATTGATTTCACCTTTTAGCACATGATCCTCTATGAAGTGATGTCAAATATTGACATGCTTCATCCTGCTATATTGAATTGGATTCTTGGATAGGTCAATTGTACTCTTGTTGTCGCACATGAATTCAAGACACTTAGACTTTATACCATAATCCTCCAATTACTGCTTGATCCATAGCAGTTGTGCTACACAACTTCTAACAACTATGTACTCAGCCTCAATTATACTCAGAGCCACAGAAGTATGCTTCTTTCTATACCATGTTACTAGACAATCACCAAGGAAATGACATCCTCCTGTGGTGCTTTCCTTTTAAGTTTGTCTCTTCTATAGTCAGCATATGTATATCCTCTTATAGTGAAATCTGCATTACTTGGATACCATAAACTTGCATCAATAGACACTAGCAAATACCTGAGAATTCTCTTAACAGCAGCTAAGTGAGATTCTCTGGGGTTAGCTTGATATCTTGCACAATAACATACAGCATATTGAATGTCAAGCCTACTAGCAGTTAAGTAAAGTAGAGAACCAACAATACCTCTATAGGGCTTACTCTCTATAGGTTTACCTTCCTCATCTTTACTCAAAATTGTATCAGTGGCCATGGGTGTTGACATTGGCTTAGATTTATCTATGCCAAACTTCTTGAGAACTTCCTTGGCATACTTCGCTTGGCTGATGAAGATCCCATCATCACCTTGCTTGATTTTCAAACCAAGAAAGAAATTAAGCCCTCCCATCATTGACATTTCAAACTCTTTCTTCATTTGCTAGTTGAATTCTTTGCATAGCTTTTCATCAGTTGCTCCAAAAATGATGTCATTAATATAGATTTGGACTAGTAACACATCTTGATGCTTCTTCTTGATAAATAGAGTTGTATCTACTTTTCCTTTGACATAATCTTTGCTGAGTGAAAAGTTAGTCAGTCTCTAATACCAAGCTCTTGGAGCCCATTTCAATCCATACAGAGCCTTCTTCAGCTTG
This sequence comes from Euphorbia pulcherrima, assembly GCA_947683365.1. Lineage (NCBI taxonomy): Eukaryota > Viridiplantae > Streptophyta > Magnoliopsida > Malpighiales > Euphorbiaceae > Euphorbia > Euphorbia pulcherrima. Next base: position 10,010,010 of record CANTUS010000016.1, read on the forward strand.
AAGACATGATCTGGATACTTTAGATCTTCAAAGCCTGGGGGCTGTCTGACGTAGGCTGCCTCTTGAATATAACCATTAATAAATACACTTTTAACATCCATTTGAAATAACTTAAAGTTCATATAAGATGCAAAAGCACAGAGAATTCTTATGGCTTTAAGTCTTGCTACTAGTGCAAAGGTTTCTCCATAGTCAATGCCTTCTTGTTGATTGTAGCCTTGAGCAACTAGTATAGCCTTGTTTCTAACAACATTACCGGCTTCATCTAGCTTGTTCTTGAAAACCCGTTTGGTGCCAATAATTGACTTGCCTCTAGGTTTCTCCACCAAATCCCAAACTTCATTTCTTCTGAATTGGTCTAGCTCCTCTTGCATTACAATCATCCAGTTATCATCAAACTCAGCATCTTCAAACTTCTTTGGTTCAATCAATGAGACAAATATTGAATGACTCATCATTCTATTCAGCTGACCTCTAGCCATCACTAAATTTTGCACACTATCAAGAATCTTCTCAACTGGGTGATCTCTCCTTGCTTTAACTTCTTTTGGTAGATCAAGATCAGTTCACTAAGCTACTATCATTGGTTGAGCATCTACATCGTCACCAAAGTTGATGGATTGGTCCAAGTCAACTTCATAATCTTCTTTTTCTGGTACTGGATTAGGAAAAACAATGGGTTGGCTGACTGATCCGCTGACTTGTTCCTTTTCCCTTTTATCATCACTGGCTTCTCTACCTGCACTGCTAGTTTCATCAAAATCTATATGCATGGACTCCTCTAAGATGCTAGTCCTCTTGACATACACCATATATGCCCTACTGTGTGTTAAGTAACCCAGTAAGATTCCTTCATTAGTCGTGGGGTCAAATTTAGCCAGTTGGTCTTTTGTGTTTAATATGAAGCATTTACAACTAAAGGCCTTGAGGTGACCAACCTTGGGCTTGCGCCCCTTCCAAAGTTCATAAGGAGTTTTATTCAAAACTGGGCAAATTAAAACCCTGTTTAGAATGTAACAAACTGTGTTAATAGCTTCCCCCAAGAAATACTTTAGCAGATTGTTATCACTCAACATAGAACCACCCATCTCCGTAATAGTGCGATTCTTTCTCTCAATAACCGCATTCTGCTAAGGTGTATGAGGGACAAAAAAATTATGGTCAATACTATGCTTAGAACAAAATTCCTTAAACTACCTATTTTCGAATTCTCTTCCATGGTTACTATAGATTCTATTAATTTTAAGGTCTTTTTCATTCATGATCCGGGTAGCCAACCTAGAGAATGATTCAAATGTTTTATCTTTGCTTGCTAGCATGACAATCTAAGTGAACCTGGTCAGATCATCTAGAACCACAAGGGTGTATTTCATTCCACCTAAACTTATTGGCACAATAGGCCCAAACAAATCCATGTGTAGAAGCTCAAGGGGACGAGAAGAAGATATATCAGCTAAGGATTTAAAGGTCTTCCTAAATTTTTTCCCAAGTTGGCATGCTGAGCAGAGTGTATCTTTTTCAAAGGCTAGATTGGTTAAACCCTCCATAAGTTCATTTCTAGTTAATTTGGATAGATTGGTCATATTGATATGTTCTAACCTTCTGTGCCATAGCCATGAGTTTTCCTCCTTAGAAAGTAAGCATATATCATTGGAGCTAAGGGATAAATCAACCATATAACAAGGAGCATAAAGAATAGTTTGGTCAGAATTACCATCAATGACTGAGCAGCCCGCTGAGTCAAAAATCACTTTCCTGCCTTTATCACACAGTTGAGCAATGCTTAGAAAATTGAACTTCAGGCCTTTCACAAGATATACGTTATCAATTGAAGGCTTGACTCCCATAGTGCCAGTGCCAACAATCTTTCCCTTTTTATTGTCTCCAAAACTGACACTTCCATTCCTTCTTCGCTCCATTGTGATGAATTGCTTTTCACCACCTATCATATCCCTCGAGCATCCACTATCCAAATACCACATTTTTCTGTCATTAGTGGATCTCAGGCTCACCTGTAAAACAATCAAGTTTACTTAGGTGCCCGTGCCTTTTTCTGGCTGGGTCCTCCCTTGTTAGTTGTGGTCATCCTTGACTAGTCATACTCATTATAGTAACCATTTTTGTGTTTACACATGACTGTAGCATGTCCTGACTTTCCACAAAACTTACAAACAGCCTTAGGATTGGGCCTGCTCACTTTTCTCTTTTGAGAATCCTTCTCAGAGTGGTAAGTGTGGTTACTCTGAGTATTCTTGCTAGGTTGAGGAGGGACCTGCTCCTTTTTCAAAGTTGTTAATTCATCAGCTAGCTCATCTAATTCCTTAGTGAGGTTGATGTTATATCCATTATGGTGCTTAGCTTTTTTCATAAGGTATAAGATGCCAAGTGAGGTAGAAGAGTTGACATCTTCTAGATCATCACACCTCCTATGAAGTACTTGGATGTATTTGGCTGACTTCTTAGTCACATTAATAACATCATTAAGTACCTTATCAAGTTCATGTAAGACAAAGGGGGTTCAGAATTTACCTCAGTTTGCTTTCGTTTGTCTCTGCTCTTGTCAGCTGGTTGATTGGCAGCGGAAGTAGATGGTTGGTTAGCCGACTCTGAGTTGGGTTGATCATCCTTAGCCATGAGACACACATTTGCAAAATCTTGTACCTCTTCATCTGAGGATGATGACTCTTATTCAGAGTCACTCCAGGTAGCAGCAAGAGCCTTCTTATCCTTTCTCTTCTTGGACATGTCCTTCTTAGCTTTAGGATAGATAGACTGGATATGCCCTTTCTCACTACATTTAAAGCATTTGATATCTTTGTTGCGCTCTTTGTTGAACTCCTTTTGTGGTCTATCATCTGCTCCTTTCCTGTACTTCTCAGACTTTCTGAATCTCTAGAAGTTCTTATCTTTCTTCAAGAACCTTTTAAATTTCTTGGTCATCAGTGCTATCTCTTCCTTCCTATCCTCTTGATAATCTTCCTGAGAGAAAACTTCATTATCAACAGCTTTAAGGATAATAGCTCTACTATAGCTTTCTCTCTCCTTGTGCTTATACTTCTTGGACTCATCTTCATATTGCTTTAAAGACATCTCATGAGTCATCAATATTCCCATCAGCTCATCAAACTTGTAGGTCTTCAAATCATGAGCTTCTTCGATAGCACTCTTCTTTGATTCCCATTCTTGTGTCAAGCTTCTCCTGATCTTCTTGACAGTTTCCTCCTCAGTAAAACTCTTGCCAAGGCTTTTCAGCTTGTTAACAATATTCATGAATCTAGTGTTTATGTTAGAAATGTCATCCTTGGGTTGCATCTAAAACATCTCATAATTCTTCATGAGAATGTTGTTCTTGGACTCCTTGACCTTGTCAGTGCCTTCAGAAGTTACTTCCAACTTCTTCCATATCTCTCTAGTAGTTTCACACCCTCAAATGTAATTAAAACTAGTAGTATTAAGCTATCGAGATAGTTGATAGCAGCTATATTTTCCTTCAATCTGGCCAAGTCCTGATTGTCCCATTCATTAGAGTACTTATCAACGTGCACTCCATTCTTCACAATAGTAGGAACAAATGGCCCTTCAACAATAGCCATCCAAGCGCGCATGCTTTGAGACTAGATGAAATTCTTGATCCTATTTGTCCAATAAGTATAATCCTCGCCATTAAACATTAGGGGCCTGGTGACAGATATGTCTTCTGACAGAATATAAGCTTCGGTCCTTCCATTAGATTCTCCTCCATTGTACGCCATGGTTTTTATCTTAAGATTATGAAATCTTTGAAATGAGAATTACTCTGATACCACTTATTGGTCCCTATGCATATACTCAATGAGTCAGAGGGGGGGTGAATGACCCACTCAATTAACTTAGTAAACTTTTTCGCAATTATATGAGATCCGCTGAGTAGGTCAACTGGCTAAGTGAAATCTAGAAAAACTTCAAAGTAAAGAACACAGAGATTTTATACTGGTTCGGCAACTTGTGCTCACATCCAGTCCTAAGAGAGTGTCTTGGCTTTAATTCACTAATCTCAAATCCTTTACCATAGGCAGAGAAGCCTGTTAGAGTTATATATTTTATATATTATAATTACATAATGAATGTACATAGGGATACTATTGTAATATGTACCACAAGCCCTAATTCATATATAATACACTAGCTCCAACCTTAATCTCTGTTGGAGACTTTAATTCACTGTACGCTATCTTGGAATTCAAAGCCATCGCCGGCTTACTACCACTAATTAACTCCTGCCGCTAGAATTTTTTTATTGTCGCCGATCATTACGGCCACAATTAGAACTACAAGTAGTGTTGTCTCAACTGTTATTCAACCTAAAGCAATCACAGCAGCCGCCCCTACCCCATTGTTTTCTCACCAACTGCCTGTTAAACTTGATTCAAATAATTTTATGCTTTGGAAAACACTCATCACTCTAATGATTGCAAGTTGCAGCCTGTTAAACCACATCACTAGAAACTCAGTTATCCTAGCCGAGACACTGGAAAATGGGACCCCTAACCTTGCATATCAAAACTAGTTTCTTGAGGATCAACATGTACTTTCATTGATTTTTAATTCGATGTCACCCTCCCTCTTACCTCAGATTATTGGTGTTCAAATCGCTAGACACGTAGGACTAAAATTGAATTTGCTTATGCCTCAGGCTCTAAAGCTCAAGCTAGAGAATTGAAAAAATAATTGAAAATGTTGATTAAATCAAATACTGAAAGTGTATCTGAATATATGCATAGGTCTAAATTAATGTCAGATAAATTAGCCTTGTTATAGTCTCCTATTTCAAAAGAGGATTTGGAAGATGCAACATTTATTAGCCTGCGGGGTCCTTTAAGCGAGGTTTAACATACCTTTATGACTCATACTATCTTTTTTTACGATCTCCTATATGTTCTAATGACTGAAGAACAACACCTAAAAAGGGACAAGATAGAGATTGATGATCTAAATATACCCATGGCTCATTATACGGTGAGGTCCAGCTAAGGGAGGGGTCGTGGTAGAGGCCGTAGGCTTGGCTATACCCAATAGCCAAATGATAATTTTCATCATCGGGGATAGCAACCTAGTCACCACAGCCAGCAAAGTTTTCATGGTTCTAGTCATGCTTTTCCCGCCAACCATCGTATAGTACACCTCTTGATATTGGGACTGTGAAGTGCCATAATTGTCAAGGTTTTGGCCATATCTCAAGGCAATGCCCATCCCCACGTACTCATTCAGGCCAAAACCCCCCACCACCTCAGGCCAAGCACACCATAGTTCAACCAACTGATTATAATTGGATAATGGACAACGTTGCAACTCATCACCTAGCAACGGATTTGGAACAACTGAACCTGCACTTTGAGTATTCTAGTCCTGAAGAAGTACATTTAGGTAATGGTTCATCTCTCCCCATTAAAAACATTGGGTCTACTTCAAATCCTATTGTCAATAAGTATTTACAATTGTCAAAAGTTTTACATGTGCCTGAGTCTAATACAAATTTGATATCTATTAGTGCACTAACGAATTCTAATGATGCTTCCGTGGAATTCTTTGATAAATTTTTTATGGTGAAGGACCTGAGTTCAAAACAGGTACTTCTGTGAGGCCTGAATAGGAATGGACTTTATGCTCTCCTATCAAGTTCTCGAGTCCCAGTAAAGTGCTATCTTACCTCCCTATCCACCTGGCATGAGAGGCTTGGTCATCCAGTAATTTCAGTCATTCACCGTCTTCTACACCATCAGCATATTGATTATTTATCGAAGAATAATAGTTTGAGTCCTAGTTTATGTTCTAGTTGTGCTGTAAGTAAGAGTCACAAATTGCCTTTTAATTTATCTAAGTCTGTCATATCTAGACCACTTGATTTGATTTGTTTGGATGTTTGGGGACCTTTCCCTATTCAATCTCATAATGGTTTTTTGTATTATCTTTTATTTTATGATTCCTTTAGTAAATATAGTTGGATATTTTTCTTACATTATAAATCGGAGGTCTTGAGCACATTTATCAGATCTCGTTCGGTAGTGGAAAAATATTTTAACCGCCCCATCAAGACTTTCCAATCGGATGGGGGCGATGAATTTATTAGCATGAAAAGTTATTTAGTTAAACATGGCATTGATTATAGTATATCATGCCCATATACCCCAAAGCAAAATGGGGCGGCAGAACGAAAACATCGGCACGTTGTGGAAACATGTTTATCTATGTTAAATCGTGCTAATTTGCCTATGACATTCTAGTCTAATCCATTTGATACAGTTGTCTTTCTTATAAATCGCATGCATGTTGATTCTTTCAATGATATCTCACCTTATTCTAAATTATTTGGTTCCACACCTGATTACTTGTCCTTACTATCCATGGTTGCGTCCTTACTCTCCGCATAAGTTACAATATCGCTCTTGCAAATGCATTTTCTTAGGTTATAGTCGAGCTTAAAAAGTTTATCATTATTTTGATCCCTTTACTAGTAAATTTTCATCCCACATCATGTAGTTTTTTATGAACAGGTTTTCCTATATTCGGAGCTTTGTGATAAAGTCATCGCACCTGCTACATTATCAATTCCCGAAATAACCCCCACTATCCATTTACAACCCCTACCTACCATAATCACAACGTCCTCACCTATACACCCCTCACCCAATTTTCCACCTACTGTACCACCTTTTAATTCCCCTCTTCCACTAAATACCAATTCATGCCCTACCAATACCCACTGACAAATAGCCAAATCGACAACACCAAATCTCCCACTACTAGTGCCCCATCGATTCCACTAGTGGTAGACATTCATAAATATACCAAGGCACAATTCCCCATAATCAAACCCATTAACCCATCTAAATGTAATACCAAACCTCCACCACCACCCAAAATGATGACAAGCAGACAAACCATGGGAAAATTGCCTAAACCAAAAACAAACTTGAAAATTATGGTACCTCATGACCCAACGTGTTTCACATAGGCTTCAAAACATGATTGTTGGTGGAAAGCGTTGTCCGATGAGTACAATGCATTAATACATAATGGTACTTGGAAGCTAGTTCCACCACTATCTCATGCTACTATTATTGCGTGCAAATGGGTCTTCAAAACAAAATTGCACCCTGACGGTACAATTGAGCATTACAAAGCTAGACTGGTAGCTAAGGGCTTTCATCAACGACCTGGTCTTGACTATCTTGACACCTTTAGCTTGGTTATCAAACCAACTGCGATTCAGCTTTTATTATCTCTGGCCATCTCATTTGATTGGTTAATTATGCACTTGGATGTGTCAAATGACTTTTTACATGTTGATCTTGACGAACCGGTATATATGTCTCAATCAATTAGCTTTGTTGACCCTATCAAACCTGGTTATGAGTGTCAACCTCTTAAATCCCTATACGGCCTAAAACAATCCCCTTGAATGTGGCACCATCATTTGACACAAGTTTTGGTCACATTTGGTTTTAGTGCTTTAAAGGTGGATGTTTCTGTTGATCATTTTTTACGAGGCTTGGTTATCATTTTCTGCCTCATCTATGTTGATGATCTTTTGCTCTTGAGTAATGATCACAATACTAAAGCCGAGGTCATTCATTATATACAATCCCAATTTGAGATAAAAAATTTAGGGCCTACTCAATATTTTCTTGGTGTTGAGCTTAGTCGACACCAAGGAACTCTAATTATTAATCAACATAAATATATTCGGGATTTGTTCACCAAGGCCGATATGTTGGATTTTAATAGGGTCACTACTCTTGTGAGCAACAGAATTTAGGGGGCCCGAAATTTGAAAATGCAACATTGTATCATAGTCTTATAGGGGGATTACAGTATCTGACAATAATGAGACCAAACATTTCATTTTGCATGCACAAAGTTGCTCAATTCATGCACAAACCAACTCAAGGCCATTGGCAGGCCTTAAAATGAATCTTAAGATACCTTTAGTCCACTATATCTCTTAGCCTCCATTACACCAAATAGTCTTAGATCTAGGTACATGGTTATTCAGATTTAGATTGGGTCGGAGACCCTGATGATAGACGCTCCATATCTAGTTTTGCAATTTTTCATGGAACAAATCTAATTTCATAGACTTCTCGTAAACAACACTCGGTATCGAAATCATCAACCTAAGCAAAATACCGAGCCCTTGCTACAGCTATGTAGGAAATTGCTTGGTTAGGAATGTTACTGAATGACATTGGTTCTCCTTTGGTGGCGGCACTCACACTCTGGCGTGATAACTCAAGTGTAATGTATTTGATGGCTAACCCCATTAATAGGATAAAGCACCTTGACCTCGATTTTCATTTTGTGTATGAACGAGTGCTCTTGAAGTAGCTCCAAGTTCGATATATACTGACTGATGATCAAGTAGCTGACATACTCATAAAGCCATTGTCAACAACACATTTCTTCGGGACAAGTTGGCTTTGGTTCCCACCAGCGCTCAACTTGAGGGGGGATGTTAGAGTTATATATTTTATATATTGTAATTTCGTAATGAATGTACATAGGGATATTATTGTAATATGTACCATAAACCTTAATTCATATATAATACACTAGCTCCAATCTTAATCTCTGTTGGAGACTTCAATTTATTGTACGTTATCTTAGTCTTTCACAAATTACCCCAATTATAAAATACCCTCTAAACTATAATAGCTCACCCGCTAAGTAGAATACCCTCTTCTACTAACAACTCAACTATTTCTAAATAAGAGCTGGAATCAACTTATATAAACATTGATCTAGTTACAAATGATCTGATATTAAAATTCAAATGATCTGATATTAAAATTCAAATGATCTAATATGTTCTCTCTTGTTCAAAGTAGATTCTTTGCTGAGTGGTTGCTTTCTCGTTTGAACTTCTATAAAGCTTGTAAATTGGCAAAGTTTTTTCTTCTTAGAAATTCAGGTGTAATCACCAAGTTCTAATGCTTCCCTTCTTGCTCCTTTTATAGTAGGATTAAGAAAGTAGCCGTTGAACTTGCCTTAGCATCTTCTAAAATTGACAGGTCATCTTTTCACCTGTTGCTTCTTTAAATCAATCCTTTAAGAGATTGAATTACATCGTTGTGAGATAGAAATCAATCCATTAGAGACAGATTGAAATTTGAGCTTTAATTTGAATCCTTTGTCATTTGATGCCAGTCTTCCGTTAGAGGGAACTCGCGCTGACTTGCTACGTATTGCCTTCCCATTCCTTCTAGTAATCTGACATTTTACAGAGCGCATAATACTATATTGTTGATCTGCAGAATTTCCCAAAAAGGCAAATGGCTTTTTACTGCTTGAATATGGAAGACTTTGTCTTTTTCCTTATAAACAGGAGTCTTGTTAAGGCATTAATTCGTTTTGTCTTTATCTCATTAATGTCCTGCAAAAAGCAACACTACAAGCAAAGATCCTATTTTTCCTTAAATGATAAAGTCAGTACCTTTGACAGACATAAAGTAACTCAGTGAAAAGATAAATCATTACGCACAGCTGGAACAAAATCTAATATCAAGCTTGGAGTGAATAGCATTTAGTCAGCAACTAAAGTACATAATCAGCCCAGAACAACTCAAAGTTAAACTAAATAACTAAGTCAGTGGAGAATTGACATTCTACCCTTGAATTTAATAACTCACATATAACCATAGAATAATTTCTTTTAACATCATTATTGATTTAGTTAACTCAAACTGAAATTAATTGTTGTGATCAAAACATAAGCACATCTGAGTCATCCACTAAGTCAGTCCAACCTTATGCTTGGTTCAACATATAAGTAATAGTCAAACATTAATAGCTTATACTGAAATATCATTTAAGGTATAAGCATATCGAAATCAAGTATCATTTAGTTATAGACTTAAGTACCCGAGGAGATGTCAACTTGAGGTATTTGTCTACGTATTACATGCTTGCATATTTATTTACAAAGCATGTCCCTAAGATGTATATGCGAAATATATTATAGGGCTAAATACATGTAGATTATTCTTATTCAGGATTACCTTATTTGACATACCCTTCAAACTGTGAACAATTACGAATGATATAAATTAGTTTTATACTGAGTAATGTATGTGTGTGTGTGTCATTTATCGTTCATAGCAAGTCAGACAGAGAAGTAGCCTACTCACATGGGTGTTTACCCTAGTGTTACCACGAGGGTACAGACTAGGATGAGATTGATTTTGAGCATATTGTGTATGTTTCAGGAACTTGTTCAAAATCATGAACTGACTTATTTAAGTAACAAGGAAAGCCACATTGTATGGAACAATGTATACTGACTACAAGAAAGAATTAGGTAAGAACTATATAGTTGACATGACGATAGGTCATGTTAGCTAAAGGTAGTTCTTAAAGTAGAACAAGGTTAAATGCTAAGGTGCATTGTAACTGAAACCTTTACATGGTGTTATTTTATATTATTGAGAATAGACATGCACTCCTTTATAAAGGTAAAAGGAAAGAACACCATGGCACATTATCAAAGTGGGAGAGGAGCCAGTCCTCGAGATAATGTGTGCTTAGCGACCGTGAGATGAGTAATTTGTATGTTGTACAAGGATCTCAACTTATCTAATGTGAGACTCAATCCATTAACTAAAGTGTGTTTGGACCTTACCCTCATTACTATTATGTTATCTTGAGTAGTAAGGACTAGCAAAGATAATTTGATCAATCATTGAGAGATTATGATTTAATTCTATCTGGGAGAGATTAGTTAGTGGTACTAACTAGTTCTGTATAGAATAGATAACTCAAAAGGAAGATATGACCAATGAACATTCACTAGAGTTCTATTAGTTCAATGGCTAGCCTATCGTTACATTTGTTGTAAGATAGTGAACAACAGATTAAGGCTTCTGAGATCCTTAATGATGTGGAAATGGGTGATTATCAACCAATCTAGGATAAAGCATACACGCAATACATCAGTGTGATATTATTTATAATTCTATAGTTTAATCTGTGGTTAAATACTAATCAAAATCATCTTGGCAGACCCTAACAGGTGCAAGATGTTCTGAATATGAGATGTTAATCTACTTGGTGAAGTACCACTCAGGCTAGTCTTGGCACACCCGGATGGGTGCAAGATAAAGTGTTCTTGATAGTATGCAGGTCGCACGACTTCGCAGGATAGAGAAGATATGATGACCTTGTATGGAATATCACCCGTCAAGTGCGAGTGGGAGATTTTAGAAATACTTGGTCCACCCGTGAGCGGGTCAATTGGGTCAAAGGATTCGATCCAATTTAGGTAATTGAATTTAATTGGAGAACTAAACAAGTAAAAGGACTAAATTGAAAAGTTATTGAACTTTAAGGATTTAATTACAAATAATCAAAAGTCTAGGGACTAAGTTGTAATTAATCAATTTTTCATTTCCTATAAAAGGAAGTGAACGTATGAAACATAATAAGATTTCATTTTTCTTTCATTTCTTTCCATTTTCAATTCTCTCTCTCGGAAATAGTTCTGAGACTCATTTTTGGATCATTCTTCCCTGGATTCCTGAAGAAGTTGTGAATAACGACTTAATCCTGACAAATTTTGGGTTAGTCAATGACTTAGCATTCAAACGATTTCAATGCAGTGTTCTTCGATCTCGGGCACGAAAAAAGGTAAGTATTCAAATTTGTTTCTTTACGATTTCCGTCAATTAACTTTCGCTTTCTTGATTCCCCTATTCCAAACGCCCCCTTAATTATACAATTTTCAAATTAGGTAGATAAACAGGGATTGCATTGTGAAATAACTTTGGAAATATTTTAAAGGTTATTTATTAAGAATAGTCAAACTTGGTGAACTATTTACAAATTCACCATCAAGTTAAATTGTTTACAAATACACATTCTCTTCAATTCAATTTACATACCATGTCACCCACTTGTTTCTCTCCTATTTATTTTGATTTTCCTTTTTGTTTTTCATTTATCTCTCAAATCATTTATTTTTTTGACATGCCGCTTTAGAGTTTTTCGTTTATCTTATTTTTATCTTCGAAATGACATCCACAGTGATATTTTTGAATTTTTTGAACTATTAGACATCTGATAGATGTGTAATAGACATGTGATGGAGGTCTAGTAGACATCTGGTATATATCAGTTTTTCTTATTTTTGTATGGAATCATTTTGTTAGTTTGTGCAAACCTTGGAATCAAACCACCAGCTACACAAAAAGCAATATAATCATGTTCAGCAACCCAAATTCAAATATGATGAAGCAATACATCAATCTCTCCCATTATTAAACAATAATAAGAACTTCAATTTCAGTAAATAAGAACAATATGTGAATCAAAATCAACAATCACTAAACAACATCAGTAAGCGATAAAAAAAAGGAAAAAACAAAAATAATGTCATAGAAAATCAAACAACAATTAACTAGTGGCAGAAATCAAACAAATAATAAGAACATAAGAGAATCGAGATACGATTTCCAGATCGAGAAAGAATGCAAGAATAGATCCATTAGAGAGAGCGCAGCATACTGATCAAAAAATAGAAAAAAGGCTAATGAAAAAAATAGATTCCAAACATCTACCATACTTGTACCACAGGTCCACCAAGCTTCTATAACATGTCTACCAGTTGAAAAACTTTGAAAATGTCAAAGTGGATGTTGTTTCAAAGATAAAAAAAAGAGACGAACAAAAAACTCTAAAGCGGCATGTCGAAAAAATGAACGGTTTGAAAGATAAATGCAAATGAAAACACGGAAATAATTAAAACATGCACAGGGGTATGACTTTCCATAAGACCGTACGTATGTAATTAGTTTCCTATTTGACCCAAATTATTTTATGAATGGAGATTTTTTTTGTAAAAGCCCCGATTTTAAATATATATTTATTGGCTACAGACGATGGTCCAATGCTAAATGTTGGAAATATGGCATATTAGATGACGTTGTACATTATCTACTTTAGGCTAAATTATAATATGGAAAACCTATGATTTGAATAACATGAAATATGTCATTGTATTTTATGCTTTGAGATCTTTCCAACGATATATTATACGCCTAAAACGGATTAACCGTGAATGAGAAATTGTAGTTTAAATTTTGGACATCTGTCAATTTTAGACGCGCTAAATCGGTGATTCGGTATTGAAAACATATTGCCATGTAATATTTTTTTCACCAGATTTTTATTTGAGATTAATGGGTTTTAATCTCTTAATCAATATCTATTCTCATAACATCCATGGTTAATGACCATAAAGGTATGGTTACAAATGTCAATGGCCATAAAGGTGTAGTTACAAAGGTTAATGCCCTTTAAACCCCATTAAGCCATGTTAATGCCATTTGTCCTATAAATACTATATTCTTGTAGCCTTCTTCATATACTTGTTCTTCTCTCTTTTACTCTTGAAAAAAAATCTAGCTGGTATTTGCGTTTGTTTACTTTGTGATTTATTTTCTGTTTTTCATACTAAAAAAATCTCTCAAAGTTTTCATTCCTTTTACAAGAAGGCTACTTAGTATTAGGTTCTTGTGAATTGCTCTTCATACGGTTAGAGTTCGTCTATGATTGAGGTTGTATCCTGGGAGACAAATTCACCGATAGCGGATGAATAATTATCTTAAGGAAACTGAGTTCCAGGCCTCCGCAATAAACTTCTACTTTGGTAAAAAGGTTCAATATTTCTTTTATATTTTTTTTGTAGTAAATCTCCTTTGTAATTTGTACTTATTCTTAATGAAATATAGTATTGTTTATTTTATTCAATACCGCTACTAAAAAGTTTTCTAACAATCTTAAGATAATTATGGCAATTTTTTTTAAGTTAAGTGCAGGTTACTCTGGATTCTTGAAGACTGTTTTTTTTGGACAAAACGTTGTTCATATAAAAAAACAGTAATTTGTTTTCTAATAAAAAAATTATCTTTCTTCTTTTCTTAGTTTTTTCTTATTTACAAGTTTCTAACTTACTCTGTAGTATTTCAGATTGTAAATTAAAAAAATTATGGACATTATTTTACCGATGAGAGATAATGGTTTTGAAACGGTTCCAAGCCAGAATAGCCAAAATGGACAAATTGGTCCTATTGGTGTTGGACCTAATGGAAATGAACTTTCGAGTTTAACGATTGTTATGCCTAATGATCATGAGGTAGTTTTAGGATTATATCTTATTTCAACTCTTAAAAGATCGGAGAAATTTTGTGGATCAAATTTTAAAGTTTGGCAATATAAAATATTTTTCTATGTGACAAACATGAGATACCATAATAAATTGAAAGATGACCCTCATGTTGGAGTGGTTAATGGTTCTTTTCAATTATTTATGGATGGTTGGAATCATATGGATCTTCTTTGCAAAAATGATATCTTGAATGACTTAGTCATTGTCAACCTATATAAGGTATGGAATATTAAACGTATTGCAAAAGAATTATGGGATTCCGTAAATAAAAAAATGTCTATTGCTAATCAAGTTTTGGCAAAAGCTAACGTGGTGGAGGTCATTAGAGACTCTAAAAAGGGCAAACAACATGTTAAATGTAAGTCCAAAATTGGACAAAATGGAAGCATATCCAAGAGACAAATGTTAAATGGAAAATGCTTAAATTGCAAAAAGATGAGACAAAAATCATTTGTTTGTAAATGGACAAAAATGGTCAATAACATTGAGGTAAAAGTAATGAAAGAAATTTCAAAAGATGTATGTGACATCAACGTTTGTGTTGTAATTTCTGAGGTCAATATGATTGACTCAAACCCAATAGAGTGGTGGCTTGACACTGGTGCTACTCGTCACGTATGTTGTGACAAAGAGTCTTTTATTAAACTGACTTTTATTGAAAATGGGGAGAAACTCTTCATAGGAAATTCTGTTATTTGTAATGTCATAGGACATGGAGCGATGATTCTGAAAATGACTTTCGGTAAAGAAGTAAAACTGCAAAATGTCTTGTATGTACTTGACATGAAGAAGAATCTAGTTTCTGGGATTCTATTGAGTGCATACGGCTTCAAGATGGTATTTGAATCTCAGAAATTTATTTTGTCTTGGAGAGACATGTATGTGGGAAAGGGATACAAATGTAGCGGAATTTTTAAATTTTGTTGTATCTCTTTTAAGAAAAATTCTATTAATGAGAATAATGTTGTAGCTTATATGATTGAGTCTTCTAACTTATGGCATAGTAGACTTGGACACGTTAATTTTGATATGTTACGACGTTTAATTAACTTGAATCATATACCCATATTTTATATCGATAAATCACATAAATGTGAAACATGTGTTGAGACAAAATTAACAAGATCGTCATTTCAATCGGTTGAAAGAAATTCAAAATTACTCAATCTAATATATACCAATATTTGTGACTTGAAATACGTTAAATCAAGGGGAGGAAATAAATATTTTATTATCTTCATAGATGATAGCACAAAATATTGTTATGTATATTTGGTAAAAAGCTTGGAGAAATTTTAATAAGAAAGTTAAGAAGGCAAGAAGTGATCGTGGTGGTATATAGGTTGCACCATTTGGCGAGTTTTGCTCCCAAAATGGAATTATCCCTGAAGTAACACCACCGTATTCTCCTCAATCAAATGGAGTAGCCAAATGCAAAAATCATACTCTAAAAGAGATGATGAATGCAATGTTAACCAGTTCTGATTTACCATAAAACATGTGGGGTGATGGTGTTTTGTCAGCAAATTATCTTTTAAATAAGATACTACATAATAAACAAGACAAAACCCCTTATAAATTATAGAAAGGTACAAAGCCTTCTTATAAGTACTTGAAAGTGTGGGAGTGTCTTGCAAAGGTAATTGCACCATTACCTAAATGTACGAAAATAAGTCCAAAAAAAGTGGATTGTATTTTCATTGGCTATGCTAGTAATAACAATGCATATCAGTTTCTTGTGCATGAATCTAAAAACTCGGATGCACACAAGAACACTTTGATTGAGTTAAAGGACACTTCACTTTTTTGAAGATGTATTTCCATGTAAGGAAAAAGGCGAAGGATCGGGAACTAAAAGGTCTCGTGAACTTATTGTAAGTGACGGTCAAGTTAAACAACAAGACGTTGATAACTATGACATTCTTCAATCAATAATTGAAGAAGATGATCAAAATTCTTAAGAAGAGAATAATAAGGATCAAGAGGTAGAACCTAGAAGAAGTAAATAGGAAAGGGTTGAAAATTCTTTTGATTTGGATTTTTTAACGTATATGGTTGAAGAGAAACCTCAAACGTATAAAGAAGCTATAAGCTCTATAGAAAGTCCTTTATGGAAAGAGGCCATAAGGACTGAAATTGATTCCATTTTGTAAAATCATATGTGGGAACTAGTGGACCTTCCTCCCGGAACTAAGCCACTAAGTTCTAAATGTATTTTGAAATGTAAGCTAAAAGTTGATGGAACAATTGATAAGTACAATGATCGTTTAGTCATAAAAGGTTATAGACAAAAAGAAGACCTTGATTACTTTGATACGTATTCTCTAGTGTCGAGAATAACTTCCATTAGGATGATACTCATAATTGCCGCTTTGTGAAATCTTGAACTACATCAAATGGATAAGAAAATAGATGTTCTAAACGGAGATCTTGAAGAAGAAATCTACATGGAACAACCCCAGGGTTGTGTAGCTTCTTGTCAAGAAAGGAAAGTATGTAAGTTGGTGAAGTCTTTATATGGTTTAAACCAAGCACCAAAACAATGGCATAATAAATTTGATGATGCCATAATGACAAGTGGCTATCGTATAAACGAGTGTGACAAGTGTATAAATGTCAAAACTACAAATGAAGGATATGTTATTCTATGTTTGTAAGTTGTTGACATACTCATTTTGGAAGCAACAAGAGAATAGTAAAATGTATCAAGGATATGTTAAATTCTAAATTTAACATGAAAGATATAGGACTAGCCGATGTAATTTCAGGCATCAACGTTCAATGTTCACCTAACAGTCTCGTATTGATGCAGTCACAGTGTGTGGACAAGATACTTGACAAGTTTAACAAAGGTGATATTGGTGTAGCCAAAACACCATTAGACGTTAGTCCACATTTGTCTAAGTACAAAGGTGAATGCATAGACCAATTGGAATATGCAATTGTTATAGGCAGTCTAATGTACCTTACAAGTTATACAAGGCCTGATATTGCTTATACTATAAATAGTTTAAGTAGATTTATGAGTAACCTAGGTAAAAGCCTTTGGGATGCAATCGTAAGAGTACTAAGGTATTTGCGATATACTCGTAATTATGGACCATACTATAAGAGAGAATCTATTGTACTAGAAGCGTATTCTAATGCTAATTGGATAGCTGACATCAAGAATTCTAAAGGTACAAGTGGGTACGTGTTCACTCTAGGGGGAGGAGCAGTGTCCCACAAATCTTTGAGGTAAATGATTATAACTCATTCCACAATGGAAGCAGAGTTTGTGGCCTTAGATTAAATAGGAGAAGAAGCTGAATGGCTACGTAACTTCTTAGAGAATATTCCAAAATGGCCTAAGCATGTGCCTGCAATTTGTGTACATTCCAATAACCAAGCAATGATTAAAAGAGCACAAAACGTAATGTATAATTGTAAGTTGAGACACATACGTCGTTAACACAATATCGTAAGACAACTGATCTCAACGTCAGTTATCTCTATTGATTTTATAGGATCAAAGGATAACATTGTGGATCCGTTAACCAAATGGTTAAATCGAGATCAAGTGGAAAAGACATCTAAGGGAATGGGACTAAAGCCCATGAATATTTAAGGCGCTATGTGAAGGAAAACCCAACCATGTTTGACTGGAGATCTTAAGATCTTTGTTGAATGGGACAACCTAATTGCATAGACCTTGTATGGTCACTGTGGGGGTAACCCGTGTCCATTCCTATGATGTAAATAGTGAAAAAATGGGTTAAAGTTAAGCTACATGCTTTTAATGATCCTTTGTGCATCACCGATTGAGCAAAAGAGATCGCCATTGTGAGAGTGAAGTGGGGTTGCTTCAAAGGATACTATTGAGGTGTATTAATCTAAAACTCTTGCAGAACTAGGAGATGTTCATGACCATAATGAACATAACCATGAGAACTAAAAATCGTGATGTGTTGATATTTGGGTATATAATCGTTTACACAAACGGCAGAATAGTTCATGGACATCGCGTCTACTAGTCAGCCAGAAAAGTAAATATACCTTCACAAGGGAAGGTTAAAATGTTGTAGCCTATCCTATGCAAATATTGGCCGAAGAGCATTTTCACCCTTCGAATTTTGGAAAATGTCTGTGTTGTTTTCAATTTTCATTCATGTGGGGGATTGTTGGAAATATGGCATATTAGATAATGTTGTGCATTATCTACTTTAGGCTAAATTATAATATGGAAAAGCTATGATTTGAATAACATGAAATATGTCATTTTATTCTACACTTCAAGAGCTTTTCAACGATATATTATATGCCTAAAACGGATTAACGGTGAAAGAGAAATTGTAGTTTAAAGTTTGGACATCTGTCAAATTTAGACACGTTAAATCGGTGATTCAGTATTGAAAAAATATTGCTAAGTAATATTTTTTAACCAGATTTTTATTTGAGATTAATTGGTTTCAATCTCTTAATCAATGTATTTTCTCGTAACATCCATGGTTAATGACCATAAAGGTATGGTTAAATATGTTAATGGCCATAAAGGTGTGGTTACAAAGGTTAATCCCCTTTAAACCCCATTAAGCCATGTTAATGCCATTTATCCTATAAATACCAGATTCTTGTAGCCTTCTACTTGTTCTTCTCTCTTTTACTCTTGAAAAAAATCCAGTTAGTATTTGCGTTTATTTACTTTATGATTTATTTTCTGTTTTTCATACTAAAAATATCTCTCAAAGTTTTCATTCCTTTTACAAGAAGGCTACTTAGTATTAGGTTCTTGTGAATTGCTCTTCACACGATTAGAGTTCTCCTATGATTGCGGTTGTATCCTGGGAGATAAATTCACTGGTAGCGGATGAATAATTGTCTTAATGAAACTGAGTTTCAGGCCTCCCCAATAAACTTCTACTTTGGTAAAAAGGTTCAATATTTCTTTTATATTTGCTTGTAATAAATCTCATTTGTAATTTGTACTTATTTTTAGTGAAATATAGTATTGTTTATTTTATTTAATACCGCTACTAACAAGTTTTGTAACAGTAAATTGAAACATGTTTTAATGACCGAGAATTTGAAGTGAAAAACTGACATTTCTTATAAATTTCGTCATATGTATCAATTAAAATGATACTAATGAGGATCAAAATGGCAAACAAAGTAGACTTCATATCGAATTTTTGATGGCGTGCGGAAACGAAAAAAAACACGTTTCTGTTCTAATATTGTGAGAAATGAATTTGGAAAAGAAAATTAATGAATTTGATATGGTTGACTGTTTGGGATCACATATAAAACCCTTGATTGTTTTTGGAAACAAACAAAATCCTTTAATTTTTGGAAACTAATAAAACCCGATTAGTTTATGAAAACTAACAAAACCCACAAGAGTTGCAAAATGCAAATTCTCTCAATTTTTTTTCATATAATCTAATCTTCTTGCATAATTCTTTCTTCCTTTAAATAAGAAAAAAAAAGAAGAGTTACAAATGATAAAATAAAAGACAATTAATTATGAGTTATGAAAGACACTTAAAGCTAAGAAGAATTTACAAATGAACAAAGTAAAAGCTAAATAAAAACTGTCTAATTAAACAATATTAAACAGAAATTAAAAACAACAAATTATTATAGGAATTAAAGCATAAAATAATAACTAAAATACTTCAAATGTTCTTCTATTGTGTTTGTTGTAAAACGAGCTTAAACCATGATTTAACGAAGTATTATTGGGCCTCAAACAGGTCTTGAATTATTCTTGCTTGTAACAACTCAAAAAACTTTTAAATGACTTTGAATTTACACCTAATTTTTCATAAATCTTCATCCAAAACCATAAACATATTTCTTTAATTTACCAACCTATTTTGCCACCAAAAAATAAAGAACATATTATCATGTCCGTCATTATTCTCCCGTTCTTCAAAAAGATTCGTCCTCGAATCTTGTAATTTGAAAACATAAGGACAATCATATATTTCAAAATTACCCCAAAGAGATTCTTTCTCACAAAATTGTTTCATCTCAATATCCACATGCCAAAATTCCTTTTCAATTTGAAATTGAGATGTTTCATCTCCAAAAAGCATCTCATTCTCAAGAATTTCAATCTCTTGAATGGTCAAAATTTTACCAGTAGGAGCAGATTGCAAATCAATATGCTCTTGACATATCGAACCTTTCATAAGCTCTTCCAGTGCATTTTCAATGGAACACATAGATTGATCATTGTCAAATGCATTTGAATTTGGTGAGACATCTGAAATGGACTTTGGTAGGCTCTAATACCAACTGATGGCGTGCAGAAGCAAAAAAGAACACGTTTCTATTCTAATATTGTTAGAAATGAATTTGGAAAAGAAAATTGATGAATTGATATGGTTGAATGTTTTTGGTTGACAATCAAAACCCTTTAGTTTTTGGAAACTAATAAAACCCGATTAGTTTTTGGAAACTAACAAAACCCACAAGAGTTGTAAAATGCAAATCCTCTCAATTCTTTTTCATATAATATGATCCTCTTACATAATTCTTTCCTCCTTTAAATAAGAAAAAAAAAAAAGAAGAGTTACAAATGATAAAATAAAAGACACTTAACTATAAGTTATGAAAGACACTTAAAGCTAAGAACAAGTTACAAATGAATACACTAAAAGCTAAATAAAAACTGTCTAATTAAACAATATTAAACAGAAATTAAAAACAACAAATTATTATAGGAATTAAAGCATAAAATAATAACTAAAATACTTCTTATGGCGGGCGGAAGCGAAAAAGAATACGTTTCTGTTCTAATATTGTGAGAAACGAAATTGGAAAAGAAAATTGATGAATTTGAGATAGATGAATGTTTTTGGATTACATACAAAATCCGTTGAGTGTTTTTGGAAACAATCAAAACACCTTAGTTTTTGGAAACTAATAAAACCCAATTAGTTTTTGGAAACTAACAAAACCCACAGATGAACTGTATATGTAAATTCTCTATTTTTTTCTTCAAATGATAATCTGATATTTGACATACTTTTTTTCCTCTAAGTTTGGAAAAAACAAGAGTTATTACAATAAAATAAAAGACAATTAACACTAACAAAAGTTACAAATAATGCACTTAAAGCTAAATACAATATCTAAAACATTAAACCTATACTAAAAGACTTTAAAACCAACAAATTATGGAAATTAAATAATAATATAAACTTATGAAATCCTATGAAATGTCCTCCTCTTATATGACTTAGATTTTGACACGAATCTTCCATATCTGCATTTGAAATAATGAAAATATTTTTTGGATTAAGCAATTTAATTTGGCACCAAAAAAGTAAAAAATATGGCTCTGTGCTCGCCGTCATTCTCCCCTTCTTAAAAAAAATTCGTCCTTGAATCTTGTAATTTTAGAACATAAGGAGAATCATGTATTTGAAAATTACCACAAGCAGATCCTTTCTCACAAAATTGTTTCATCTCAATATCCATATCCCAAAATTCATTTTCAATTTGAAATTAGATGTTTCATTTTCAAAAAGTATCTCATTCTCAAAATCTTCAAGCTCTTGAATTGTTATTTATTTGTATAAACAAATTTCAGATCATGACCCTTGTAATACCAGGTCTCTTACAATCTCTTCTGATTCATTTTTACCACAACAAATAGATTTATTATTTTTTGATGCATTTTCATTGATTGAGACATCTGAAATAGACATTCGTGGGGTTGCAAATGCTTGTTCATTTTTGAAAGAATCGAACATATTGATAGGTGGAGTGTGATTGGAAAGAGATGGAGAATTTTCCACTTGGTGGACACATTGAGAACTTTCCAAGGAATTTGGTTTGGTTAAGACATTTGACATAGATTTTGGAGGGGATATGAATATTCGTTTCTTTGGCGAAGAATTGAGCCGGTTGGAATGTGTAATATGATTTTGAATACCATAAGTATTTTGAGGACAAAAAATGATATTATGGTTGATTTCTAACCTTCTGCGCACATGTGTTTCCAAGGCATTGTTCTTGGCCTTCAGAGTATCTAGTTCTGACCTCAATTTCTTGAATTCATCAATGAGATTTTGATCTACAAACATGATTTGTATTCGTTCTTCAAGGGTGATACAAAAATTACAATGAAAAAGAAAATTAGGATGACAAATCCTTGGCTCTGATACTAAATGATGGTGGGCGGAAGCGAAAAAGAATACATTTCTGTTCTAATATTGTGAGAAACGAAGTTGGAAAAGAAAATTGATGAATTTGAGATAGATGAATGTTTTTAGATCACATACAAAACCCGTTGAGTGTTTTTGGAAACAATCAAAACCCTTTAGTTTTGGAAACTAATAAGACCCAATTAGTTTTTGGAAACTAACAATACCCACAGATCAACTGCATAAGCAAATTCTCTATTTTTTCTTCAGATGATAATCTGATATTTTACATACTTTTTTACCTTTAAGTAACGAAAAAAAAAGAGTTATTACAATAAAATAAAAGACAATTAACACTAACAAGAGTTATAAATAATGCACTTAATGCTAAATAAAACATCTAAAATATTAAACCTATACTAAAAGGCTTTAAAAGCAACAAATTATGAAAATTAAATAATAATATAAACTTATGAAATCCTATGAAACGTTCTCCTCTTATATGACTTTGATTTTGACACGAATCTTCCGCATATCTGCATTTGAAACATTGAAATTTTTTTTTTCGATTAAGCAATTTAATTTGGCACCAAAAAATAAAAAACATAGCTTTGTGCTCACCGTCAACTTCAAACATTCTCTTCTTGTAATTTGAGAACATAAGGACAATCATATATTTCAAAATTACCACAAAGAGATTCTTTCTCACAAAATTGTTTCATCTCAATATCCACATGCCAAAATTCCTTTTCAATTTGAAATTAAGATGTTTCATCTCCAAAAAGCATCTCATTCTCAAGAATTTCAATCTCTTGAATGGTCAAAATTTTACCATTAGGAGCAGATTGTAAATCGTCATGCTCTTGACATATTGAACCTTTCACAAGCTCTTCTAGTGCATTTTCAATGGAACACATAGATTGTTCATTGTCAAATGCATTTGGATTTGGTGAGACATCTAAAATGGACTTTGGTGGGCTCTAATACCAACTGATGGCGTGCGGAAGTGAAAAAGAACACGTTTCCGTTCTAATATTGTGAGAAATGAATTTGGAAAAGAAAATTGATGAATTTGATATAGTTCAATGTTTTTAGATCACATACAAAACCCTTGATTGTTTTTGGAAACAAACTAAAACCTTTAGTTTTTGGAAACTAATAAAACCCGATTAGTTTTTGGAAACTAGCAAAACCCACAAGAGTTGCAAAATGCAAATTCTCTCAATTCTTTTTCATATAATGATCTTCTTACATAATTCTTTCTTCCTTTAAATAAAAAAAAAAGAAGAGTTACAAATGATAAAATAAAAGAAACTTAACTATGAGTTATGAAAGACACTTAAAGCTAAGAAGAAGTTAAAAATGAACACAATAAAAGTGTTGGTCCCTGTGAGGGTCTATATAAGGTCAGAGGGAGTAAATGACCTTTTTTCACAGAATTTATAGACTTTAATAAGTCCAAGTGTAGCGTGCTTGATTATAATCCAGTGAATGGATCCGGATGATGCAAAAGCAATAATATAATGTAGTAAGTAAAGGTAAGAAAATCAAACACAGTGATTTATACTAGTTCGGCCCCGCCTACATCCAGTCCCCAGAGTTTCCTTCCTCCGAGCTTATGAACTAGTGGATTCCTTTCCAACTAAAAGGAATTAAGCCTTACAGATTGTCTCCAGATGGTAACCCCTTCCGGATGTAGGATATACCACAAGAAGCACTAACTCCTAGCTGAGTCCTTTTATCTTTAGCAGGATATACCACTTAGACTTCTACCCCAAATCTAAGCTGAGTCCTACAGGGAGATCCTACTCAAAGCACCTACTTTAACTTGTATCCCAATCTCACTACTCACCCAAGTAGGAGATACTTTACACTTTGGTTTCTATCAAAGGTTTTGGTTTTTGGATTTCCTTAAGTTTATATCTCACTTAGCAATCCTTACAAACTGATTTAAAATTGTTTGATTCTTGAGGGGATTTGTGAATCTGATTATTTTCTAGCACTTTCTCTTATATAAGCTTTTGTGAAATCAACCAGCACCTTCTCAACTTATGAACCTTCCCTTATATAGGCTTCCATCATAAATGTAGCCGTTGTGGGTTGGTAAGCTAGAATTAATCTTCCTCATTGATCAGGTGAAATGTGGCGCTTTCAGAGCCGTTGATCAATCCGTTAGACAGTATTTTGACCCGTTTGAATCCTTAGGATTGAAGCTAAAAAGATGTCAGTGATCATTTTCCTTATATTTTAGAGTCACACCAACTTTTACACCATTAGCTTTTTGGTGTGAGCTCCACGTGGCTCCTTATTGGTCTAGGTGAAAAGGTTGTTTCCTTCTTCTGTCCGGTGTCAATCCTTTTGTCCTTTTACTGAAAAGTGCGAGCTATCTTTTTGTCTTGTTCATGGGGAAAGGATCTTAGACTTTGTAGACCAAAAGGTCGAGGGAAAAGTTATCTTTGAAACTTTTCCCATTGTCTTCATATTTGAGTCTTCCGAATGTTCTCAGACTCAATGACTCCGAATCTGTCTTCTTCTGAAGCTTGTACAATCAGTTCTTCTAGATGCTAGACTTGAGAATTTAAAGTTTGTTTCCTTTCTAAACTTTAAACTAATGATTCCGCTATATGCTTAGGTACTCGATGTCTTCAATGGATGTCCTAGTTCCTGGATCTTGACTGGATGCTTCCATTTGGATTTAGGAGATACTTCATTTAAGTTTTTATTTCTTTCAAACTCGATCTAGATAATTTAGTTTAATTGAGATTCTAGATCATTGTTTTCCAACAATCTTCCCTATTCGATAAAAACAAAAACTAAGACAACTAAGCATAAGGAAAGGAGTTATATGAGTTAAGTATGATTCTTGATACTTGGTCATTTATAATTAATCCCCCATAATTCTAGCATCCTAACTCCCCCAATACTTTTGACTTCTAACTTCTAATGTTTTTATAGTACAATTTCAGATTGTACTTTAGAAGTAGTGTTTTATAAATTTTTCACTTTATATATACTTCTACTGTTAACAATAGTTAACATCAATGAAGTTTAGAGTACAAGATACAGAAATATATATAAGTGAAAAATTAATCTAGCTATTACATTGATTATAAAAGAATTTTAGCTAGACTACTATCTTCGGGATGCTCTGTCCTCCTTTTCCTTTCCTTTGCAGGTCCCTTCCCCTTATTGACTCTTCTCCCCCTTTTTATTTATAGCTTGGGGGTCGATAACCATGTAGGTTCTTCCATCCCAGCTCTCTTACCATGCTTTAGAGTAGATGGAGTAGCCAATATTACCTTTTCTTCTCTTGGCAATGATCTGATCAATTGTGGTTAGATTAAGATGTAGGGGTTTAAAGGCTTTCTTCAGGTTGGCATAAGATTGTTTGATAGCCGGATGCAGATATAGAGAAAACTCCTTATATTTCTCGTCAAAGTATGGGAAGAGTGCCTTGATCAATGTTGTTACTCCCTTTTGGCCAAAAAATCCCGAGTCCCCAATGTGTTGGACTGGGTTCTGGAATACAGGAAGGAGTTGGCTCTCCGAAATTGAAGGGATGGTAAAGGATTCGGATATTGAAAGATTGGTGATTCCAGTTTACAGATTTTCAGTTTCTTTACCAAGATCCCGGAGGATGTTGTGGATGGTTTCTGTTTGGAGCTTTACTTCCATGGTGAAGTTAGCTTTCCAATCATTGAGTATTTTCTCAAATTCGGCCAAACGGCTTCCGATTTCATCTCCCATATCATCCAACATTTTTTCTTGGATTTTTGGGAGAGATTCATCCAGAAAGTTCACAAGCATTTCCTGGACAGCTTGTTGTTCTTCGCCCAATTCCGTGATGGTAGGCATGACATCCCTTTCAGCTATGAATTTTGACAAGCTTTTACAATTGGTATTAATATATTCCTTTATTTTGGTTGAGAGCTCTGAGGAAGAAGAGGTTATCTTTTCTAAAATTATTACACAATTATTTGAAGCCACGGTGTTGGCCTAAGAAGCTGATCTGTTGGCCTCTGTAGCA
Organism: Euphorbia pulcherrima; assembly: GCA_947683365.1. Classification (NCBI taxonomy): domain Eukaryota; kingdom Viridiplantae; phylum Streptophyta; class Magnoliopsida; order Malpighiales; family Euphorbiaceae; genus Euphorbia; species Euphorbia pulcherrima. The sequence goes on from CANTUS010000016.1 coordinate 10,036,369, forward strand.
CTCTCTTTAAGCTCGTTGAAGATTGGAGTGACTTTAGCTAAAGAGACTTCTGCTACTAGATCAATAGTGGGAAAATCCTCCACTTTTTCTACTATTTTCTACACATTCCCCTTAATTTCCTGAAGCTCTCCCTTCAAATCCAGAGGCTAGAATTCATCTAAGAGTACCTTTTCAACAGCCTTTAAATGTTTGTAGATATTTCAAAGACTCTGCTTGATATACCCTTCCTCATTTTCTTCAAGAGCAGCTTCTTTATGCAATTTCAGTGATGTTGTTACCTTTGCCTATTTTGTATTAGTTGTAGGTATTCTGATGGGGCTAGCAGCAGGAGGGATTTTATCTCCTAATGAGCTGGAAGAGCCATTTCCAGATGAGTTGGAAGAACCATCTCTAAATGAGCTAGAAGAATCACTACTATCTTCCTTATCTTCTTCTTTCTCCTCAGCATCATTATTCTTCTCCACCTATTCCCCCGGACTGGCCTCGCCCTTAGAGTTCACTTGAGAAGTGTTCCCTTCGGTTCTCAGACCCTATCCTTCCTCCGAAATGATGTGATCCGGGTTAGGCAGTAGTTCCTTAGCTACCTCTTGAGAGTGTATAGCTAAGTTTTCCTCTATAACATCTGTCGTGTCATCACCGCTAGTAGTGTCAGTATTAACATCAAAAGGTACTAAGTTAGGAGTTACCTCACTTGTGTGCTGATTCGAAATCTGATTGGCTACTTCTGCTCTTTCTTCCCCCCTTCTACAACTCCCGAAAGACTGGAAATCTCCTCGATCTCCCCTACACATGCCTTTTTAGGACTTTTATTTTCTCCTCTAGGTGCATTGGAAATGTCCTCAATGCCTGTTGGGAATTGATAGTCAGATTGAACATGCATAATAGGTATGGCGGAAATTCAAAATTTTGTCCCTGTCCCCAGGAACTCCTATTAGTTGCATATAAATTAAATAAAGCCTTAACTAAATAATTCTCTACCTAGGTTAGCATGCAAAAGGGCTAGGCATACCATAATTTCAAATTATATCCTACCATGTATATTTTATGCTAAGCATGTTATAACTCTAAGCTATAACCTAACCATGTTATAACTCTAAGCTATAACCTAACCATGTTATAACTCTAAGATATAACCTAAGCATGTTATAACTCTAAGCTATAACCTAAGCATGTTATAACTCTAAGCTATAACCCAAGCATGTTATAACTCTAAGTTATAACCTAAGCATAAATAAACTAATTATGCAAAATAACCTAAGCATATATTTAAGTCTAAAAATGCTTAAAGAAAAAGACCTAATAATAAAAGAGAAAGAAAAGGAACTTACCAGTTGAAGCGTGTTGTAGCAGCACCCTCTTGCACAAGCCTCCAAGTGTAGGATAGCCTCTATGAGTATCCACACAAACCCCACCAACCAAAACCTCCCCTAGAGGAAGAATTAGGAAGACTCGAGTAGTTGCTAGACAACTCTAGAAGCCTCACCCGAAAATATAAACTAGAGGTGCTCGAAAAAATTCAGGCTCCTCAAAAATAACTTGCTCAATTACCCGAGAGATTATTCTTTTTGAATCTCACTTAGGTTTATGCTCTGAGCTATGGTGTACTAAGAAAGGGAGAACTAGGTGCCTATTTATAGGCTTAGGGAAGCAGAAGTACTTCCCCACTTCCAATGTCGGATTGGGCAAAATTCCCCAATCCCCATATAGGTCAACACACAGACCCCCATGGGTCCACGGGTTAACCTGCATGCAATGTGCTTAGCACGCTGCACGCTGGGCACCCAAGACAGGCCATTATGGCCAGCCTTGTCCCACAAGCTAGGCTTGTGGGCCTTTTTCCAACAAGCCCAGCTTATAGGCTGGGATGCGCTGGTCATACCTAGTGCTGCCTAGCAGCGCTAGTGTGACTAGTGTTTGGGCTTGGCCAAGTGCCAAGCCCACAACCCCTTTTGCCACCACTTGGGGCCCCATTCGCTTAGGGTCCTACATTATTGTACCAATTGGAAAATTCCTTTAAGTTCCCTTTTTCAATTATTTATTTTCCGACCCTAATAAATTAGTTACCAGTCAAAATAAATTTCTTGGTCAAACCAAAATTGATCTAATCAATTATAATTTATTTATGGCTCTAATTAATTAGTTACTAGTCAAAATAAATTCCTTGGTTTATCCAAAATTGATCTAATCAATTTTAACCAATCAAATAATAATCCAATTATTATTTATGTTATATTTTTGTAATAGAATAAATCTATTAGTTCTTTACTGAGTCCAATGAAGGTCCAATGTATGTGACCTTATAGGATCCCAAAGTATTGAGCTATTAAGGCTTAACCAACACTTATTGTAATGGAACTATTGGCTCGATGCTCTAGACTGTGAGTAGAACTCGATTACCTTAAACGACTGTAGTACGCCTCGAGCAAGGGTCTACCATCTCCTATTACTCGAAACATCATTTATACTTATGACTTAATCCCGGTTAATGCAATAGTTATCTAGTGCGATGAACTCCTTCCATTCTTTAATATTAGTACCATCTGGTTTATAGGGTTCGGTTAAAGTGTTAACCCACTAATAGCAAGGTTGCTCCAAGCTATCCTAGTTATTTACTTGTTATCGAAGTATATTGCATTTTACCATAGTGTGCTTGACTAGAAACCATTTCTATCAAATACATACTCTAATCAGAGGTTTATGACAATCATCACTTCAACAAGTAGCCAGGTACAACTCCTTAATATATTCGGAGCGATGGATTCTTTTCGACTACTCAGGTTACCGACGTGCTGTCATCACTGTACCTGTAATCACCCGTAACAACCTAAATTAATAAGTGTGTAGAAATGGCCCAAAGTGTAGCAATAGTACTACACAAGGTAACTAGTATCTCAACTATGAGGATATTCGCAAAGCTTATTGCATGAAGATAAACACGAACACATTGATATATATACCAAGTGTTTATCTTACTACGGTCTCCAATATATCTCCCAAATATATCCATGTGTCAAACTTAAGGCACCACCTTCAGTCTTTAGGAGATTAACTGCTTGGACCCTTTCAAAGAAAGTTGACCACATGGTAGTCTTTCTGCTTCATCAATATCCTTTCTTTATAAAACTATGACTAGGGATAGTTTGGATATAACCATAATTGCACATGAAGTAAGTTCCACCAAATATATTCCAACTATAATTTCTCTAACTTCATGCTATGATATGTCAAGGAATTTTGTATACATACATTAATGAATATATTTAACCAGCTATAATAGATATGCACAGAAACACATTGATATAAACAAAAGAACAAATGCCTGTATTGATTAATCAAATATTCGTACTTATTACATAATTAAGATATATCGCCCTAATTGCCTTAAGGGCATACATCATATCCAACAAACTCCCACTTGAGTCAATGGCTTTGTCAGACCATCCGCGAGGTTCTGATCAGTTGGTACATATTCTAATCTTATTATTTTAGCATCAACAATCTCCCTGATTATACGATACTTTTTGGATACATGTCTGTTTTTTTATGAGATCGTGGTTCCTTTGCCTGAGTTATGGCACCATTGTTATCACAACACAAAGTAATTGGATCAACAGCCTTAGGCACCACACCAAGATCACCAATAAATCCCTTTAACCAGATAGCTTATTTTTCTGCTTTGCATATAGCAATGTATTCAAATTTCATGGCTGAATCAGTAGTAGTATCTTGCTTGGAACTCTTCCAGCATACTGCCCCTCCATTTAACACATACACAAAACCTGACTAAGACTTAAAGTCATCCTTATCAGATTGAAAAATTGCGTTAGTGTAACCTCTAATTTTGAGGTCACCTTCTCCATAAATCAAGAACTCATCCCTAGTCCTTCTCAGGTACTTAAGAATTACCTTGACGGCCATCCAGTGCTTTTCACCTGGATCTGACTGATATCTGCTCAAAAAGTTCAAAGCTTGAGAGACATCTAGCCTAGTACATATCATAGCATACATGATGGATCCTATTGGGGATGCATAGGGTATATAATTCATGCGCATTCTCTCCTGAGCTATCTTCGGACACTCAGCCTTGGATAGGTTAATCCCCTTTGTTAATGGGAGATAACCTTTCTTAGAATGCTCAAGTTTGAACCTATTCAATTCCCTGTCTATGTATGTACTTTGAGAAAGACCTAACAGCCTCTTGGATCTATCTCTATAGATCTTTATACCTAGTATAAATGCTGATTCACCAAGGTTTTTCATGGAGAACTTTCTTGACATCCACACTTTAACATTTTGAAGAAGAGAAATGTCATTTCTTATTAGCAGAATGTCATCAACATACAATACTAGAAAATGATTGCACTCCCACTAACCTTCTTGTAAACACAAGGCTCATTAGCATTTGGGCAGAAATCCAGTTCCCGGATTGTCTGGTCAAAGCTTAAATTCCAACTCCTAGATGCTTACTTAAGACCATAATGGATCTTTGTAGCTTGCATACCTTTAAGACATTCTGAGATGTAAAACCCTTAGGTTGTGTCATATACATATCCCGGTCTAAGTCCCTATTCAGGAATGTTGTTTTAACATCCATCTGCCAGATCTCATAATCATAATGAGCAGTAATGGCAAGGAGTATCCTAATGGATTTAAGCATGGCTACCGGTGAGAAAGTTTCATCATAGTCTATACCTTCACGTTGACTATAACCTTTTACAACCAACCCTGCCTTATAGGTAATTACATTACTATCCATGTCAGTCTTCTTCTTAAAGACCCACTTGCACCTAATTGGTCTAACCTCTTATGGTGCATCAACTAAATTCTGAACTTAGTTCTCATACATGGAATCCATTTCTGATTTCATGGCTTTTAGCCATTTATCAGAATCTAAGCTTTTCATTGCCTCCTCATATGTCCTTGGTTCATCATCCACCATGAGATATAGTTCCTTATCATTAATGATGATAAACCCATATCTATCAATACCCTTATGAATACGACCTGATCTTCGCAACAATTGTGTTTCGATAGGTTATTCTTGGATCACACTCTCTTATGTACCTAGAACGGGGTAACTCAGGTGATTATCTGTTTCTTCCTCTTAAACTACCAGTTCAATATTGCTCCCACTGACACTGACTTTTGCAAGTAAGTGTTCCTTTTCTAAAAACTGAGCATTTCGAGACACAAAAACATATTGTGCTTCGGGTTGATAAAACAGATATCCAATCATTTCCTTTGGATATCCAATGAATAGACATTTGTCAGCCTTTACATTTAGCTTATCTAACACAATCCTTTTTACCATAGCAGGATAGCCCCATACTCTTAAGTGACTTAGAGATGGCTTCTTATTACACCATCTTTCATAAGGTGTAAAATCAACTGATTTAGAGGGCACTCTATTTAAAACATAAACCACACTCTCCAGTGCATATCCCTAAAAGGATTTACTAAGATTTGCATGGCTCATCATGGACATGACCATATCTAATAAAGTCTAATTCCTCCTTTCTAACACTCCATTGTGTTGGGGTGTATAAGGAGCGGTCCACTGGGGAACTATCCCATTTTCCTTTAGATAATCCTAAAACTCCTGACTTAAGTATGCTCCACCTCAATCCGATCGAAGTGTTTTAATATTTTTCTCAAGCTGTTTCTCTACTTCGGCTCTAAATAGTTTGAACTTTTCAAAACTTTCAGGCTTGTGCTTTATCAAGTACAAACAACCATATCGTGAGTAATTATCAATAAAGGTTATGAAGTAGGAGTATCCTCCTAGTGCTTGAACACTCATTGGACTACACACATCAGTATGTATAAGTTCCCATGTACTTGTGGCACGTTCACCCTTTCCCTAAAAGGGTAACTTTGTCATTTTTCCTCTTAAACAAGGTTCGCAATCACCATAAGACTCAAGTCTATTGGGCCTAAGTCTCCACACTTATGCAACTTGGTTAAGCGATCTTTGTTACGTGGCCTAAATGACAATGCCATAAGTAGAAGGAATTCTCATTATCTAATTTAACTTTCTTCACATTGTTTATATTGAAAACTTCTGTTTTAGTATCAAGAACATAAATGCCACCTTTCAACATTCCATAACCATAAAGAACATTATTCAAATGAATCTGACAATTATTATTTGAAAATAAAATGTCAAATTCCTCTACTGCTAAACACGCAACAGATACAATATTCTTAGTAATACTTGGAATGTAGTAACAATTATTCAAAACTAAAACAAGTCCACTTGGAAAAACAAGACTAAAACTCCCTACGGCTAATGCAGAAACTCTAGCTCCATTTCTCACGCGTAGGTCTATCTCCCCTTTTACAAGTTTTCTACAGTTCCTTAGTCCCTGTACAAAAGTACAGATAGGAGAACCACAACCAGTATCTAATACTCAAGTGGATTCACACAGAAAAGTAGCAAAATTTTTAATTACAAATATAACTTAAGTAGATGCCTCTGTAGGCTTCTTCTTCAAATGCTCAGAAGCAGGAGCTTTGCAATCCCTCTTCCAATGCCCTGGTTTCCCATATTGGAAGCAGATATACTTAGATGCCTTCTTTGCTTTCTTCTTCTTACTGATTCTTTTCTTAGCACCAAGAGCATGTTTCTTCTTCTTAGAAGCCTTGCCTTTTTCAACCAACAGTAGAGGTTTCTGATCCTTCTTGATCTAAGGTTCTACTATTTTTAGCAGTTGATTAATTCAGGGATAGTAGAAATAATCGTGTTCATGTAATAGTTAGTCACAAAGCCTGAGTAACTATCTGTCAAGGACATCAACACAAGATCAATGCTCAAGTCATGATTCATCTCGAATCCCAATCGATTCAGCTTCTCAAGGTATCCCAAGAGTTTCAATACATGCTGAGAGGCAGAGGTGCCAGCCTGTATCTTAGTCCCAAAAAGGAGCATGGAGGTCTCATACCTCTCTGTCCTTTCCCTCTTCGAAAAGAGTTCTTCAAGATGGAGAACCATATCCTCCAAGGGCATGTTCTCATGTTGTTTCTGAAGCTCAGGATTTATGGACCCCAACATGATACACATGGCAGTCTCCTGATCTTTCCTGTGCTTCAACCAGGCATCATGTTTCATATAATCCTCAACATCAGGTTTTATAGGGAAAATTTCACTTAGAACATAGGTAATTCCCTCAGATCTGAGAACTATTCTCACAGCTCGAAACCAATCAGAAAAGTTCGAGCCATTCAATTTGGTGTAAAGTAACATACGGAGATTAACATTAGAAGTCATTTTCAACCTAAGATATAAGAAAAGAAAAGGTTCTAATATTAGTTTAAGTACATGCATTTAATATAAGGTCTTTTAATTAAACACATCTGTCCTACTATTTTCTTCGATATTTACAATAGTCCATTCTATTGAATTCAGGAATTTCAGCCCTGCTAAATTTTCTAGTAGGCAATATCTATAACTAGTCTATTGTAACCCCCAATTTTATAAGTCAAGTCATAATAGTAAGTCATAGTTGGAATCCCATTCCATTTGCATCGCATGCAATTGCTAATTCATTCAAGTTCCCTAATCCCAAGGGATGTGTGCTCTTATATTAGCATCTCCTTGAATATGTCTTAGATTTGAGCCTAGCCCTCAATTTTATGGTGGACTACCCCAGTTCTGTTAAGGCAGACCCTATCCCAAACTTTACAACTAATCAATGTGGACTAGAAGGAATGCTTTGCGTAGCACTTTGATAGTCCAAAGAGACAGTATTATAAATTTGAGTAAGGAAGACTACAACTTGCCTTAATATATTTACTTTGGGATTTTATTGGTGTTAAACGTCTCACCTAATCTATGATTTTATCAGATGGACAAAATTATAATAACTTGTATTAATTCAGGGATTTTTAGAATTAATTTACAAGGTCCAACCTTAGGTGCATTCAGCTCTTTATTATACTTATTCCATCTACCTAGATTATATGCAAAATAATTAACACTTTTATTTGTTAAATTTATATTGCATTTCCTTTAAACTTTTATTCAATATTTTTAATTTTTTTACTTTGTTATAGAAACATATATAAGCACCATCTTATATACTAGAAATAAATTAGTTCATATTAATCCCCCGGTTGGTCAATTCAAATTTCACCGATATAGGTTCCCATGTAGGAGAGGTGCCCTTTGAGGAGTAGGCACCAAGTCCAATCCTTAGCCAGAACAAATATAGACACAAACCTGAAGACCAATGGATTCTCTTGAACTAATAAATTTCGTTCTTCCAATTCATGTAAATTGGAAGCATCTATAACCTATATAATTTAAATAAATTATTGACACTTGTATAATTTAAGTAAGTTAAGCAAGCTTATCCAAAATTATTCATAACCATTTTCTAACCTTGAAATGAAAGGCACAAGTTCATGTGTATTGTTCCAAACAATTAAATAAACAAATCATTTCATATAGAAAATAATTTTTAATTCACTTCTAACTTAATTAAGCACTAAATAGGCAGGCTCTGATACCACTGTTGGGAACTGACAGTCAGATTGAACATGTATAACAGGCATGGCGGAAATTCAAAATTTTGTTCCTGTCCCCAGGAACTCCTATTAGTTGCATATAAATTATAAATTAAATAAAGCCTTAACTAAATAATTCTCTACCTAGGTTAGCATGCAAAAGGGCTAGGCATACCATAATTCCAAATTATATCCTAACATGTATATTTTATGCAAAGCATGTTATAACTCTAAGCTATGACCTAAGCATGCTATAACTCTAAGCTATAATCTAAGCATGTTATAACTCTAAGCTATAACCTAAGCATGTTATAACCTAAGCATAAAATAAACTAAGCATGCAAAATAACCTAAGCATATTATTAAGTCTAAAAACGCTTAAAGAAAAAGACCTAATAATAAAAGAGAAAGAAAAGGAACTTACCAGTTGAAGCGTGCTTTAGCAGGACCCTCTTGCACAAGCCTCTAAGTGTAGGATAGCCTCTATGAGTATCCACATGAACCCCACCAACCAAAACCTCCCCGGGATGAAGAACTAAGAAGCCTCCAGTAGTTGTTAGACCACTCTAGAAGCGTCACCCGAAAATATAAACTAGAGGTGCCCGAATAAATTCAGGCTCCTCAATAATAACTTGCTCAATTACCCGAGAGATTATTCTTTTTGAATCTCGCTTAGGATTTATGCTCTGAGCTGTGGTAAACTGAGAAAGGGAAAACTAGGTGCCTATTTATAGGCTTGGGGAAGCAGAAGTGCTTCCCCACTTCCAATGTAGGATTGGGCAAAATTTGCAAAATCACCATATGGGTCAACAAGCTGACCCCCATGAGTCCGCGAGTTGATCCGCGTGTAGCGTGCTTAGCATGCTGCACGCTGGGCAGCCAAGGCAGGCCATTATGGCCAGCCTTATCCCACAAGCCGGGCTTGTGGGCCTTTTTCCTACAAGCCCAGCTTGTGGGCTAGGCTGCGCTAGTCACACCTAGTGCTTCCCAGTAGCGCTAGTGTGACCAACGTGTGGGCTTGGCCAAGTGCCAAGCCCACAACCCCTTTTTCCAACACTTGGGGCCCCAAAGCTTTGGGCCCCATTCCCATAGGGTCCTATTCTATTGTACCGATTGGAAAATTTCTTTTAGTCCCCTTTTTCAATTATTTATTTTTCGACCCTAATAAATTAGTCACCAGTCAAAATAAATTTCTTGGTCCAACCAAAATTGATCTAATCAATTATAATTTATTTATAACACTAATTAATTAGTTACTGGTCAAAATAAATTCCTTGGTTTATCCAAAATTGATCTAATCAATTTTAACCAATCAAATATTAATCCAATTATTATTTATGTTATATTTTTGTAATAGAATAAATCTATTAGTTCTTTACTTAGTCTGATGAAGGCCCAATGTGTGTGACCTTATAGGATCCTAAAGCATTGGGCTGTTAAGGCTTAACCAACCCTTGTTCTAATGGAACCATTGGCTCGATGCTCTAGATCATGAATAGAACTCGATTACCTTAAACGACTGTAGTACGCCTCTAGCAAGGGCCTACCATCCCTCATTACTAGGAACGTCATTTATGCTTATGACTTAATCCCGATTAATGCAATAGTTATCCAGTGCAATGAACTCCTTCCATTCTTTAATATTAGTACCATCTGGTTTATAGGGTTTGGTTAAAATATTAACCCACTAGTAGCAAGGTTGCTCCAAGCTATCCCAGTTATTTACTTATTACCGAAGTATATTGCCTTTTACTATAGTGTGTTTAACTAGAAACCATTTCTATCAAACATATACTCTGATCAGAGGTTTATGTCAACCATCACTTCAACAAGTGGCCAGGTACAACTTCTTAATATATCCAGAGTGATGGATTCTTTCTGACTACTCAGGTTACCAATGTGTTGTCATCAGTGTACCCGTAAACCCTAAATTAATGAGTATGTAGTTAAGTATAGCAATAGCACCATACAAGGTAACTAGTATCTCAAGTATGAGGATATTCGCAAAGCTTATTGCATGAAGATAAACACTAACACATTGATATATATACCAAGTGTTTAGCTTACTACGGTCTCCAGTATATCTCCCAGATATATCCATGTGTCAAACTTAAGGCACCACCTTTAGTCTTTAGGAGATTAACTGCTTGGACCCTTTCTAAGAAAGTTGACCACATGCTAGTCTTTCTGCTTCTTCAATATCCTTTCTTGATGAAACTATGACTAGGGATAGTTTAGACATAATTATAATTGCACATGAAGCAGGTTCCACCAAATATAGTCCAACTATAATTTCTCTAACTTCATGCTATGATATGTCAAGGACTTTTGTATACATACATCACTAAATATATTTAACCAGCTATAATTTATATACACAGAAACACATTGATATAAACAAAATGTCTTTATTAATTAAACAAATATTCCTACTTATTATATAATTAAGATATATCGCCCTAATTGCACAAGTTTGCCCTTAGATACTTTGGCTCGAGCTATCTTGGCGTCCTCAACCCATTTACGGCCTTCTTCAGCAATTACTATACCTATGGCCTTCTATCTTTATTTTTAGGTAGTCATGGCCTCATCAAAAGTTGGCCTCTTTTTTATGAACTGTCTCTTTGGTTCCAGGGCTTCATCCCTTGTTTCCTCATCTTCCTCCTCATCTTCCAGCATTTCCTCCAAAGCTCGCTTGGCCTTTTTCCTTCCGGCCTCAATTGCCTTAGATATTATTGGAGGCTGATCCTCCATATCAACTCCAGGAGTTACAATATTCCTCCCCTTTTTCGCAGTAGCTTTAATGAGTTTTCCCCTAGGTTTTTACTTTAGTGAGCATTTGTTCAGTAGCTCGGTGATGGTCTGCTGATCTTCATCTTCTTTCTCATGTGCTGGGACTAACGCCAATTTCTCTTGGGTCTTTGACTTATAGGTCCTTGGCCTCTTGGGAATCGGAGCTTCTACAGATCCATTATTTTTTTGCTCTGCTCTTCTCGGCATCCCTTAACTTTTTAGCCTTTTCTTCATTGTAAGTTTCCCCAAATGTCAGCTTTCTAAAATTCTTCTCTAGAATTTCCATTCCGATAACTGACTGGAATCTGGATAGGTTAATTTCATTGGCAATCAAGATTTTGGGTGATAAGCGTGTATGAGAATTCCTGTGCTGCCTCATGTAATGGATGATCAAGACTGGCATATTTACAACTATACTTTTCACCCAGTGCTGTAAAACACAGTGCTGGAAGGATGACACTGTGGTAATGGAGCCCTTTTGGATGAGCACCAATTTTGCTAGTGTGTGCTGGAGGTATCTTGGCACTTCTAGGAAATATGTTGAACATTTATCCCCAAAGTAGTTGGGATGCAGCCACATCTTTGGTTGATACTTTATGTGCTGCTCATTTGCATCAATTCTTAGCTGGACCCCATCATTTTTCATGTTCAAGAACTTCTCAAAGAATTTCGGGGTAATTGTAATTGTCCGTCCTTGAACTTGAGTTCTTATAGCATCATGGAATGAGTGTGCTATGAGGTTATCATAAAACTCTTTCACTAACTCCGAATAGGTTGGGCACTGGATCTTGAGAAAATCCCCTAAGTGTTGATCTTCGATTAGCTTTGGGTATAGATCTGTTTTGAACAAGAAGTTGTCTCCTAGGTGGTCTATAGGAATTATGGAGTTGGAGGGTTTGAAGTTTATGAGGGTGAAATCTTTGTCGTTGAGATCAGATTCATCAACAAAATTCTTTTAGGGAAGCATTTTGGGTCCTTCACTAGTCATAATAGCAGCTATTTGAGTGATTGAAAGAAGTTAGGGTTTGAGATAAGATTTTTGCAGAGTAACAGTATATGATTGTTACTCGCGTGAAGAACAAAGGGATTTTTGGGGGTTTATATAGATTTTTAAGGGTGAGGGTATTTTGGTAATCCATACATCTTTGATTTCGGTTGGATTGATGACATGGTAGTCAGAATTTCAGGAGAGAGGTAAATTTAGTTTAATCGGAGAATGGGAACAATTTATTTTGAGAAATAACTATTGAATTTACCGTGCGTGTAACACCCAATAAACATTTGAAATTCAAAAGGGAACAGTTACTTTTTAGCGCCTTTACTTCCATGTGTCTTGCCTTATCTGCTGACGTGGCACACTTTCCTCTAGAATAGATTTTTCTTTAATGTTGTTTCTCTTCCAAATTCATCAATTAGCCAAGGATCCAAATTAATTTTGAACTGTCTTTTAGATTTTCTTCAAATTGGATTAGACATACCAATTGACTCTCTTAGCTTGCCAAATTGACCTTTACTTAATGGCTTAGTAAAGATATCTGCTCTTTGCTCATTGGTTGGAATGTATACCAAGGCAACATCCTTTTTCATCACATGATCCTGGATGAAATGATGCCTTATGTTTGCATGCTTCATCCTGCTATGGAGTATTGGATTCTTTGATACATCAATGGCACTTTTGTTGTCACACATCACATCAACACATCCGGATTAAACTCCATAATCTTCTAGTCGTTGCTTGATCCAAAGGATTTAAGCTGCATAACTTCCAGCTGGCATATATTTTGCTTCTATGGTTGATAATGCAACTGAAGTTTGCTTCTTGCTGTGCCAAGATACCAAGCAATCTCAAAGGAAATGACATCCTCCGGATGTACTCTTTCTCTCAAGAGTTTCTCTACTATAATTTGCATCAGTGAAACCTTGGAGTGTAAAATTTCCATTACTAGGATACCATAGCCCAACCTCAGTGGTTCTTAAGAGGTATCTGAGAATCCTTTTTACTGCCTTGAGATGAGAATCCTTAGGATTGGCTTGATACCTTGCACAGTAGCAAACTATATAGTGTATGCTAGGCCTGCTAGCTATTAGGTAGAGAAGTGAACCAATCATCCCTCTATAGAGCTTCTGATCAACATCTTCTCCTTTACAATCCTTGGTTAAAACTGTATCTGAACCCATTAGAGTGGACATAGGCTTGCTTTTGTCCATCTCAACTTCTATAGAATTTCTTTGGTGTACTTGGATTAATTAATGAAGATTCCATCTGGATTTTGTTTGATCTGTAAACCAAGGAAGAAATTGAGTTCTCCTATCATAGACATCTCAAATTCCTTCTGCATTTGAGAGCTTAATTCATCACACATCTTCTCATATGTTGCTCCAAATATGATATCATCCACATAAACCTGGACTATGATAATATCATTCTTCTTCTTCTTGATGAACAGAGTTGTATCTACTTTGCCCCGGATGTACCCCTTGGATATAAGGAATGTAGTGAGTCTCTCATACCAAGCTCTTGGTGGTTGCTTCAATTTATAGAGAGCTTTTTTCAGTTTGTAGAATGATCCAGATGCTTTGAATCTTAAATCCAGGTGGCTGCTTTACATAGACTTCTTCCTGGATAACTCCATTGAGGAATGCACTTTTAACATCCATTTGAAATAATGTGAATACCATGAATGATGCAAAAGCACATAGAATCTGGATTGCTTCCAGTCTTCATACAGGGGCAAATGTTTCTTCAAAATCAATTCCTGCTTGCTGGTTGTAGCCTTGGGCAACTAATCTTGCCTTATTTCTCACCACAACTCTGGATTCATCAAGCTTGTTCTGGAATACCCATTTGGTGCAAATGATTGATTTTCCTTTAGGAGGTGGTACTAGATCCTATACATCATTCCTGGTGAACTAATCTAGTTCTTCTTGCATTACCATCATCCAGCTTTCATCTCCTTCAGTATCTTGAAATTTCTTTAGCTCAATAAGGGAGATGAACGCAGCATGGCTCATCATTCGATTTAGTTAACCTCTAGTTCTTACTGGATTTTGTACATTGGCCAAAATGGCTGTAACTGGATGATCTCTATGAGTCTGGACTTCTCTTAGCATATCTTCATATTGGATTGGGGCTTGTCCGACTTCTGCCTCAACCACTCCTTCTTGGCCTTTATTGAAGTTAATCTATTATGGGTTGAGATTAACTTGTTAAACTTCTGGATCAAAAGATATTCCTTCATCCTCTTCTTTATACTTCTTGATTTAGAATGAATCGGGAACTTCTGCTTCTTTTTTTTCTCCAGATTTTTTAGCTTCCGGAATTGAATATGACTTTTCTTCCTTTGTCATAGAGTTGGGCTACACTTAGTAAGTTGAACTTCAGTACATCAACTAATGACACATCTTCTATTTTTAACTCAGATCCAATGGATCCATGTCCAATGATCTGTTCTTTTTGGTTATCTCCAAAGATCAGTTTGCCTCCCTTCTTCTGGGTTAATATGATGAAGGCTTTCTCATCACCTGTCATGTGCCGTGAACATCCACTATCAATGTACCAAGTGTGTTAATCTACTGTGGATCTAAGGCATACCTGCAAAATAGATCAAGTGGGTTTAGGTACCCAATCAGATTTGGGTCCTCTCGGGTTAATAACCATCTCAGGCTAAGGATTGACTCATAATAACCATTTTTTAATCTATATAATTTAGTAATATGATTATTTTTACCACAAAACCTGCACCCTGAGATGGGGTTGTTCTGCATTTGCTTCTTTTTTATCTTTTCCATATCCTCTTTCCCACAGTTCCCTATATATCTAGCTTCTTTTACACTTGTGGATGGTCTAGAATGTTTCCGAAAGCTAGTTAGAGGTGCAACTTCTACTACATAATTCATCTTCTGATTGGTAGGTTTCTAATTATATACTGCCTTAGCTTTTCCTTTTTGTGAAGCAGTATGTCTTTAGGCCTGAGGTTGCTTGCTAACCTCCTTCAATTTTTGATTTGAAGGCTTTAGATTTCCTTTGGCAGCTTGGTGCTGACTTCTTTATGTATTCTACCTTGGATTCCTTCTTGGTTGAGGAGGGTTTAACCTCCTTCTGGATGCTTCCTTTATTAGGGTTAGCTCCCTATCTAACCCCATCAAGTTAGCACTTAATATTAGCACTTGATTTCTCAGGAAGTCTTCTTCAACTTCATCAATATGCTTTGTTGTTCTGATTAATTTGACATCTTGTGCCAATGCTTCATTGTCTTCAGCGATTTCTAACACTTGCCTTCTCAAGGACTTGATTGCTTTGGTTTTCTTTTTCAAACTCTTGATCACAATAGCTAATCTCTAGCAAGGTCAAAGTTAGAAGCAGAATTAGAATAAGAGTTCACTTTAGTGTTTGCTGTTTCTGATTCTGATTCTTTAATTTGCACAGTTTCTTGCTTAGAGGTATTCTTTCAGGATTGCTCTACTTTCGGATCAGTCAGTGCCATGAAAGCACAGTTGGGCAGTCTCTTCTTCTTCTGTTAAAGATGAGTTGTTGCTTTCCTCACTGTTGCTCTACGTAGCCACCATTGCCTTCTTCTTATGCTTCTTGGTTCTTTTAAGCTTAGGGCATTTTATTCTGAAGTGGCCTTTCTCCCCACATTCAAAACAGGCAGCTTCTTTTTCTAGATCCTTCTTGACTTCTGGATTCCTTCTAGTCCTATCTTTTATGGATGTGCCTTCCCATAGTCTTCAGGATTCAGATTTTTTGGACTTCCTCTTTCCTTTCTTTAGTATGAATTTGTTGAGCTGTCTAGTTAATAGAGCTAGTTGCTCCTTAGTACTTTGATGTTCTGTGACTTGCTCTTCTTCTCTAGATGGGGCTGATTCGGTGGATTCTGCCTTAAGCGCAATAGCTTTCTTCTTTTCTCTAGGCTTCTTCTCCTATTGACTATATCTCTCCAGAGACAGCTCTTAAGTCAAGAGATTTCTAATGAGCTCATCATAACTATAAATATTTAAGTCATAAGCTTCCTCAATGTTATCCCATTCCTTGGTAAGACTCCAGAGTACCTTCTTCACCATTTCTACTTCAGAGATTTCCTTTTCGAACCTTTTCATCTCATTCACTAGATTGGTATATGTAGTGTTCATGCTGCTGATAGATTCTTTTGGCTCCATCTTGAAGGATTCAAGTTTGTGCTGGAGTAGATCAATCTTTACTTCTTTCACTTTATTTGTTCCTTCATAGGTTACCTCCAGCCTCTCCCAGATCTCCTTTATAGTCTCACATCTGGATATTCTGTTAAATTCTGTTGCACTAAGAGCACAGTCAAGCATATTAATAGCATTTGCGCTTTCACGCAGTTTTTTAAAAACATTCTCATTCCATAAATGTGATGCCTTTCGGGTGATCATACCCTCTACTTCATGAGTAGGCTCATACAGACCATCCTTGATGACCAATCAGGTTTGCATGCTTTGTGCTTGAATAAAGTTCTTCATCTAGTTTTTCCAGAATATGTAGTGTTCACTGGTGAAGAGTGGAGGACGGGTAATAGACATACCCTCAGGAAGGAGTTATGAGTTTTGGAAACTCATTTTGATGTTTGAATCAAAATTTTGGACCTTTAGCTCAAGATTGTTAGATCTCTAGTTTTAAGCACTTGCTTTGATACTACTTGTTGGTCCCTGTGAGGGTCTATATAAGGTAAGAGGGGGGTAAATTACCCTTTTTCGTGGAATTTATAGACTTTATTAAGTCTAAGTGTAGCGTGCTTGATTATGATCCGGTGAATGGATCCGAATGATGCCAAATCAATAATATAATACAGTAAGTAAAGGTAAGAAAACCAAACACAGTGATTTATACTGGTTCGACCCCGCCTATGTCCAGTCCCAGGAGTTTCCTTCCTCCAAGCTTATCCACTAGTAGATTCCTTTCCAATTGGCAGGAATCAAGCCTTATAATTATCTCTGGGTGGTAACCCCTTCTGGATGTAGGATATACCACTAGAAGCACCAACTCCTAGCGGAGTCCTTTTGTCTTTAGCAAGATATACCACTTAGACTTCTACCCCAAATCTAAGCTGGGTCCTATAGGGAGATCCCACTCAAAGCACCTACTTTAAGCTATATCCCAATCTTACTACTCACCCAAGTAGGAGAAAATTTACACTTGGGTTTCTATCAAAGGTTTTGGTTTTTGGATTTCCTTAAGTTTATAGCTCACTTAGAAATCCTTACAAACTGATTTGGAATTGTTTGATTCTTAGGGAGATTTGTGAATCTAGATGTTTTCTAGCACTTTCTCTTGTATAAGCTTTTGTGAAATCAACCAGTACCTTCTCAACTTGTGAAGCTTCCCTTTTATAGGCTTCCATCATAAATGTAGCCGTTATTGGTTGGTAAGCTGGAATTAACTGGAATTAATCTTCATCGTTGATAAAGTGAAATGTAGCACTTTTGAAGCCATTGATCAATCCGTTAGATAGTATTTTGACTCGTTTGAATCCTTGGGATTGAAGCTGAAAAGATGTTAGTGATCATTTTCCTTGTATTTTAGTGTCACACCAACTTTTACACCATTAGCTTTTTAGTGTGAGCTCCACGCGACTCCTTATTGGTCTAGGTGAAAAGGGTTGTTTCCTTTTTCTGTCCGACATCCGTCCTTTCGTCCTTTTACTGAAAAGTGCGAGCTATCTTTTGTCTTGTCCATGGGGAAAGGATCTTTGACTTTGTAGACCAAAAGGTGGAGGTAAAAGTTATCTTTGAAACTTTTTCCATTTTCTTGATATCTGAGTCTTCTGCATGTTCTCAAACTCAATGACTCCGGATCTGTCTTCTTCCGGAGCTTGTACAATTAGTTCTTCCGGATGCTAGACTTGAGAATTTAAAGTTTATTTCCTTTTCAAACTTTAACCTGATGATTCTGCTATATGCTTAGGTACTTGATGTCTTCAATGGATGTCCTAGTTCCTGGATCTTGAACAGATGCTTCCATTTGGATTTAGGAGATACTTTGTTTAAGTTTTTGTTTCTTTCAAACTTGATCCGGATGATTTAGTTTAATTGAGATTCTGGATCATTATTTTCCAACAAAAAGCTAGATAAAAACTGTCTAATTAAACAATATTAAACACACATTAAAAATAACAAATTATTACAGGAATTAAAGCATAAAATAATAACTAAAATACTTCTTATGGCGGGCGGAAGTGAAAAAGAACACGTTTCTGTTCTCATATTGTGAGAAACGAAATTGGAAAAGAAAATTGATGAATTTGAGATAGATGAATATTTTTTATCACATATAAAACCCCGTTGAATGTTTTTGGAAACAATCAAAACCCTTTAGTTTTTGGAAACTAAAAAACCCAATTAGTTTTTGGAAACTAACAAAACCCACAGATGAACTGCATATGCAAATTCTCTATTTTTCTCTTCAAATGATAATTTGATATTTGATGTACTTTTTTTCCTTTAAGTTTGGAAAAAATAAGAGTTATTTCAATAAAATAAAAGACAATTAACACTAACAAGAGTTACAAATAATGCACTTAAAGCTAAATAAAACATCTAAAACATTAAACCTATACTAAAAGACTTTAAAAGCAACAAATTATGAAAATTAAATAATAATATAAACTTATGAAATCCTATGAAACGTCCTCCTCTTATATGAATTTGATTTGACACGAATCTTCCACATATCTGCATTTGAATCAATGAAAATATTTTTTGGATTAAGCAATTTACTTTGGCACCAAAAAATAAAAAACATAGCTCTGTGTTCGCCGTCATTCTCTCCTTCTTCAAAAAGATTTGTCCTTGAATCTTATAATTCTAGAACATAAGGAGAATCATGTATTTGAAAATTACCACAAAAATATCCTTTCTCACAAAATTGTTTCATCTCAATATCCACATGCCAAAATTCCTTTTCAATTTGAAATTGAGATGTTTCATTTCCAAAAAGTATCTGATTCTCAAGATCTTCAAGCTCTTGATTTGTTGTACTTTTATTTGTATGAACAAATTCCAGATCATGAAACCCTTGTAATGCCAGGTCTCTTACAATCTCTTCTGATTCATTTTTACCGCAACAAATAGATTTATTATTTTCAGATGCATTTTCATTGATTAAGACATTTGAAATAGACATTGGTGGGGTTGCAAATGCTGGTTCATTTTTGGAAGAATCGAACAAATTGGTAGGTGGAGTGTGATTGGAAAGAGATTGAGAATTTTCCACTTGGTGGACACACTGAGAACTTTCCAAAGAATTTGGTTTGGTTAAGCCATTTGACATGGATTTTGGAGGGGATATGAATATTCGTTTCTTTGGCGAAGAAATGAGTCGATTGGAATGTGTACTATGATTTTGAATATCATAAAGGGTGATATAAAAATTATAATGAAAAAGAAAATTAGGATGATAAATCCTCGGCTCTGATACCAAATAATGGCGGGCGGAAGTGAAAAAGAACATGTTTCTGTTCTAATATTGTGAGAAACGAAATTGGAAAAAAAATTGATGAATTTGAGATAGATGAATGATTTTGGATCACATATAAAACCCGTTGAGTGTTTTTGGAAACAATCAAAATTCTTCAGTTTTTGGAAACTAATAAAACCCAATTAGTTTTTGGAAACTAACAAAACCTACGGATGAACTGCATATGCAAATTCTCTATTTTTTTCTTCAAATGATAATCTGATATTTGACATACTTTTTTTCCTTTAAGTAACGGAAAAAAAGAGTTATTACAATAAAATAAAAGACAATTAACACTAACAAGAGTTACAAATAATGCACTTAAAGCTAAATAAAATATCTAAAACATTAGAGCTATACTAAAAGACTTTAAAAGCAACAAATTAGGGAAATTAAATAATAATATAAACTTATGAAATCGTGTTAAACGTCCTTCTCTTATATGACTTTGATTTTGACACGAATCTTCCACATATCTGCATTTGAAACAATGAAAATATTTTTTTGGATTAAGCAATTTAATTTGGCACAAAAAAATTAAAAAACATAGCTCTGTGCTCGCCGTCAACTTCAAACGTTCTCCTCTTGTATTTGTTATAAAATGAGCTTAAATCATGATTTAATGAAGTATTATTGGGCCTCAAACAGGTCTTGAATTATTCTTGCTTGTAACAACTCAAAAAGCTTTTAAATGACTTTTAATTTACAGCTAATTTTCCATAAATCTTCTTCTGAAATCATAAGCATATTTCTTCAATTTACCAACCTATTTTGCCACCAAAAAATAAAGAACATATTATCATGTTTGTCATCAATTTTTTTTTCACGTCAAAAGACTTTACCGTGTTATATAATCATCCTTTATAAGCATTGTTTAAAGTTAGCAACGACAAAAAAAAAGGTGTATTCTATTGTGACTTTGACGTAAAAAAGCTCAAGTCATACATAGTCAATCTTCATTTGATTGAATTTAATTGTGTTTTTTCTTTATTCAATTTTCGTAAAAATTAAAAATAATACAGGTATCAAGCGTATTTGCAGTAAAAAGAATTACGTAAATATACATACCAATCTTATCAAATAATGTAAATACCTTGTACAATGTGTATGATCATTATAAATCAATATACTGCTACAAGCTAGCTAATTCAATTAAGGGTAAACTTTAAAAACATAATAATGTGGTTTGATTATTTTGTAAAAAGGTGCTTGCAAAATTTTATTTTTCAAAAGGATGTTTATGGTTTTAAAAGTTAAAAAAAATGACAACCACGAGTTTTTGAAAATTAGCTTTTTTGTTTGTTAATGTTACTTCAGTTATTTTAATAAATTCAATATTCCTATATTTTAACTATATTATTTAAGAATTATATATGAATATTTGAGTAAGTTTCATAAATTTTTCATTTTTTTATGATTTTTTAAAGTTATCATCAATTTTTAATTAAAAAAAATATTTATACTTCCAAAAAAAATCTAAAATTTATCACTAAGATATATTGTATTGTTATTTACTAAGCTACAAAATTTTAGTTCAAAATGGACAAAATTATCCTTTAAAATGTGGTTTCAAAATTTTGGGAATTCTTTTTTTTACTTTTGAAACCACATACACCTTTTTTAAGAAAAAAAATTTCACGGATACCTTTTTACAAAACAATCAAACCATATGACATATTTTTTAAGTTTACCCTTCAATTAAACCACATGTTTATATTTTAGAAGTTTTTTTTTTTATAAAAAGTAGCTTCTAGTTCCGAAAATGTAATAATGGAATATAAATGGAGATACATAATGAAATTAAAGTAGTATGATATGGCCATAAAAGCAATAATTTATGTACAACTCCAATTGTTTTACAAATAGATCATCTTTAATGTGTACATCAATCAAAATTAGTAAAAAAGCCTCATCAACAATACATATAACTTTTAATTTTAATTTACTAATATATTTTTTTATTTGTGTATTGCATTATTGCTGGTAGGGGTATTTAAGTTTATTTTACAAGATAATTGCACAATAAAGAAACAAAATATTCAATACAATAAAGTAGGAAGAAAAATTCCCAAAGTTGTTCACATCAATTTCTATGTTTAAAATGTGAAAATTACAAAATGCATGGGTTTAAGACACTTATTTTTAATTTAATTTAAGATACGTACACTCAATGAATTTTTTTTTTAATTATAGACTTTTGAAGAGGCTAAAATTGAGCCTAAACATTACATTAAGTGGTATACCTTAATTGTGCAATTTGGACAGATAGGGTCTGTCAATCTACCAATTAAGTTCAATATAATTAAGCGAATCTAATGAAAATGATTATTTATTTGAGTTTTTAAGTTTTCATTTTTATTTATAGAATTCTAGTAATATTTAGGATATGTTTTTTAACTCAAAAAATGAATTAAAATTAATTAAATATAAATTGAAATAATGATTTTCTTACAAGTAAATATAAGGTATTTAGTTTTTGGAAAATGATTCTCTAAATTTGAGAATTCAACTTTAGTTATTTTATATTTCTCCTAATTATAAGAGTAAAACAAACATTTTTAATTTGTAACATTATTTTGAAAAAAGAAAAGCATGAATTGAAGTCGATATACACAGAATAAGTAGGATGGACCCGATGGCTATGATACAAAATGGATTCAAGTACCTCACGGCCCATGCGATCTCTTTAGACCTGTTTTTATGAGTTCAACTCTGAATTTCATTTATAATTTTAAGTTCTACGTGTACATCATTTATATATAAAATAGAACTGATCACATACTCATCCGGCTCGACCCGAGTTAAGTTTTATAGGTTGGATTTGAACATTATATTTTTAAGTAAGGGCTTATTTCGAAAAGCTGAGATTTTGACAGACTGAGCTTAGAATTTGTATAAATACATAAATCCAGCCATTTTATATATTTTTTATATATGCATATATTACAATAATTATTTTATGTTTTTATGCTAGCATATTTTACTTTTAAACTTGGCTACCATAAATTTTACCATATATTACAGAATTCAAGCTAGGTAGCACTGACACAGAAACGATTCTGACATCGGGAAGCACAATTTCTAAAAATAATTAGGCTAATATAGGTTAGGAAATTGGAGGAAACGTGTTAAGTGTCGGTTCCTGACATCAACACGAAATGTGGAAACACCTGTATGTCTAGGAGTTTCGGTACTTCCTAGAATTCAAGTAATGAATGTGGAATCATATATAAAATTATCTTCTATTTCTATTTAATCCACCCAATTTTTTAAAAATATTTATTGGTGTTGCAATGAACTTAGATATGACCTTGTAATTCCGAGCTAAAGTTCTAAAGCATGGATTGGGCAGCTCCAGCCCAGTCCACCAATTTAACAATGAAGAGAGAGAAATATGGAGAGGAGAGTATTAAAAGACATGAAATGAATGAAATAAAACAAGAGAAAACACAAGGCAAGGGCCTATAAGTGAAGAAGACAAAGGAGAAAAGGGTTGAAGCGAAAGCCGCTTATAGACGGCCATACTCACTCCCTCCCCTTTCCCAGCCGGCTCTCCTCTCCATATCTCTCTTTCTTTTTAAATTTATAATTCTCTTCCCTTAACTAACTTCTTTCTACATATCTCCCTCTATATATAATTCAACCGTTGCATCTTCTTCTTCTTCATTTTATATTGATCAGTAAAAGATCGAAATAACTAAGATCTCGTTAATGGGGAAAGTATCAAAGCAAAAAGGGCAGCCAAATCCCACAACCAAGCCCAAACGTACTCGAAAAACCGTCCCTAGAGACTCTCCTCCCCAACGAAGCTCCATTTATCGCGGGGTTACCAGGTTTTTTTCTTTCCTTTTCTTTTCATGTAGGATTTGGATTCTCTGAAGTTCAAACTGTACATTTTACTCAATCTCAATCATCGGTTGAGTTTTAATGGTTCAGATTTCTATTTTCTGTTCTTTATTAAATTATGATAATTATATGGATCCATTGATTAGGCATAGGTGGACTGGGCGTTATGAAGCTCATTTGTGGGATAAAAATTGCTGGAATCAATCCCAGAACAAGAAAGGCAGACAAGGTTCCATCTTTTTCTAATTCAACTCTAATTATTCATTTTCCCTGTTCTTCAATTATTTGTTTTTTTTAGCTTAGTTATTGTTTTCTTTTTCTCTTGTGTGTACATAATGTGCTGGGGGATTGAATGCATTTCAAATAACAGTGTATCTAGGTAACCTAATTTCTCTAATCTTGAATTTTTATTTGTGTCATATACAGAAAAAATTTATTGCATTTGAATAAATTTGATAATTGAGTTGAATTGTTTTAGGGGCATACGATGATGAAGAAGCTGCTGCACATGCCTATGACTTGGCTGCATTAAAATACTGGGGACCCGATACCATCCTTAACTTCCCTGTAATTTTTCTTTTCTTTTTTTTTTCCTGGGTTTTGGATGTTAATTTTCAAGTTAGAAAGTTTAAAAGTTGCAGTTAATTAATAAGTGATTGTAATATTAATATATATCTCCATTTAATTCCAGTGGTCAACTTATCAAGAAGAGCTCAAAGAAATGGAGGCTCAATCAAAAGAAGAGTATATTGGATCCTTGAGGAGGTTCTACACTTAACTAATTACTTATTAATTTATCATATGTAATGAAGGTAATTAAAATTAAAAAAATTTCTGACAATATTAACAATTATAAAATTGGATTATTCACAGGAAGAGCAGTGGATTTTCTCGCGGAGTTTCCAAATACAGAGGTGTTGCAAGGTATTGTACGTATAAATAGTGTATTTTTAAAAAAAAATATTTGCCTTATCGGGCTTAATTATTAAATGGAAAGAAAAATCTTCAACATGTTCTGGATGTGACTCGAACTTATCGCCTGTAGAGATTGGAGCTTCAATATTAATCACTAGGCCAACAGCTTAATCACTATAAATAAATAGTGTATTAATGCGTCTTAATGGGAAAAAATATATTATTATATGAATACAAACATCATTACAATAGTAACAATGAATCCTTATAATTAAATTGAATTATTTGCAAAAAGAAGTTGTTGATTACATTTAGAAATTAGAATTTATGAGCCGTATAAGAAGAGGTGGACAATTTACATGTCAAATATTAAATAAATAAATTGAGTAATCCGAAATAAATGCAGGCACCATCACAATGGAAGATGGGAGGCAAGAATAGGCAGAGTTTTTGGCAACAAATATCTCTATCTTGGAACATACGGTAAATTCACTGCACTATATACCAAATTTAAGGGCAATAATTAGTTACATTTATTCTAATACAACTTAAAAAAAATTAAGTGCATGATTTATTGAAGGCATAAACTCGGCACAAAAAATCATATGTCACCCTGAATTTTTAAAAGAATCTATTAGACTCGTGAACTTGGCAAAAGTGCATCAGTTCGCCCTCTCATTGTCATGTGTCAGCTTGTAATTGGAGAAAGAAAAATCAGAAAAATGAGATCTTTGAAAAGTCAAACCAACCAGAAGCTGACATGTGGCAATGAGGGAGCAAACCGGTGCACTTTTGCCAAATTCAGGGGGCTAGTAGAAACTTTTAAAAGTTTATGACATCTAACTTTTTTTTACCGAATTTAAAAGACCTTTATTACTACTATCTATTTAGTGTTTCATCTATCTAATTTTTATAAGTTAATCTCCATTATTTTAACTAAGAGTTAAAAAAAACTTTAAAGTTGACAATATTTTCTCAAATTCACTGTTTTTGTTTTGTTGTTGTTGACAAAATGTGGTTTACATTTTCCTATTTTTTCCTAATAGTTAGTCTAATAAATAGTGTTTTAACAAATAGAACCAAATTAGGTGACAGTTAGCGCAAGATTTTCCAACTAAATAAATGGCAATGAAGTCAAAATAGTAGGATAGAGACAGAAGAGGATGCAACCCAATTCCAAATGGGTTAGGTTGGTATATAGATCACCAAACCTCAACTGCTTACTAAATTCCATTTAAAAATTTTCAAACTCTCCACCAAAATCTGCATGCAAATTTAATTCTCAAAATTCCAACCACATATTTTAGTAAATTATACAAGCTAATGCATACTTTCATATGGTAAAACAAAAACTCAAGAGTACATATTTTAAATATAATATAAAATAGTATAAATTCGTGCCTCATCAATATACATGTCGAAACGTGTATAAATATTTATTTTTTCACATTAAATGATCTAATCTTTTATATAAATGCACGTATAAGTTTTTTTCGCTCTCAAAAGGCCACTCAAGAAGAGGCCGCTGATAATCTCACTTATTGTCTTTCTAGCCACTCAAGAAGAGGCCGCCACAGCTTATGACATGGCAGCTATTGAGTACCGTGGGCTTAATGCTGTTACAAATTTTGACCTTAGCCGTTACATCAAATGGCTACGTCCAAACAGTCAAACTAACTCCCCACAAAATCCTAATGTTGATACCATCCCAAGCCCAATTGATCAAGAGCTTGGATCGAGTTGTACTTCTGGTCACCAACAAAGCTCGAGCTCGTCTGAAGCAACTCCGCCTCCACCTTGTGTCACTAACAACAACAACTCTGCTTCATCAGCGCTAGGTCTACTTTTGCAATCATCGAAATTCAAGGAAATGTTAGAAAGAACATCAGATTCAGATTGTCCTTTAAGTTCGTCAGAGTTTGAACTGCCACAACGGAAATTCCCTGATGATATTCAAACATTTTTCGATTGTGAAGATTCTAGTTGCTATGCGGAAGGTGATGATAGTATTTTTGGAGATCCAAACACATTTGTGTCACCAATTTTTCATTGCGATTTTGATGGGTAAGATAATTATTAAAAAGAATAAATTATATATATTCTTTCAAGTTTCAACATATATACAAATGTGTTTTTTTTTTTTTAAAATTGCTATTACATATAAATGAGGATATTGGAGTAGGAGACATATGTTTCTTGTTTTTCTTATTAGAAATGTGGGAATTGAGAAGATATATTTTTATTTGTATTTCTTTCAGTTAAATGTAGATATTGGACACAAAATAATAGACATTCATTGATCAATTATTTCTCTTATAATTTAATAAAGCTAAATGATAATTAAGCGGACCGTTTATTTGATTTTATTGTTTGCCTAGCTCTATAATAGTAATTGCATAATGATGTTTAATATTATATTGTATCTATTTAGTACTTCTATATTGATCATTACATACTAATTTTCTTTTGAAAAAGATTACATACTAATTTTCGTTTTACAGTTTTAAATCGTTTTCATATGCCTGCTTGTTCACTTTCGTATTATAATTTGTTAATGTACTTTATGACTTGATAGTCTTGGGTCCCGAATATCAATTCGGTAGTAAGGTGATATGTATTAACTAAAATAGACATTGCAATAATAAATATAAAAATAAATAGAGCAATAAAGAGACACAAAGATTTATGTGGAAATCCCTTTAAAAGGGGAAAACCACGGGGCACCAAAATAACTCCACTAATAAATAATGGGAATACAGTAATAAAGCCTCTATCAATTATACTCAAGGAGTAGTATTTCCCGAACTACTCAACTCACTCCCCTAATTTCTCTCAAACTCTTTTTTTTAGCAAATGCTCTACAAAAGAAAACTCAATTTTTGCTTGGATGAATTTGGATTATGGGAAATGCCTATTTATAGGCAAAAAAATGTTGCATCAACTTTTCAATTGGCAATTAATATGTCAATTACTAACTACCATCTTCCCACCTTATTTGTAGACAATTAATTAGCCTCCAAATTGATTGAATTAATTAGCCTCCAAATTGGTTTGGACTTAACAATTCTCCCCCTCCAAACTAATGGGGTATGAAATAAGCTCTTACTTGGAGCTCATGTCGATCAGCTCATTGCACAGCTCAAACTTATCCCAAGGAATAACTTTTGTCAACATATCTGAGGGGTTCTCTTTTGTTGGAATTTTCTCAAGATGAAAAATCCCCTTTTCCAGTTGCTCGCGTATCCAATGATAGCGGATTTCAATATGCTTTGTTCGAGAATGACATATAGTATTCTTACTTAAGTCTATAGCACTTTGACTACGGCAATATACTATACAGTTAGCTTGTTTTTGACCCAACTCTTCAAAGAATCTCTTTAACCGAATCATCTCTTTTCATACTTCAACAGCTGAAATGTACTCCGCTTCGGTCGTAGAAAGTGCAACACATCTCTATAATTTAGATTGCCAAGAAATTGCTCCCCCGGCAAATGTAAATATGTATCCCAAAGTTGACTTTTTATGATCGAGATCTCCTGCCATGTCAGCATCAACGAAGCCTTCTAGGATTGGTTTAGATCCTCCATAACATAAGCACTTCTTTAAACTTCCCTTCAAATATCTGAGAATCCATTTCACTGCTTTCCAGTGTTGTCTTCCCGGATTATCTAAGAATCTACTTACAACTCTAACAGCATGTGCAATCGCTGGCCTTGTGCAAACCATTGCATACATCAAACTCCCCACTATAGAGGGATATGGAATCTTTCTCATGTATTCCTTCTCTTCTTTAGTTGTAGGACAAGATTTCTTGCTCAGCTTTAGATGTCCGGCAAGAGGAATGCTAACTGGTTTAGCATTCAACATGTTGAAACGTTGTAGCACACGTTCAACATTATTTTCTTGTGACAGCCACAACCTGTTGTTGCTTCGATCACGAACAATCCTCATGCCCAAAATCTGTTGTGCTAGACCCAAGTCCTTCATGTCCAAAGACTTTGCTAATTGCTCTTTAAATTTACGAATTGAAGAATCATCTTATCCCACGATCAACATGTCATCAACGTATAACAACAATATGATGAAGGTGTTATCAGAGAATCTCTTGAAGTAGACACATAGATCCTCCTGGGTCTTCTTATAGCCATGACTACTTATGAAAGAGTCAAACTTCTTGTACCATTGCCTAGGTGCTTGTTTAAACCTATATAGACTCTTTTGCAGCCTACAAACCATGTGCTCCTTCCCTTTTACTTTGAAGCCTTCTGGTTGCACCATGTAGATTTCTTCCTCTAGGTCACCATGAAGGAAGGCAGTTTTCACATTTAACTGCTCAAGCTCAAGATTCAAATTTGCTACCAAGCTTAGAACTGCTCGAATAGAAGTCATTTTAACCACCGGAGAAAAAATTTCATCAAAATCAATTCCTTTCTGTTGTTGGAATCCTTTCACTACTAGATGAGCTTTATACTTCACTAGCTTTCCATTGCCATCTCTTTTGAGCTTGAAAACCCATTTGTTCTTCAAGGCTTTTCTTCCTGTAGGAAGTTCGACTAACTCATATGTATTATTTTTCTGCAAGGAATTCAGCTCATCTTACATTGCTCCAGCCAAGATTCTTTATCTGCATGAGTTAGAACTTCCTGAAAAATCTCTAGTTCCCCCTCATTAGTAAAGAGAATATACTCAGAACTAGGATATTTTGATGTTGGTTGGCGATCCCTGGTGGATCTTCTAAGTTGTTGTTCAGCCTCAGCTTGCTGGATGGGTTGCTCCCCCTACTCAACAACATCTTCTTGCTCATAGTCCTCCATTAACTCTGGAATTTCATCATTATTCTGAACTTGTTCCTCATCTCCACCAATGGTACTATTTGGCGATGAAGGAACATGGCTGGGAATGACGTTATCCACAAGTCCTGACTTGCCATTCTTCTTCAAGCTTTCGGTAGTCTCATTTTCTCGAAAGACTAAATCTCTACTTCTGATGGTCTTCTTCTTCTCTAGGCCCCACAGTTTATTCCCGAACTCTTTATCTCTATATCCAAGGAAGATACATGGACTTGCTTTGTCATCAAGCTTTGACCGTTGCTCCTTAGGCACATGCGCAAAAGCCTTACAATCGAACACTTGTGAACACGGGATTTTGCCCTCTCGCGAGATGATGATGATGTGTACCCGATTTTAATGCCTTAAAATAAAAGTTCTCTTTAGAATTTTTATTACCAATATAATGTTCCTTGTGAACTTTATACTTGGTAGAATCCAATTTGGTGTAGCCGATAACGCATCCGGTAGGAGCTTGAACCGATGATTTACACCCAAATTAAATAAACCTCTAGATACCCATTAAAATATCATTAAAATTCAAAAAATCCCGGTTTGACCCCTTTGACCCATTTCTGATAGCTTTTCAGGCTTGTGGGCCGGCTGGCAGTCAGCTTTTTGAGAGCTAATACCGCCAGCGGCATCATTCCATGCCACCGGCGGTATCATCCATGTCATCGGTGGCATGGCTAAATCGGGCTCTGCAAACAGCTTTCTTCTTCCTCCTTGGGACAGTCTCTTTTTTACCATTTTGGTGAAAATGACAGAAAGGTCTCGAAGACCACCCCAATTTGCCTATAAAAAGACACTTAGGCTTCAGAAAAAGGGGGAGATTAATCTGAAATTAGAACTTACAGAATTCTAGAGTGTGAAATTAGTCCAAGTGAGATAAGAATTAGAAAAGGTAGGGAAAAGGATTTGAATCCATTTTCCTGGTTTTTCTTCTTTGAACTCTCTGATTGTGAGTTTAAAATCAGTAGACATTAGATTAAAATCAATCTAAATAGGAATTTAGAGACTCAAGTACCCAATTTACTACCAAATCACCATTACAAGCTCCCCGGAGGTGTTCCTTAGTTCACGAAGAGGTGGATTCACGGCCCCGAGGTAAAAATCCTGAGTCTCAAAGCTCTTTGGTATTAATATTGCTGGTTTGTGCTGATTCTTATTGATTTGTGTTCTTTTCGGGCTTTCGGTCATTTTTTGACCGTTACCTGCTGCTGCTACAGGAAATTGAAGTCGCTGAAGACATGAGATGTCGCCGGCGGTATCACTCATGTCGCTAGAGACATCACTGATACCGCTAGTGACATCACATTCCCTAGAGGCCTCACTTTCTTATGGGACCCTTTCTTTATGGTACTCAGAAAGCCATGCAATCTGCCTATATACTGATGCCTCTAGCGACATCACTAATGTCGCCAGCGGCATCATCCATGTCGCCGGCAGCATGGCCTTCTGGACAGCTGTTTTATTTCTTTCTTTTTCGATCTAGTTTATTTTTCGAAGCTAGGACACACAGTGCAACGATGGAGATCCAAAACCTTCTAAAAGCAGACCCCACCCCATACCATGTGGCATTTTCACTAATAATCCAGATAAAATAACAATCGAGTCTAAAATTTGGTTAAAAATGGAATCTTCTTCAAACGCCATTCAAATCTCATTTTAGCCATCCAACCGGGCTTGATAACGATATAAATGTTTATGCCACGTTCACGCTAACTTGGGTTTGCTAACTATACATGATTCGTGATATATCTCGTATGTCGTGCCATATCTATACTAACCATCTCCTGCAGGTATATGTATGTTAGGCCTTCCGGTATTTTATTTATCGCATAGAGGATGTATAGGATTTAAAAGCCCTGTAATAATTTTAATTTCTGCATTTACTTTTGGATAATTGTAATAATTTATTCGATACTTGATAAACACGATAACAATATAATAACTGAAAACACGAATAAATACGATGGATTAAACCGATTAAGAAAGAACGAAATGTTTTAACTTGGCCTAATGAAAAATAGATAGCATCATCCGGACTCGGAATCTCTACTTAAGGTACGGTCTACCACCTGATGGGAAAATTGTACCAAAATTTTGCGGTTGAGCTGAACCGGGTGGCGACTCTATTTTAAGTATGGGATTTCGATCTCGTATCCTTTAACACCTAAATTGAACTTAAATCCAACTTCGACATCAGTGCTTTCATCACGCCTAAAATGAGGATCACTCCCCCGACACGCTTCACAACGTCGGATGTTATTTCCCCCCGTGCAGTGCATCTCACGCGGCCCTCGCGGGCTGGGAAAACGTCGTCCGCTCACAACACTTTTAGATGAGAGTATTGGACATCTTCTGGAATATCAAAATCTAGAGTAGCATATCACCACCTATTGATGAGATAGCAGGTTGTGCGTACTGCTTCTCCCCAAAGCGACTTTGGCAAGTTAGCCATTTTGAGCATACATCTGACCTTCTCCACAATAGTGTGATTCATCCTTTTTGCTACACCATTATGCTATGGGGTTCCAGGTACAGTCTTTTCATGTCGAATTCCATGTCTGGAACCATAGTTCTCAAACTCATGTGATGTGTATTTACCTCTATTATCGGATCGGAGACATTTTAATTTCTTGTTGTCTCTCTTTCCACCATAACATGAAATTTCTGGAATGACTGGAATACCTAATCTTTTATTCTTAGGAAATACATCCACAACTTCCAGGATGCATCGTCAATGAAAGTAACAAAATGCTTGTTACCTCCCAAGGTCTCATATTCAAAGGGGCCACAAACATCTGAGTGCACCAAGTCAAGAACACTTGACTTTCTGCTTGATGACTTGTTGAATGGCACTCTATATTGCTTGCCGGATAAGCAGTAATCACATGTAGATAATGGTGTACCGTTAGCCACAGGTACGAGCGCATTCTTGGCTAGAATCTGCAACCCTTTCTCACTGATGTGAGCCAATCTTTTATGCTATAAATCTGGTGAAGAATCTTCTTCGACAGCATGCAGTCCATCTTTATAAATGATTGCATATGTTTTGTACAGTGTACAACACATGGCACCTTTCAAAATTACCAAGGAATTCCGGGTAAGCTTCAATTTCCTACTCCCAAAGAAATTCTTGAAGCCTTCATCATTTAGGACACCATAAGATATTAAGTTGAGCCTCAAATCAGGAACATGTCTAACTTCTTTGAGGATGAGTGTGCAGCCAGTGTCTGTCTTAATAAGAATGTCACCAATTCCAATGATTTTGGGATGGACATTATTGCCTATCTTCACCACACCAAAATTTTCTACTCTGTGTGTGGTGAAGAACTCCTTGTTGGGAGTGGCGTGATAAGATACTGCAGTGTCAATCACCCATTCCGTATCATCTTGACTTGAGACTTGCAGGCATTGTACTTTATGACTGAAGGAAAGAACAACAATCTCTTTAGTTGCTGCACTGGTATTCTTGTCTTCCACTTGGTTATTGCCATCCTACTATTCTCTCTTCAGCTTTTGACAGTTCCTCTTCATATGGCCTTCTAGTCCACAGTGGTAGCATTTGACCCTACCCTTAGACTTAGATCAGCCTCTGAATTTTTTTCCTCCTTTGGATTTGTTAGGATTGTTGGGACCTCAATTTTTGCTCCGACCTTTGTGTTCTATGATAAGAGCTTGGCCACTTTGACAATCATAACTTTCCTCCTTGTCTCCTCGTTGAGCAAAGTGCTAACAATGTCGCTTAAGGATAATTTTCCATCTAGAGCCGAATTGGTCACAGACACCACCAAGGTATCCCGACTTTCTGGTAGAGAGCTGAGCAATAATAAGGATTGGACTTCATCTTCAAGAGTTGTTTGCATTGAAGATTGATTAATAGCACTTCGAAATTCATTCAAAAATTCGGCAACAAGAGTTCCCTCCTTGTATTTCATGTTGACAAGCTTCTATATCAGGAACAAATTGTTTCCAGCAGTTTTTCGATCATAAAGATCTTGCAGCGTCTTCTATAGTTCATGGGCAGATGTTTCTTCTGAGACATGGCCGAACACGCTGAAATCTAGCCATTGGTGAATAGTTCTAATGGCCTTTCTATTCAGCTTGCTCCAATCTGGATCTTTCCTGCCTTTTGGCTTTACGGTGTCTCCTTTGATTACTTCTTGCATATCTTTGCAGTACAATATATCCTCTGGCATAGGCTTCCAAATTGACCAGTTCGAACCGTTCAATTTGATCATGGATGTTGAAGAACCTGCCATTTTAATTAACACAACCACCTTTATGGAACCAATAGCTCTGATACCACTTGTTGGGTCCCAAATATCAATTCGTTAGCAAGGTGATATGTATTAACTAAAATATACATTGCAACAACGAGTATAAAAATAAATAGAGCAATAAAGAGACACAAAGATTTACTTGGAAAACCCTTTAAAAGGAAAAAATCACGGGGCACCAAAATAACTCCACTAATAAATAATGGGTATACAACAATAAAGCCTCTCTCAAGTATAACCAAACTTGAGGTATAAAATAATTTTAGGAGAAAGTTTGAATGCCCAAAATTAATTAACCCTTACACCCAAATAGTGTAGTATTTCCCAAACTACTCAACTCACTCCCCTAATTTCTCTCAAACTCTATTTGTAGGAAATGCTCTACAAAAGCAAACTCTATTTTTGTTTGGATGAATTTGGATTATGGCAAATGCCAATCTATAGGCAAAAAAAGTTGCATCAACTTTCCAATTGGCAATTAATATGTCAATTACTAACTCCCATCTTCCCACCCTATTTGTTGGCAATTAATTAGCCTCCAAATTGATTGAATTAATTAGCCTCTAAATTTGTTTGGACTTAATGATTCTCCCCCTCCAAACCAATGGGGTATGAAATAAGCTCTTACTTGGAGCTCATGCAGATCAGCTCATTGCATAGCTCAAACTTATCCCGAGGAATAACTTTTGTCAACATATCTGAGGGGTTCTCTTTTGTTGGAATTTTCTCAAGATGGAAAATCCCCTTTTCCAATTGGTCGCGTATCCAGTGACAGCGGATTTCAATGTGCTTTGTTCAAGAATGATATATAGTATTCTTACTTAAGTCTATAGCACTTTGACTATCGCAATATACTATACAGTTAGCTTGTTTTTGACCCAACTCTTCAAAGAATCTCTTTAACCAAATCATCTCTTTTCTTGCTTCAGCAGCTGAAATGTACTCCGCTTCGATCGTAGAAAGTGCAACACATTTTTGTAATTCAGATTGCCAAGAAATTGCTCCCCTG
Organism: Euphorbia pulcherrima; assembly: GCA_947683365.1. NCBI lineage: Eukaryota > Viridiplantae > Streptophyta > Magnoliopsida > Malpighiales > Euphorbiaceae > Euphorbia > Euphorbia pulcherrima. The sequence goes on from CANTUS010000016.1 coordinate 10,071,022, forward strand.
ATAAATGTAAATACGTATCACGAAGTTGACTTTCTATGATCGAGATCTCCTGCCATGTCAGCATCAATAAAGCCTTCTAGGATTAGTTTAGATCCTCCATAACATAAGCACTTCTTTGAACTTCCCTTCAAATATCTGGGAATCCATTTTACTGCTTCCCAATGTTGTCTTCCCACTGCAGAAGGATATGGAATCTTTCTCATATCTTCCTTCTCTTCTTTAGTTGTAGGACAAGATTGCTTGCTCATCTTCAGATGTCCGGCAAGAGGAATTCTAACTGGTTTAGCATTCAACATGTTGAAATGTTGTAGCACACTTTCAACATATTTTTCTTTTGACAGCCACAACCAGTTGTTGCTTCGATCACGAATAATCCTCATGCCCAAAATCTGTTGTGCTGGACCCAAGTCCTTCATGTCAAAGGACTTTGCTAATTGCTCTTTAAATTTATGAATTGAAGAAACATCTTATCCCACGATCAACATGTCATCAACGTATAACAACAATATGATGAAGGTGTTATTAGAGAATCTCTTGAAGTAGACACAAGGATCAGCCTAGGTCTTCTTGTAGCCATAACTACTCATGAAAGAGTCAAACTTCTTGTACCATTGCTTGGGTGCTTGTTTCAGCCCATACAGACTCTTTTACAGCCTACAAACCATGTGCTCTTTCCCTTTTACTTCGAAGCCTTCTGGTTGCACCATGTAGATTTCTTCCTCTAGGTCACCATGAAGGAAGGCAGTTTTCACATCTAACTGCTCAAGCTCAATATTCAAAATTGCTACCAAGCTTAGAACTGCTCGAATAGAAGTCATTTTAACCACCGGAGAAAAAAATTCATCAAAATCAATTCCTTTCTGTTCTTGGAATCCTTTCACTACTAGACAAGCTTTATACTTTACTAGCTTTCTATTGTCATCTCTTTTGAGCTTGAAAACCCATTCGTTCTTCAAGGCTTTTCTTCCTGTAGTAAATTCGACTAACTCATATATGTTGTTTTTCTGCAAGGAATTTATCTCATCTTGTATTGCCTCCCGCCAAGATTATTTATCTGCATGAGTTAGAACTTCCTGAAAATTCTCTGGTTCCCCCTCATTAGTAAGGAGAATATAACTAGAACTAGGTTACTTTGATGTTGGTTAGCGATCCCTGGTGGATCTTCTAAGTTGTTGTTCAGCCTCAGCTTGCTGGATGGGTTGCTCCCCCTACTCATCAACATCTTCTTGCTCATGATCCTCCATTAACTCTGGAATTTCATCATTATTCTGAACTTGTTCCTCATCTCCACCAATGGTACTATTTGGCGATGATGGAACATGGCTGGGAATGACGCTATCTGCAAGTACTGACTTGCCATTCTTCTTCAAGCTTTCGATAGTCTCATTTTCTCGAAAGACTACATCTCTGCTTCTGATGGTCTTTTTCTTCTCTGAGTCCCACAGTTTATACCCGAACTCTTTATCTTCATATCCAAGGAAGATACATGGACTTGCTTTGTTATCAAGCTTTGACCATTGCTCCTTAGGCACATGTGCAAATGCCTTACAATTGAACACTTTTAGATGAGAGTATTGAACATCTTTTCCAGTCCATACTCTTTCTAGAATATTAAAATCTAGAGTAGCAGATGGTGACCTATTGATGAGATAGCAGGATATGCAAGTTGCTTCTCCCCAAAACAACTTTGGTAAGTTAGCCATTTTGAACATACATCTGACCTTCTCCATAATAGTGTGATTCATCCTTTTTGCTACACCATTGTGCTGTGGGGTTCCAGGTACAGTCTTTTCAAGTCAAATTCTATGTCTGGAACAGTAGTTCTCAAACTCATGTGATATGTATTCAACTCTATTATCGGATCGAAGACATTTTAATTTCTTGTTTGTCCCTCTTTCCACCATAACATAAAATTTCTGGAATGACTGGAATACTTGATCTTTTATTCTTAGGAAATACATCCACAGCTTCCGGGATGCATCGTCAATGAAAGTAACAAAATGCTTGTTACCTCCCAAGGTCTCATATTCAAAGGGGCCACAAACATCTGAGTGGACCAGGTCTAGAACACTTGACTTTTTGCTTAATGACTTGTTTAATGAAACTGTATGTTGCTTGCCGAATAGGCATTAATCACTTGGAGATAATGGTGTACCATTAGCTGAAGGTACGAGTGCCTTCTTGGCTAGAATCTGTAACCCTTTCTCACTGATGTAAGATAATCTTCTATGCCACAAATCTGGTGAAGACTCTTCTTCGACAACATGCAGTCCATCTTTACAAATGACTGCATTTGTTTTGTACAGTGTACAACACATGGCACCTTTTGCAATCACCAAGGAAATCTGGGTAAGCTTCCATTTCCTACTCCTGAAGAAATTCTCGAAGCCATCATGATTTAGGACACCACAAGATATTAAGTTGAGCCTCAAATCAGGAACATGTCTCACTTCTTTGAGGATGAGTGTGCAGCCAGTGTTCGTCTTAATACGAATGTCACCAATTTCAATCATTTTGGAATGGACATTATTGCCCATCTTCACCACACCAAAATTTCCTACTCTTTATATGGTGAAGAACTCCTTGTTGGGAGTGGCGTGATGAGATGCTGCAGTGTCAATCACTCATTCCGTATCATCTTGACTTGAGACTTGCAGGCATTATTCTTCATGACTGAAGGAAAGAACACCAATCTCTTCAGTTGCTGCAGTGGTATTCTTGTCTTCCTCTTGGTTATTGCCATCCTTCTATTCTCTCTTCAGCTTTTGATAGTTCCTCTTCAAATGGCCTTCTAGTCCATAGTGGTAGCATTTGACCCTACCATTAGACTTAGATCTGCCTCTAAATTTTTCTCCTCCTTTGCATTTGTCAAGATTGTTGGGACCTCGATTTTTGCTCTGACCTCTGTGTTCTGTGACAAGAGCTTGGCTACTTTTGACAATCATAACTTTCCTCCTTGTCTCCTCGTTAAGCAAAGTGCTAACAACGTGGTTTAAGGATAATTTTTCATCTGGAGCCGAATTAGTCACAGACACCACCAAGGTATCCCAACTTCTCGGTAGAGAGCTGAGCAACAATAAGGATTGGACTTCATCTTCAAGTGTTGTTTGCATTGAAGATTGATTAATTGCACTTTAAAATTCATTCAAAAATTCGGCAACAGGAGTTCCCTTCTTGTATTTCATGTTGACAAGCTTCCATATTAGGAATAACTTGTTTCCAGAACTTTTTCGATCATAAAGATCTTGGAGCTTCTTCCATAGTTCATGGGCAGACGTTTCTTCCAAGACATGGTCGAACACGCTGAAATCTAGCTGTTGGTGAATAGTTTTAATAGCCTTTCTATTCAGCTTGCTCCAATTTGGATCTTTCATGTCTTTCGACTTTGCGGTGTCTCCTTCGATTGCTTCATGCATATCTTTGCAGTACAATATATCCTCCATTATAGGATTTTAAATTGACCAGTTTGAACCGTTCAATTTGATCATGGATGTTGAAGAACCTTCCATTTTAATTAACACAACCACCTTTATGGAACCAACAGCTCTGATACCACTTGTTGGGTCTCGAATATCAATTCATTAACAATGTGATATGAATTAACTAAAATAGACGTTGCAAAAACGAGTATAAAAATAAATAGAGCAATAAAGAGACACAAAGATTGTAACGAACCGAAATTTCCAAAATTTTACTTATAATAAATTACTATGGTATTGAAAATATCGTAGAAATTATTTTTATTGTTATTGTTATTGGATATAAGGCATGAGGAAATAAGAGCTAATTATAGTAAGAAGGATGAATTGGACATTTAATTATTTATCTAAGGGCAATATTGGAAATTAAAAAAAAAAAAGAAACAAACAAATACATTACAGCCTCTTCATTTCCTTATCTCATTTCTTCATTTCCTTCTCCATTCTTTCTCTCTTTAATCAAAAATTTTCATAATCCAAAAACTTCCGATTTCTTCGATTCAACTTCGAATTCTTATTAGAAATCGATCCTTAAGCCCTCTATCATCATCAATTTCAGTCAATCAAGACTAGAAGAGGAGGATTTCAGAAATTAAGATTCGGATGAATTGTAACCCGATTTTGAGGTGAGTGATTTTTGGCGAAATTAAAGTTTAATTAGTAGAATTCATGGTAGATTAAGCATATTTATGGTATTAGGAAGTTTATTTATGCAATATCTTGGTAGAATTATATATGGCTGTTGTAGAGGAAGCTATTGCAAGTAAATCAAAGGCAAAAAGGGTAGAAGAGAGCTAGAAAGAGCATAGAAAAAGGTTTGTGTCCCGAATTTCGATTTTTCGATTTCTCGGAAAATTTTCCAGATTGTGTACCTGTTTTATTTTAATGTTTTCTCTCGTTATATAAATCCGATTTGAACGATTCTTGATTCTATTGATATCTACAGAAAGTAAGGAATATATGTTCAGAAGGAACCTTGTTGAATTTCGTTCGTTTTCAATGTGAAATTTTCGTTTGAAATTGAGTCATGAAATCTGTTTTCGGAAAATCTCAGCTTGGTACACTATTTAGTATTTTGATCATAACTTTGGTTATAAAATTTGGATTTCTGTGATTCTGGTGGTTTTATAAAGCTGAGACATGTGGCTAGTTATCTTTATAAGAAAGTTTTTCGATTGGATGATGTTTTGATAGTAAAAAATGTAGGGAAAGTCAGGTTATGAAACCTGGAAAAATTCTGGAAAGTATGATATTGATTTTATTGAGTTTTAATTGAAGTTTGATGCTTAAAAATTTGGGATTTGGATTTCTTAGTTACTGAAGTTATGTTGAATTATGATTGATGGTTTATACTGGAATTTTTAAGATGTTACTTTGATTTATTGCCCTTATGAAACGAGTAGAATACGGGTCAGGGTAGATTGGTACCAATAAAGGGGGGTACAGTACTGTACAAACAATTGAAGCTTTGGCTTCGGGCTTTGGCCGATATTATGATATATATATATATATTGATTTTGAAGCTTCGGCTTCGGGCTTGACCGATATATTGATTTTTGAAGCTTCGGCTTCGGGCTTGACCGATATATTGATTTTTGAAGCTTCGGCTTCGGGCTTGACCGATATATTGATTTTGAAGCTTTGGCTTCGGGCTTGTCCGCTCCCGTATCCATTTTACCGTTATTCAGGACTTGTTTACTTTGGGCAATATGTGGTTAAAGTATTTGGAAAAATTGGATATAAATTTGATTATACTTTGAAAGGATGACTATATAAGTTTTGTGATTTGGTTCCATAAAGTTGGTTAATTTGTTTTTGAATTATATATATACTTTGTTTCTATTTTAAAAATATTCAAAGTTGTTATTTTTTTTATGGACACCACTAAGCAAATTGCTTAGCGTGTAGTTAATTTTTCTACGCGTAGGTGGAGAACTTGTAGATAGCTTGGACCAAAGTGGTACAGGTGGATCAGCTTAAAGAGCAATTAAGGAAAGATTAGAGGTGGATTTATATTTTAATGTAATATTATGGTTTGTAGAATAATGGCATGTACTAGAGAGTGAGAAATGTAAAGTGACATTGAGAAATATTTGGAGAATAATTAGCATTTGGAGTATAATTTGGAGTTTAAAACTTTATATTGGTATTTGTACGTATTAAATCTATAAGTATTGAACTCTATATAGTGGAGTAGAGTTGTTTATTGGGTGAGTATAGTTACCGTGGTGCTCCCTATAAGGGGGGCGTTACATTTATTAGTATCAGAGCTGAGGTTCAGACGATTCTAGGACTAAGATGTACATGCCATTAAGGATATAAATATGTTATGTTAGTTGATTGATCCACTTTGGTCTAATTTTTAGGAATAAGAATGGCTAGTAGTAGTCACAACCAGAGTGAGGAAGAGGATGCTGAGAGTACGGTCCGTATTAGAAAAGGGGATGAACAAAGACATGAACCTCCACCAGTTCATGGCTTTCCTGAACAACCTACTCCGGCACAAGCTACTTTACTTCAGCATATGACTACTGAAGTAATCACACAAGTACTACGAAACATACAAATCCCTCAAGTTCCTATCGTACCTCACATTAAAAGAAGAGAGGAGAGAACTCCTCTTGAAAGAATCAAGAAGCTTCCAGCTGATGATTTCAAAGGGGATACAGTGAATCCTGCAATTGCAGAAGATTGGCTTGATCATACTAAATGGTGTATGACTAGGCTTCATTTTACAGATGAAGAGAGATTAGACTGTGTGCAAGGTCTACTCAAAGAACAAGCTAAGAGGTGGTGGGATAATATTGTGAGAGAAAGGCGACCCGGAGAAATCACTTGGGGCCTTTTCTTGGAATAATTTGACAAGAAATACGTTAGTGAAAGATTCAAAGATGAGCAGAGGAAATTGTTTTTGTCTTTGAGACAGGGACGAATGACTGTATCAGAATATGAAGTTCAATTCCTCAAACTCGAGAGGTATGCTCGTGATATCGTTGACAGTGAAGTGAGGCGATGTAAGAGATTCAAGGATGGGCTGAATGATGAAATTAGAGTGCATTTACTTGCACAAAAGATCAGAGTGTTCAATGACTTGGTTGATGCTGCTACGGGCATCGAGAAGATTAATTCAGATAGACAACAAAGAATGGCTAAAAGGTCAGGATTTCAAAAGGGATCACAGGGTCTAGCTAGTTCAGAATCTCCAAGTAAGAGACAGAAGGGAACATCAGAACAAACACAATCTCATTTCAGAGGGTTTTCACCGAGACAAACCATAAGTATGGGGTCAGCGGCTAGTGTACCTTCAGGTCGAGGCAGACGAAATATTCCACAATGTTCTAATTGTGGAAGGATGCATACAGGGGAATGTTGGGGAAAAGGTAGAGTCTGCTTTAAATGTGGCTCGAGGGAACATTTGATTGCAAATTGTCCTCAAAAACAGATAAGTACATCTGCACCTGTAGTAGTTCCTACTCCTACAATGCAAGGTGGAAGAGGAAGGGGCAGAGGAAATGCTAGTGGTTCAAGTGGGCATGATGTGGCTCAACAAGCACCGCCGAGTGGTAGACCGGGAGGAATGGCGCGAAGTTATGCAATCCGAGGGCCTGAGACTAGAGAATCTACCGAAGTTATTGTCGGTAAATTTTCATTCTTTAATCATGATGTTTATGCTTTGATAGATCCTGGTTCATCTCATTCATATATATATACTGCATTAGCACAAGAGAAATGATTGCGTGTAGAAGAATTAGGAGAAAATATTGAAGTGACTAATCCTTTAGGACACAGTGTGATAGTAAACAAAGTGTACATGAATTGCCCTATTACGATTCAACATCAACTTTTCAATGCAAATTTAATTGAGTTACCTTTCCGAGATTATGATGTTATCTTGGGAATGGATTGGTTATCGGAACATCGGGCTATAGTGGATTGCAAAAATAAAAGAATGTCACTTGAAGTTTCTGATGGAGAAGAAATAGTTATCGTAGGGGAAAGATCAGATTATCTCTGTAACGTAATTTCTTTTATGAAGACAAAAAGGCTGGTTAGGAAGGGATGTCAGGCCTACCTAATCTTCACTCTAGAATTGAAGGAAGGTGAGTTAGAATTACAGAATATTCCTACGGTATGTGATTTTCCCGATGTATTTCCAGAAGAACTACCGGGGTTGCCACCAAAAAGAGAGGTAGAATTCACAATTGATGTATTACCGGGTACCGCACCAGTATCCAAAGCACCATACAGAATGGCGCCTGCTGAACTGAAAGAGTTGAAGATTCAGTTGCAAGAATTGTTAGACAAAGGACTCATATGCCTGAGTATATTCCCATAGGGTGCACCAGTGTTGTTTGTTAAGAAGAAAGATGGGTCGCTCCGATTGTGTATTGATTACCGAGAGTTGAATAAATTGACAGTGAAAAACAAGTATCCATTACCGAGGATTGAAGACTTATTTGATCAACTCAAGGGTGCCAAATACTTCTCCAAGATTGATTTAAGATCGGGCTACTATCAGATGAGAGTGAAAGATGATGATATTGTAAAGACGGCTTTCCGAACCAGATATGGGCACTATGAATTTTTGGTGATGCCATTTGGTCTAACTAATGCACCAGCAGCATTTATGGACCTTATGAACCGTGTCTTTTACTTATATTTAGACAGGTTTGTAGTGGTTTTCATTGATGATATTTTGGTGTATTCTAAGTCACGGGAAGAGCATGATCAACATTTGCGGATAGTCTTCCAAACTTTGAGGGAAAATAAATTGTATGCCAAACTTAGCAAATGTGAGTTTTGGCTTGAAGAAGTTTCTTTCTTAGGCCATGTTATTTCTGCAGAAGGAATTAAAGTGGATCCTAAGAAGATAGAAGCAGTTGTTGAATGGAAACCACCAAAGAACCCTACGGAAGTCAGAAGTTTCCTTGGCTTAGCAGGATATTATAGAAGATTTATGAAGGGATTTTCAATCATTGCTGCCCCACTGACGAAACTACTTCAAAAGAATGTAAAATTTGAATGGAATCACAAGTGTTAAGAAAGTTTTGAGAAATTAAAGGCGATGTTAACAAAAGCACCCATCCTTACCCAACCAGAACTTGGAAAAGATTTTGTAATCTATAGTGATGCTTTACATAGTGGTCTTGGGTGTGTTTTGATGCAAGAAGGAAAAGTGATTGCCTATGCTTCCAGGCAATTGAAGAATCATGAAAGGAATTATCCTACTCATGATTTGGAATTGGCTGCAATAGTCTTTGCCTTGAAAATTTGGCGACATTATCTTTATAGAGAAAAATGTTATATTTATACAGATCACAAAAGTTTGAAATATTTGCCAACACAGAAAGAGTTGAATTTAAGGCAAAGAAGGTGGATGGAATTCATTAAAGATTATGATTGTCTTATTGATTACCATCCAGGAAAGGCTAATGTAGTGGCAGATGCTCTCAGTAGAAAGACAATGAGGGCACTAAGGGCTATGAATACGGGGTTAGCTCTTACCAGTAGTGGAGCCTTAATCGCAGAATTGAAGATTCAACCTGTACTACTACAACAGGTTAAGCAAGCACAAAATGAAGATGATGACTTAAAGATTATTCGAGCACGGATACAAGTGGGTATCGTAGACGACTATATGGTTCAAGAAGATGGGTGTCTATATTTTAAAGATAGACTATGTGTGCCAAACAATGAAGAATTAAAGAAGAATATCTTACAAGAGGGGCATAGTAGTCCTTATGCGATGCATCCTGGAGCAAATAAGATGTACCAAAATTTGAAGAGCCATTATTGGTGGAATGGGATGAAGAAAGACATTACTAACTATGTTGCTCAATGTCTAACTTGTCAACAGGTGAAAGCAGAACATCAAGTTCCTTCTGGATTGTTGCAACCTATAACAATTCCAGAATGGAAATGGGAAAGAATCACAATGGACTTCGTGACGTCTTTACCACTTACACAGAAGAAACATGATGCAGTGTGGGTTGTTGTAGATAGATTGACAAAGTCTGCCCACTTTCTTCCAGTTAGGATGGATTATTCACTTGATAGGTTGGCTCAGTTATATATAGATGAGATAGTAAGGCTACACGGAGTGCCTATTTCAATCATTTCTGACCGAGATCCAAGATTTACTTCGAGATTTTGGAAGAAGTTACAAGAGGCCTTAGGTAGCAAACTTCATTTCAGTACTTCATTTCATCCTCAAACAGATGGTCAATCTGAAAGAGTAATTTAGGTGTTAGAAGACATGATGAGAAGTTGTATCATTGAATTTGGGGGAAATTGGGATAAGTATTTGTCCCTCATGGAGTTTGCTTATAATAACAGCTATCAGTCAAGCATACAAATGGCGCCATATGAAGCATTGTATGGAAGAAAATTTCGAACTCCATTATATTGGACCGAACTTAGTGAAAACAAGATTGTGGGAATGGATTTGATTCAGGAGACAAAAGAGAAGGTAAAACTTGTTCAAGAAAGATTGAAGGCTGCATCGGATAGACAAAAATCTTATGCTGATCTAAAAAGAAAAGACATTACTTATGAAGTGGGAGATAAAGTGTTTCTCAAAGTATCTCCTTGGAAGAAAGTCGTGCGATTTGGCAAGAAAGGCAAGCTCAGTCCGAGATTCATTGGCCCATATGAGGTTATAGAGAAGGTTGGACCGGTAGCTTATCGGTTGGCACTACCCCCAACACTCGACAAAATTCATAATGTGTTCCATGTATCAATGTTAAGGAGATACAGATCAGATCCATCACATATCTTATCTCCTGATGTCGTAGAAATCGAACCCGACCTGACGTATGAAGAGGAACCGATACAAATCTTGGCGAGAGAGGTTAAACAATTGAGAAACAAGTCTATTCCTTTAGTAAAAGTACTTTGGAGGAATCATAAGGTTGAAGAAGCAACTTGGGAACCGGAGGATACAATGAAAAGTCAATATCCGCAATTGTTTTCAGGAAATTTTCGGGACGAAAATTCATAAGAGGGGGAGAATTGTAACGAACCAAAATTTTCAAAATTTTACTTATAATAAATTACTATGGTATTAAAAATATCATAGAAATTATTTTTATTGTTATTGTTATTGGATATAAGGCATGAGGAAATAAGAGCTAATTATAGTAAGAAGGATGAATTGGACATTTAATTATTTGTCTAAGGGCAATATTGGAAAGAAAAGATTCGAGGTGGATTTATATTTTAATGTAATATTATGGTTTGTAGAATAATGGCATGTACTAGAGAGTGAGAAATGTAAAGTGACATTGAGAAATATTTGGAGAATAATTTGGAGTTTAAAACTTTATATTGGTATTTGTATGTATTAAATCTATAAGTATTGAACTCTATATAGTGGAGTAGAGTTGTTTATTGGGTGAGTATAGTTACTGTGGCGCTCCCTATAAGGGGGGCGTTACAAAGATTTACATGGAAAACCCATTAAAAGGGAAAAATCACGGGGCACTAAAATAACTCCACTTATAAATAATGGGAATACAACAATAAAGCCTCTCTCAAGTATACCCAAACTTGAGGTATAAATTAATTTTAGGAGAAAGTTGGAATGCCCAAAATTAATTAACCCTTACACCCAAATAGTGTAGTATTTCTCGAACTACTCAACTCACTCCCCTATTTTCTTTCAAACTCTTTTTGTAGGAAATGCTCTACAAAAGAAAACTCAATTTTTGCTTGGATGAATTTGCATTATGGGAAATGCCTATTTGTAGGCAAAAAAAATTGCATCAACTTTCCAATTGGCAATTAATATGTCAATTACTAACTACCATCTTCCCACCTTATTTGTTGCCAATTAATTAGCCTCCAATTTCGTTGAATTAATTAGCCTCTAAATTGGTTTGGACTTAACAATTCTCCCCCTCCAAACCAATGGGGTATGAAATAAGCTCTTGCCGATCAGCTCATTGCACAACTCAAACTTATCCTGAAGAATAACTTTTGTCAACATATCTGAGGGGTTCTGTTTTGTTGGAATTTTTTCAAGATGAAAAATCCCCTTTTCCAGTTGGTCGCGTATCCAGTGATAGTGGATTTCAATGTGCTTTGTTTAAGAATGATATATAGTATTCTTACCTAAGTCTAGCACTTTAACTATCACAATATACTATGCAGTTAGCTTATTTTTGACCCAACTCTTCAAAGAATCTGTTTAACCAAATCATATCTTTCCCTGCTTCAGCAGCTGAAATGTACTCTGCTTCGGTCGTAGAAAGTGCAACACATTTCTGTAATTTAGATTGCCAAGAAATTGGTCCCCCGACAAATGTAAATATGTATCCCGAAGTTGACTTTCTATGATCGAGATCTCCTGCCATGTCAGCATCAATGAAGCCTTCTAGGATTTGTTTAGATCCTTCATAACATAAGCACTTCTTTGAACTTCCCTTCAAATATCTGAGAATCCATTTTACTGCTTCCCAGTGATGTCTTCCAAGATTATCTAAGAATCTACTTACAACTCCAACAGCATTTGCAATGTCTGGCCTTCTGCAAACCATCGTATACATCAAACTCCCTACTACAGAAGGATATGGAATCTTTCTCATGTCTTCCTTCTCTTATTTAGTTGTAGGACAAGATTCCTTGCTCATCTTCAGAAGTCCGGCAAGAGGAATGCTAACTGGTTTAACATTCAACATGTTGAAAAGTTGTAGCACACGTTCAGCATATTTTTCTTATGACAGCCATAACCTATTGTTGCTTCGGTCACGAACAATCCTCATGCCCAAAATCTATTGTGCTGGACCCATGTCCTTCATGTCAAAGGACTTTGCTAATTGCTTTTTAAATTTACGAATTGAAGAAACACCTTATCCCTCGATCAACAAGTCATCAACGTGTAACAACAATATGATGAAGGTATTATTAGAGAATCTCTTGAAGTAGACACATGGATCCACCTGGGTCTTCTTGTAGCCATGACTACTCATGAAAGAGTCAAACTTCTTGTACCATTGCCTGGGTGCTTTTTTCAACCCATACAGACTCTTTTGCAGCTTACAAACCATGTGCTCTTTCCCTTTTACTTTGAAGCCTTCTGGTTGCACCATGTAGATTTCTTCCTCAAGGTCATTATGAAGGAAGGCAGTTTTCACATTTAACTACTCAAGCTCAAGATTCAAACTTAGAACTGCTCGAATAGAAGTCATTTTAACCACCAAAGAAAAAATTTCATCAAAATTAATTCCTTTCTGCTGTTGGAATCCTTTCACTACTAGACGAGCTTTATACTTTACTAGCTTTCCATTGCCATCTCTTTTGAGCTTGAAAACCCATTTGTTCTTTAAGGCTTTTCTTCCTGTAGGAAGTTCGACTAACTCATATGTGTTGTTTTTTGCAAGGAATTCATCTTATCTTACAATTCCTCCAGCTAAGATTCTTTATCTGAATGAGTTAGAACTTCCTAAAAATTCTCTGGTTCCCCCTCATCAGTAAGGAGAATATAATCAAAACTAGGATACTTTGATGTTGGTTGGCGATCCCTGATGGATCTTCTAAGTTGTTGTTCAGCCTCAGCTTGCTGGGTGGGTTGCTCCCCCTACTCATCAATATCTTCTTGCTCATGATCCTCCATTAACTCTGGAATTTCATCATTATTCTGAACTTGTTCCTCATCTCCACCAATGGTACTGTTTGGCAATGAAGGAACATAGCTGGGAATGACGTTATCCACAAGTCCTGACTTGCCATTCTTCTTCAAGCTTTCGATAGTCTCATTTTCTTGAAAGACTACATCTCCACTTCTGACAGTCTTCTTCTTCTCTGGGTCCCATAGTTTAAACCTGAACTCTTTATCTCTATATCCAAGGAAGATACATGGACTTGCTTTGTCATCAAGCATTGACCGTTGCTCCTTAGGCACATGCAGAAATGCCTTACAACCGAACACTTTTAGATGAGAATATTGAACATCTTTTCTAGTCCATACTCTTTCTGGAATATCAAAATCTAGAGTAGCTGATGGTGACCTGTTAATGAGATAGCAAGTTGTGCGTGCTGCTTCTCCCCAAAATGACTTTGGCAAGTTAGCCATTTTGAGCATACATTTGACCTTCTCCATAATAGTGTTATTCATCCTTTTCGCTACACCATTGTGCTGTGGGGTTCCAGGTACAGTCTTTTCATGTCGAATTCCATGTCTGGAATAATAGTTCTCAAACTCATGTGATGTGTATTCACCTCCATTATCATATCGGAGACATTTTCATTTCTTGTTTGTCTCTCTTTCCACCATAACATGTAATTTCTGGAAAGACTGGAATACCTGATCTTTTGTTCTTAGGAAATACATCCACAGCTTCCGGGATGCATCGTTAATGAAAGTAACAAAATGCTTGTTACCTCCCAAGGTCTCATATTCAAAGGGTCCATAAACATCTGAGTGCACCAAGTCGAGAACACTTGACTTTCTGCTTCATGACTTGTTAAATGACACTGTATGTTGCTTGCCGAATAGGCAATAATCACATGGAGATAATGGTGTACCATTAGCCGAAGGTACGAGCGCCTTCTTGGCTAGAATTTGCAACCCTTTCTCACTGATGTGAGCCAATCTTCTATGCCACAAATCTGGTGAAGACTCTTCTTCAACAGCATGCAGTCCATCTTTACAAATGACTGCATTTATTTTGTACAGTGTACAACACATAGCACCTTTCGCAATCACAAAGGAATTCTAGGTAAGCTTCCATTTCCTACCCCTGAAGAAATTCTCAAAGCCTTAATGATTTAGGACACTACAAGATATTAAGTTGAGCCTCAAATCAGGAACATGTCTAACTTCTTTGAGGATGAGTGTGCAGCCAGTGTTCGTCTTAATACGAATGTCACCAATTCCAATGATTTTGGAATGGACATTATTGCCCATCTTCACCACACCAAAATTTCCTGCTTTGTATATGGTGAAGAACTCCTTGTTAGGAGTGGTGTGATAAGACGCTACAGTGTCAATCACCCATTCCGTATCATCTTGACTTGAGACTTGCAGGCATTGTTCTTCATGACTGAAGGAAAGAACAACAATCTCTTCAGTTGCTGCAATGGCATTCTTGTCTTCCTCCTGGTTATTGCCATCCTTTTGTTCTCTCTTCAGGTTTTGACAGTTCCTCTTCAAATGGCCTTCTAGTCTACAATGGTAGCATTTGACCCTACCCTTAGACTTAGATCTGCCTCTGAATTTTTCTCCTCCTTTGGATTTGTCAAGATTGTTGGGACCTCGATTTTTGCTCCGACCTTTGTGTTCTGTGATAAGAGCTTGGCTACTTTCGACAAATTATAACTTTCCTCCTTGTCTCCTCATTCAGCAAAGTGCTAACAATGTGGTTTAAGGATAAATTTCCATTTGGAGCCGAATTGGTCACAGACACCACCAAGGTATCCCAACTTTTCGGTAGAGAGCTGAGCAACAATAAGGATTGGACTTCATCTTCAAGTGTTGTTTGCATTGAAGATTGATTAATAGCACTTCGAAATTCATTCAAAATTCGGCAACAGGAGTTCCCTCCTTGTATTTCATGTTGACAAGCTTCCATATCAAGAATAACTTGTTTCCAACAGTTTTTCGATCATAAAGATCTTGCAGCTTCTTCCATAGTTCATGGGCAGACGTTTCTTCCGAGACATGGCCGAACACGCTGAAATCTAGCCATTGGCGAATAATTCCAATAGCCTTTCTATTCAGCTTGCTCCAATCTGGATCTTTCATATCTTTCGACTTTGCGGTGTCTCCTTCGATTGCTTCATGCATATCTTTACAGTACAATATATCCTCCATCATGGGCTTTCAAATTGACCAGTTCGAACCGTTCAATTTGATCATGGATGTTGAAGAACCTTTCATTTTAATTAACACAACCACCTTTATGGAACCAACAGCTCTGATACCACTTGTTGGTCTCGAATATCAATTCGTTAGCAAGGTGATATGTATTAACTAAAATAGACGTTGCAACAACGAGTATAAAAATAAATAGAGCAATAAAGAGACACAAAGATTTATGTGGAAAACCCTTTAAAAGGGGAAAACCACGGGGCACCAAAATAACTCCGCTAATAGATAATGGGAATACAACAATAAAGCCTCTCTCAAGTATACCCAAACTTGAGGTATAAAATAATTTTAGGAGCAAGTTGGAATGCCTAAAATTAATTAACCCTTATACCTAAATAGTGTAGTACTTCTCGAACTACTCAACTCACTCCCCTAATTTCTCTCAAACTCTTTTTGTAGGAAATGCTCTACAAAAGAAAACTCAATTTTTGCTTGGATGAATTTGGATTATGGGAAATGCATATTTATAGGTGAAAAAAAAGTTCCATCAACTTTCTAATTGGCAATTAATATGTCAATTACTAACTATCATTTTCCCACCTTATTTGTTGGCAATTATTAGCCTCCAAGTTGGTTGAATTAATTAGCCGCTAAATTGATTTGGACTTAACAGATAGATACTTTAATTTTGACACCAACAAGGTGTAGCTCAGTTGACAACGCAGGCTGAGTAAGTTGGAGGAGAATAAGGTTCGAATCTTAATAAATACACTTATTAAAAGGAGTAAGAAGCCTTAATTATATAATTAAGCTCCAAATAAAATTATTTCAATAAAGATACACCTAAATATTTTAAAAAAATACTTTAATTTTGACGGATAGATTTGTAAGGAATAAATACATTAAACAAAATTTTCTAACATATAATTTCACTCCAGTGAGAGATGAGAAAATATTGCGTCACATGAACGGGTGAAGAATACAAAGAACAATAAAAAATAACAACTATGCAATCTCACATAACATTAAGCAGATTTAGATAAATGGAAAGATCTTTAGTTAAAAGCATGGTTTTTAGAATTGGGCCGGCCATCGAACTGATAAAGATAGTGATTTATCGATTTAAGATTCAACCGAATTAAATCGGTGGTCGAACCGCATTTTCTTAAAACATATAAATATACTAAATATTTTATATAATTTGATATTAAACATGTAATATAAGTTATATTCATATAAAAATTAATGCTATTAAATAAAGTATTCTATAATTTAAAGTTATATTTCAAATAAAAATAAAATACAAGATAATAACTAATATAATCTAATGAAAGAATGCAAACCGAATTCCATATTGTATAGATTGGATAAAAAAAGTTAATAAATTTAATTTATGATATATAAAATTATGCATTAAAAGAATTAAAATTTATACATAATATGTAAAATAAAAAAGTTATATATCCATTTAATATAAATTTAACAAACAACTTGGAGTAACGTTATTTAAAAAAATTATATATTATTTCGTTATGAAAAATATTTAAAGCTGTTATTGAAAGAAATATTTTAAATTTAATAAAATGTGTAGTCTATGAAATAAAAAAATATTTATTATGATTTTTTATAATAAAATATTATAAAATAATTTAAAAATTAATAATATATAATATAAAAGGTTTATAAGGAGAAAATGTTACCACTTGTGTGTGGTAGCTCAGTTGATAGAGCATGTATTGAAATATGCGTGAGATTTTGTTTTCAATTCCCACCACCAACAATTTTTTAAAAATTATGATTTAAGAGAACCGGAAATCAGTCACCGGTTAAACCGATCGATTCTCGATCGAACCGACCGATTCAACCGATCATTGACCGATTCTTAACTATGTCAAGAATTCAGTCAAATCGGATCGAACCAAACACCGATTCCGATCAAACCAAGTCCAATCGACTGGTCCGAGTAAAGGAAATTCAATAAAAAGATCTCACGCACATTATTCCATATAAAAACAAAAAATACAAAAGTTAGAAAAATATTAAAAGACGAAAATAAAAGAAATAAGAACATTCAAAAGAACATTTTCTTCTCAAAAAGGCATTTTTTTCTTCCTTCAAGCTGACTCTTGTTCAAAGAAGAACAGAGTTTTACGAAGAATAATGGCTTTTATGTTGAAGTCATCTTGATGTCTCTGAGAAAAAAATCATTATTAAAATCTTTTATTTTAAAAAAAATCATTAGTAAAATAATTAAACTAATGCCTACGAAATATTAAAAATATTAGTGCCCTCAATTACCTAAATACGTAGTAGTTTTTTTTTTACTACGAGGTGATTCTGGATGGATCCATATTTAACCCTGATAATTTAGTGGTCCTTGATAAATTAATATTAAAAGTAGTAATATAGAGCCCTTAACGAAAAAAAAAATAATGAAATAAAATATAATTTTTTTTGTAAAATTAGGAATTGAATCCATGCACTCTTAAAACTTTAATAAGCAACTTATCAATCTTATTAACATTAATTTGAGTCTATTTTTATCTTTAAAATAATAACTAAATCTTTAAGAAAAAAGTATTTTTAGGCTCCTTCTAACTATAGGCCCTAGGTGGTGGTACCTGTTATCTACCCCCTAAAACGGGGCCTGAATAAATTTTAACTATAAACGACACCTTTAAATCACGTTCACATCTAAATTAATCTTCAATCACTAATTTTAAAATAATTAATCCTTAAATTTAAAGTTTCATATATATTCTACGTGACGTACAAGTTTTTGTTAAAATAAGGGTGAGCTGGATGAAATTACATTAGTTTAAAAAGTAAGGTACATTTTATTACAATGCATATTGTAACTGGCTAATGGGTGAGAAAAGTCAAGATGGACCACATGGAAATCTAGCAATGGTTAGTGGGATTAATAAATCAAATTAAGAACATACATACAGTTGGAAATTAAACAAAATTTGAATAAATGGTATAATGTCATTTGAAGTTATCTACCAACTATATTTTTTGAAAAACATCTACCAACTATATATTATCCATTAAAATTAGATTAGATGCGATACAACTTTTTAGGGCGTCAGAGGTTAGAAGTTCACTATAATCATGTTATAGTTGGAAATTAAACAAAATTTGAATAAATGGTATAATGTCATTTAAAGTTATCTACCAACTATATATTATCCATTAAAATTAGATTAGATGCGATACAACTTTTTAGGGCGTCAGAGGTTAGAAGTTCACTATAATTATTTGAAGAATAAATTTATTGTAAAGTACTCTATATTTTGATATTTACACATGATTAAATTTCATTATTCATTAATTAACTAGCAAATTAATTGTTTTATATTAAAAATAATAAAAAAAAATTTATAAAAAAACCAACTAAAGTTAATTTATAGCAAGATTAAAAAATATAAAAAAAAGAAGAGAATAAAACAAATGAAACTTATAATCAATGGTTCAAATAAAAAAAGTATTAAAATTTTTTAATACCGTAAAATTTTATAAAATTTTGAATTTAAAATTGAAAAAATGGAGATAAAGAGCAAGACATACATTGAAATTAAATTCACTTAACTTTTAAATCGATAAGACTTGAAAGACTAAGATTTCAGAGATTTATAATTAAACATAAAACTAAAAAAATTTAAATTATTGACCCATTAATCAAAACAGGTTAACGTATCACTAGTTTAACTGTTTGGTACAAATAAATAATTAGGACACTTTTAACGGTTCCTCATATTGAGAAATTCTCATTTTGAGGAATTTCTTAAAATGAGGAACATATATGAGGAATGATATGTTCCTATAATAGTGTTCTTCAAATTTAGGGAATTCATATTGGATTTGAAACCCAAAAAATGCATATTGTAAAAAAAATTACATTATAGGCGCATGGTTAAAGAATAAATACTTGAAAGGAGCAAATTTAACCAGAAATTTTTTTTTTTTAAAAATTTGAACTGAAAACGGGCTGACAAAGCCCGTATTTGTCTGAAAACGGGCTGACAAAGCCCGTTTTCAGACGGGCTGAAAAACCGGTTCAGTGGGTTTCACTCACTTCATTTATTTCTCCACCTAAAAATTTTTACTCCATTTTATTTCCCACACTTTTCTCTCTTAATTTCAAATTTTACACTTTCATTTCTCTCAACTTTCATCATTTCCATCTCACAAAACTCTCTTCATTTTGATTTCTAATCTACTAACTTTTACTTCTACAAGTTAAATCCAAGGTAATAATGGTTGTTATTTCTCTCAACTCTCTTCATTTCCATCTCACAAATTTCCCTCAATTTGTATTTTTAATCTACTAAATTTTACTTGTATAAGCTAAATCCAAGGTAATAATGGTTGTTATTTTTTATTTATTAGAAATCAAAATGAAGAGAGTTTTGTGAGATGGAAATGATGAAAGTTGAGAGAAATGAAAGTGTAAAATTTGAAATTAAGAGAGAAAAGTGTGGGAAATAAAATGGAGTAAAAATTTTTAGGTGGAGAAATAAATAAAGTGGGTGAAACCCACTGAACCGGTTTTTCAGCCCGTCTGAAAACGGGCTTTGTCAGCCCGCTTTCAGACAAATACGGGCTTTGTCAGCCCGTTTTGTCTGAAAACGGGCTGACAAAGCCCGTTTTCAGTTCAAATTTAAAAAAAAAAAAAATTTTTGGTTAAATTTGCTCATTTCAAGTATTTATTCTTTAACCATGCGCCTATAATGTAATTTTTTTTACAATATGCATTTTTTGGGTTTCAAATCCAACCCATATTAGAGAATCCATTATAATATTAATGCTTTTTATAATTTTAATTTTTTTAATTATTTTGTTGGTTGAGTATAATCTTAAGAAATTAATATAATAATAATAAAATATTATTATTTCTATGAAATTTAATATGGAGAATGAAAAATGAGGAAGATAATTGAAGAAAAAAAAAATTGTATATTCTCTAAAATGAGATTGTTTGAGCAATAAAAAATGAGAAAAATAATTAAATTGCTTTTAGCAAGTCACTGTATAGAGGATTTTTACTTTTTAGTCACCCGACCTATTTTTATGTCTGAATTTTTCGGCCTTGCCAGGTTTGACCGCGCCAAACTATAGGAATAACTACGAGATGCTAGATAGATAGTGTAACATATTTTACGTTTTTTTATTAATTTCTAATCTATTTATTGAAAAGCCATTTTCATTTTGTGGAACACTACCCAGCTTAGTACTACTGGACTAAAATCAAGAATCAAACAAACAAAAGAAAAAACAAATTCATCAAATGGAAAACAAAAATCACGTCTTTACATGCAAAAGCAATTTTGCAACCATCATATATCTTTATACTTTAAGAAGAATTTGACCATCTGATTGTTCTATGACCTTACATATAAAGCTTCTTTCAATCAGCCCAACAACCAAAACATATAAAACTGAACAAAAAGAAACATTCAGTTCAGAGATTGAACTGAATAAAAGATAGCAAAGTTGACTAGTGCAGCAAAGTCTGAGACAGCCTATCGTTACACTGTGCAGCAAAGTTTTGAATCAATAGAAGCCAAACATATGCAAAATGCTTGATAACCACTCAGAGGATACCTGTCACATAAAAAATAACTCCATGTTTTGTCAAATTCAAATATTTGTCACTAAAAAGCCTATTTGTTGATTTATGATGATTATACAGCTTATTAGTATATAATGCAGGGTGTACAGATAATCAAGAGTTCAGTTAGAGGATCAATGTGCAAAAGGGTCTACGACATTTTTTAAGGCAATGTTGTTTTGACAAAAAATTTAGTTCCATTACATTCAGTTCAATTTAGTACCAGAAAGTTATAAATTTACACTGAATCAGCTCATATCAGTTCTAGTGCGTCCAAATGTTAAAAGAACAGTAACATTATGGAAAGGAGATATGCACCTGAAATCCATCACAAATTTAGATTTGGCCACCCTTCCTAGCTGCAAAATTGTTTGTTTTCCATTCTCCTGCTCAGCAAAATCACCAAGTCTTCAGTAACTATAATTTCCTAAAGGTTTAACGCATCAGTGGGTGCCCAAACTTGTGCCAAGAAACATATTGCCTCCCCAAACTTTCAAAGTGACATCGTTGCTCCCTTTAACTTTCAAAAAGTGCACCACTTTGCTACCTGAATGCCACGTGTCAATTTTAGGTTGGTTTGACTTTTCAAAGATGTCATTTTTTCTAATTTTCTCTCTGCAATCAAAAGCTGACACTTGACATGCAGGGAGCAAAATGGTGCACTTTTTGAAAGTTGAGGAAGTTACGGGATCACTTTGAAAGTTTAAGGGGTTAGTAGGTTTTTTTGTGACAAGTTCAAGTACAGGCCTTCTATAAACAAGTCATCTTATTCTAAATCCTATGTAAGTGGAAATGGGAATCTTATACCTCCAATTTCAGCTGGAAATTCTTCGCTGATCTTTGGATTTTAAGACCAGTTCTACCCCTATCTCTGTAGTCCAACTCATATTGCCTTGAAAACTTCATAACAAAAACACATTAATCCTTCAAAAATCAACACAATTATACTTAATTCAACTTTCTGTATTCCAAAAACTGTAGTCTTACACTATTGTAATGAGGAGTCCTTGAAAACAACTTATGTACTTTGTCCATTTTCCCCATCCAATCCTTTGGCAGTCCATTAATGTGTTGCATCTATTCCATATAAAACACCAAAGCCATTTAAGATTTAACAGCATACAAAATTCAAACTACAATGAAATCACTATGTTAATCAAGTTCATGAACATACTTGTGCTGAGTTTTTTAACTGCATAGATTGGTGTTTCGGTACAAACACCCTCATGCTTCTGTAACTGCCAGTACAGGTCACTACAGTGGGCACAAACCTGAAGACAAATGGTATTATAAGATTGAATACAGGAGATTAAATGGAAAAGAGGTCGATTATGCCTTACGTAACGACAGCAAGGAGCGGATTTCGCTGTTTAGACTGGGGATTAAAGCGGCCAATTTGATCCCATATATGGTACTCTGACCCCATGAAATTAGCTGTTAATTTTCCAACAAAACTATCATCTGAATTAGACATAATTCCCTTCAAATTCTGGGCTATAGTGAACACTGACTTCCCTTTTCGTCGCTTATGATAAGCTATCGCTAGTTTTCGATCCTGCCTTCCCTGCCCTTCCTATGGTGTTATAACACACAACAAATTAGTCCTGCTACCATAACTGATGAATTAATTTTCGGAGTCAAAAATTAATAGTATGAGAGATGTTACACTGGTATAAAGTGAGTATATAGAGCCCCCATTTAATTCTCGAGGCGATTTTTCCTTCACAATTATACAAGTACATCTCCCTATATCCAATGGCAATGGCCTACACAACAATGACCTAAAACCAAAACAAAAGAAACAAATTTGATCACCATATAAACAATCGAGCTAGAAATTAACTAATTTGAAGGGTAATTAAATTAAAAGTACCTGTTGGGCAAAGTAGACCAAGAAGCAGCAGGAGCAGCCTCAGAATCAGAGAAATCCCAAATCTTCAAAGACGAAGAATTAGAATTTGCAGACTCAAAATCCCATAACAGAGACTTGAAAGCCTTTTCAGGCTCTTCCATTTGCATACAGAATTGAAGAGATGACGGTTTTACCACTCTACCGGTTGACATAGATTGGAAATTTGAAAATTTAACAGGCACAGACCCTTCTGTGGATAAGGCGGGTTTAGTGTTATTGGGTGTTTGATTTTCTTTATCATTTTCATTTGCGAAGATCGGATTGTTTTCTTTGCGAGTGAGAGATGTTATGTCGCTGAAGGTGTGATGGTGTTTGGATTGAGTTAGGGGGTTTACATACACAGAATTGTAAGATGATTCAGTTAGAGGCATTGGTTTTTTGAAGGTGGACACTTCTGAGATATGTTTGGTTTTGTTTAGGAAAGAAAGATTTGGACTATTTCGTTTTTGAAACTGGAAGTGGTTTGCTTTGTTGTGCGATTGAAACTTGAAATAGAAGGAGAAGGAGGGTTCTGATTTTGCCACGTCGTCAGGATAATTTGAAGTTAACGGTAGTAATGGAGAATGGTGGAAATGTGTGGGTCCGTAAGATTTGAATTTGAAAGTGTTGGGAAAATCAATGCGCAGTGGGCATGGGTGAGGGGGGTTATTTTGTCTGTTTGTGATATGGAGGCTACGGTAACTATTAAAATTGTCGTGCTGACGTTTTTTTTTTGACTTGGGTTACAGATAGTCAGTTACTGATTGGAAGAAGGATTACGAGCGGGAATATGGTTTGAATTATGCTTTCTTTTAATAAATTGCCTATTGAGGCCGTAGAAAATAGCTGCTTTTTTTTTATTAATGCATATACTTTTTTTTATGGGCAGTTGGCAAATGCTTAGCTACATTTATTATTATTTTAAGCCATCGTTATATATTTGAATTGTTGGCAAAAGCACATTAAACCATTTCATCATATGTTCTCTATTTTTGAAATTTCAACTGAAGAGATTTCTCAATTTTGTGAGTACCACTAAGGCGAAAATTATGTAGTTAAGCCAATTCTTTTTTATTTACCAATTGATTTGTTGGATGCCTATGTGACATTGATAGGGTGAATATTCATGTGGTAATTTTGATACCGATTTTCTGTATAACTAGGTGTCTGCTCTTATTACAGAATTTGCATCAACGGTAGCCGTAAAAAAAGATTTAGTGTTCGAAAGCTTTGAAGGAAAGATTGTGTGTTGTTGGTATTTTAGCGTAATTAGATCAATTAGTTGACCAATGCGATCATAATATTTCATCGAACAAGTCAGAGAGTAACAAGTCAGAGAGTGCGGAGTGCACGCTTGTTCGAATTCTATTACGATACTAAGGTTACGAGGGTTCGGGAGCTACCTTTCGCGACGCTTCTGTTTAGAACTGTCACGACTGCTAAAGTGGACACAACATTTTTGACGACCAATGTTCAAGGTGTTAGAATGGAGAGATTATTAGATACAGTAATTCTATTAAGAGACAAAATATAACAAGATGTTAGTAACTTGAATAAATAAATTATGAAACATAAAATTAATATTTAACACAAAATAATAAAATACCAAAATAACCTTATAACCATTCAGCAAAGTTGAAATTTTAGCTACAGCAAACCGGAGAGAATGGAGAGAAACCCTACCCATACCCGCACCCACCCACCCCCTTCCTCAGCCGCCACCACCGCCCGTCAACCACCTTGTTCCGATCGAGAACCAACCGTCGTCAGCCCCAACACCGCAACCCCTTCCACGAGCCTACCCGCAATCGCCAAACTACAAACCCTCACCGTAATCCCTTTTCTGCGCCCTTTACCGCCACTACGCAGGTTAGGGATGCGAACCCTAATCACATTGCCACCACTAGGAATCCGATCGCGAATAAGATTTATTTTGAGAATTTCTCGAATGGTTATGATGCGCTAGCCCTGAAGAAGGGGAGATTTGGAGTTTCTGGCTGGGTGTTTGTCACACAGAAGAGAAACGCCAGAAACTTGGATTTTGGGTTCATTACGATCGATGAAACTGTTCCATTTTATGAAGCGTTGAACAGGATGAATTCTGTTGAAATAGGGGTTATACGATTGCGGGCGTATAAGGTAAGATACTCAAGGCCTTTGAATGTTCAAAAGTTTCAGGAGCCGATCTGAAAGCCGCCTAGTCGTGTGAATAGAGTGTTTCACAAATCACCTCGTAATGGGAGATCGTATGTTGTTGTTGCGGCCCCTTATTGGAATTCTGTAGAGGAGGCAATTAAGGGGCAGCCTAAGGTTACGACGAGCCCAGTGGACAAGAATGATTCGCTGAATAGTGAGGAGTGCATGGTGCAGTCCACCCCTTGGAAAGATAAGGCCTGCCTGATTCGGTTACATAATATCTCTCACATTCGAAATTTCTATGATTTATTGTGTGAGCGCAGATTTGATGTTGAATTTGCTGCTCTTGTTGCTGGGGAGTGTGTGATTATGTCCTTTATCACAGGAGATGCGATGATTAATTTTGTTAGTCATGAATGGAAGGTTCTTACTCACCTTATATGTTTGGTTGAGCGTCTGTCAGTGAATTTTATTCCCTCCGAGTGTGTCATGTATCTTGATTTCATGGGTATTCCACCAACCATTATATATGAATCATTAGTCTGTAGCCTTGCTGGGAGGTTTGGTCGTCTTATGGCTATAGATTGCAACTTGGAAAGGCTGGACTGACTGGATGTTGTTTCTTGTTTAGTGTCAGTTCCTATAGGCACTATGAGCCGTAATTTGAAGTTAGCATTGGGGGAGAGGGAGATTACGGTTTACACTTCTATGCGACAAGGGGTTGGCTGTCCGAGGTGTCAGAAGGATTACTCTAGCTCGGAGGGTGATTCGGATGAGGGATCATTGGCGGATAGGCTATCCGAAGTAGTGGCTAGATCGAAGGAGGATTGTGATACGAGAGTGCTGTGGGATAACGCTATACAAGAAAATTCTACTTTAAGGGAACTGGACGGTCCTGAGAGTGATAACTCGATGGCTAGTGGGGATGCGGATGCTGGCAGAATTTCTGGGTCGTCGGGGCCGGACGTGGCAAATATGAATAGGGTGATTATTAATACCCAGCATTCAGAACCTCGTGAGAATGAGGCTAGATTGGTAGTTAGGGTCGGTGAGATGTTGGGTCTGTTTTAGGAGCAACATGTAGAGCAAATCGTTCAGGTACTGGAAGAGCTTGGAGTTTGAATAGTCTGTCTGAATCGAGGTTTGGTACACATTTCTTTATGTCATTAAACCTTTTTTCTTGGAACTATCATGGGGGGCTCACGAATGGAGCAAAGCAATTTTTTATTCGTTCGTGTGTCCGTAAATGGTCTTTGCATGTTGCTGTGTTAGTGGAGACGAAGGTGCCAGATGTGTCAGAGATGACTGTGAGGAAATTATGGGGCCACAATGATTTTTCATTTTATCGCGTTCCTGCTCAAGGCTTTTTAGGAGGGATAATTGTTTCATGGAACTCTAAATTAGTTAGGGGTATAGTTAGAGTTGCTGCGGTGAGATGGTGTATTCTTAGCACGGTTGTGAATCAGGTTGAGATTGATATTGTATGCTTATACGGGCCAGTCACTGCTGTTGAGAGGAACCAATTATGGGTTGAATTGCTGCCCCTTATTCGGGATATAGGCAATTTATTGATATGTGGTGACTTTAACGAAATTCTTCATTGTTCGGAAAGAGCGGGTGGGAATGGGATTGTTTCTAATTCTATGATAAGATTCCAGGAATTTGTGAACGAGTGTACATTGTATGATGTTCCTCTAGTTGGGAGGGACTATACGTGGAGTAACAGTCAGTCATATTCGCGGATTGATCGAGTGTTGGTGTCCTGTGGCTTATTAGATAGCTGGACGGGTTTACAACTCATGACGATAGACTCAACCCTATCGGATCACTTGCCCATTATTTTCCAGTCGCATTCTTCGCGGAGACGGGGAAGGAGAGTAGATAGATCGCTAAACTATTGGTGGGATGTTGATACTTTTTTGCCATTTATTACTAGTAAGTGGCGTTCTATTTGTGGTGCGGCTGATAGTAAGAATAGAGATGTTGATTCCAAGCTTAAAAAATTATGGGGATTTATCCGTCCTTAGCATTCGTCTAATTTTGATCAATTGGATAGTAGATTAAAATCGTTGGAAGCCCAGGTTTTAGAGTTGACTGACCTAGTGTGGTTCGGCCGTTGGACGCTTCAGCAGGGTCTGAATTACAAAGTGTGAAAACTACATTGTTTCAGGTTAGATGAAGCCTAGAAAAAATTTGGCATCAACAGTCAAGAGTTAAGTCAACTTTATTGGGTGACGACAATACAACATGTTTTGACCGCATCGCTTCGGCAAGGTTCAGAGGTAATCGGATTTCACAGTTGGAACTTGGAGGTAGAGTCACTAGCGACCCTATTATGATCATATCTACGATTTGAAACTATTATTCAAACCTGTTTTCGGGAACTGTAGTTATTCCGTTTGATTTGGAAAGACTAAAGTTCAGGATGGTAGATGTATTGGAGAATCGTCGTCTGGTTGAACCATTCTCAGAAGCAGAGATATGGGATGCAGTTTGTTCCTGTAATGAGGGGAAAGCGCTTGGACCTGATGGATTTAATTTTTTCTTCTACAAACGGTTTTGGGATTAATTGAAGCCTGAGCTACTGGACCTATTTGCAAAGTTTCATGCGACGGGACGGCTGCCGAATGCTATTAAATCATCATATACGGTTCTAATTCCTAAGGTACCTGGCTCTTCTTCGTTGAATAATTTTAGACCTATTGCCTTGATCCATGGTATATACAAAATTGTGTCTAAGGTGCTTGCTAAAAGACTACAACCATTGCTACCTAAGTTGATATCAAACAATCAATTTGCTTTCATTAAAGGTCATAATATTCATGAATGTTCGTTCATAGCCTCGGAGATTATCCATTCGATTCATAGGAGTCGTCAACCATGTTTGGCTATTAAGTTAGACTTTCATAAGGCTTATGATTGTGTTTCGTGGAATTATATTAATGCGGTTTTTAGACAAATGGGTTTTGATGAAAGATGGGTTCAATGGCTTGACAACTGTAGAAGAAATTCGGTCACTTCGATTCTGATCAATGGGATGCCATCGGAGCTAATTAAATTGGCTAGGGGGTTAAACAAGGTGATCATATTTCTCCATTTATTTTTGTTCTGGCCAGTGAGGGATTGAAATTGATGTTTGAGGAGAGTATTCGAATTGGCCTATTACTGAGATTTTAGCTTGACTGTTCAGAGAAGGACATGTCCATCTTGTAATTTGCTGATGATACGCTATGCTTTTTACCGGCAGATGAGTCTCTATTACCTATTTTTGTTAGAATTTTGCGATGTTTTGAGTTAATTTTGGCTTTAAATTTATTTTAATAAAAGCTCTATTATGGGCATTCATGTATAGGAGACGGTCGTTTCATCTTGTGCAGGCATCCTGGGATGTCGAGCGGAGAACTTTCCGATTACCTATCTTGGAACCCCTCTCAGCGTTAGGCATGTTCTTGTTTCCTCTTGGAATCCATTGATAAGTAAGTTTCAGAGGCGGTTAGCTAGTTGGAAAGGACAATGTTTATCCTATGCAGGACGAATGGTGCTTGTGAAATCGGTATTATCATCTCTTCCAATCTTTTTGTTATCATTGAATAAAATGCCAGGAGCGGTAATTACGAAACTTGAGCACCTGATGCAGAATTTTTTGTGAAGGGGTGATTCAACTGCTACGGTTATTAGTAAGGTTAGATGGGCGATGATTGCCCTACCCAAAAATCTTGGGGGCCTCTACATTAGGGACTTAAAGTTGGTAAACTGTAGTTTGTTGATGAAGTGGGTATGGAAAGTTAGGAGTGGTGATCATGGGTCATTATGGTATGAGATTTGCGTTAGACGATACAGGTTTGTTTCATGGTGGTCCATTGGAAACTATGATTCATCTAGATTGTCACATACTTGGAGAGGAATTATAGCATGTTGTATCAGAGGTGGGGAGTGGTGGGATTTTTTTAGGTCACGTATTCGGGTTGCTATTGGGAGTGGGGAGAGTTGCTCATTCTGGCATGATAACTGGACGGCAAATTCGGAGTTGGCGGTCTTATTCCCTGACC
Organism: Euphorbia pulcherrima; assembly: GCA_947683365.1. Taxonomy (NCBI): domain Eukaryota; kingdom Viridiplantae; phylum Streptophyta; class Magnoliopsida; order Malpighiales; family Euphorbiaceae; genus Euphorbia; species Euphorbia pulcherrima. Next base: position 10,100,000 of record CANTUS010000016.1, read on the forward strand.
TCTACCGCTTGTGTAATAAAAAATCGTGTTCGGTGGCCGAGGGTTGTCATTATCTATTCGGGTCATCTGCCTTCTTAAGGCCTTTTTGGAAATGAAACTTGAGGATTTCAGGACATGAGAGAGGTGCAGAACTTTGAAATTGGATCGTTATAAGTTATCCGGGTTTATTTCTAGAGGGTGACGACGGGTTGGGGCAGGGTCAAAGGCAGCCTATTTTTTCAGGGTCGGCTGATCGTTTTATTTGGGAGTTGGGGGAGAAGAAGGTGTACACGACAAGTTCTTTTTGTCTAGGCTATTATAGTATGCCAAAGTGGCCAAAGCCGAGGCTCGACTTTTCGATAATTTGGAAGGCTTGTGTGACTCCAAAAGTTTGCTTTTTTAGGTTGTTCGTTTTTCATGGAAGATTACCAACAAAAATGTTTCTATTCCTCCATGGCTGCCAACCTGTAGTGGACGGTCAATGCCCATTTTGTGATTCGGAAGAGACCATGGATCACGCCCTGCTTCATTGCACCAACAGTTATAAGGTGTGGACTCAGGTGATGAGATTGCTCGGTATCTCACTGCTTATACCGTGGAAGGCGGTGTATTTCTTGGCCATATGGCACGGCTTCTTTACAGATGGAAGTGGTAGAGAGTTCGGAACAACGTTATGGTTCTTAATTGCTTGGGCACTTTGGAAATGAAGGAACAAATTTGTTTTCAAAGGCAGGTTGGGATCCGTAGACATTATTGGATCGTGCATTCATTTATGTTGGTTCATCCTTAAATGTAGGAGGCGTGGTGTTAATTTTGTAACTTCTGATGTATTTAATTTTCTGAACTTGCTACTCTCGTGTAATTGATTTGCTCATGTTCTCACCTTGAGACCATGAGTTGATTTTTATTTAATAAAAGAGGGGGAGGAGTTTTGTAGGTAAGCAGGGAAACCAGCCTAGCTGGGGACTCCGCCCCAAAATTTTCACCTTCTCCAAACTTTTAGCCTTTAGGGGGACACATTGTTCCTTCTAGGGTTTTTCAAAAAAAACCTTATAACCGTAAAGGAGGTTCTGTTGAGGCCCGAATCGGTTTCCTTAAGACAGATTTTGCCCGTGTATGGTAAACTGTCTCCCAAGATACAACAACAGACGTTAGGCGAACTCAACTGAGTGTAAAATATTATCACCAAGATGAGACTTAAGAGGAGTTCTAGAGACCGGACAAACACAAGTTAATGCAGAGACTCAGAGAGGGATGGAATTAGCACTGTAATTTCACAATTTCCTTCCGTTATAATTTCCTAAACCAATGATATATATAGCAAAGAGGAGGGGACAACAAGCAGCAATTCATAATTGCAATACTTCAAAATTTCAAACTCATTGAAAAATTTGAAGACAACACATTAAATGTTCGTTTCCAAATCTTATCAAACTTTTCTCATTATTATTATTAATAATAATATTAATATTAATATTATTATATTTATTTTCTTTTACTTATTATCAACAATCCCCCACATAAAAGAAAATAGGAAAACGACAGACTGGATTCAGTGATAAAATTTTACATCAATATTTGCATAGGATAGGTAGACTACAATCCTTGAACCTTCCCTTGTAAAAGTATAATTACTTTAGTGGCTGACTAGTAGAAGCGATGTCCTTGAACTATTCTGCCATTTGTGTAAACGATTATATACCTCACACAAATATTAATCTAACTCGATTTTTGGTTCTCATGGTTATGTTCATTATGGTCGTGAACATCTCCTGGTTCTGCAAGAGTTTCGAACAACTAAGCCCCATTAATCTCCTTTAAAGTGACCCCACTTCACTCTCACATAGGTGATCTCTTTTGCTCAAACTTTTGATGCACAAAGAATCATTAAAAGCATTATTACTTAACCTTAACACGTTTTGTCACTGTTTACATCATGGGAATGGATACGGGGTTACCCCTACAGTGACCTCACAAGGTCTATGCAATTAGGTTGTCCCATTGAACGAAGATCTTGGGATCTCCAGTCAAACATGATTGGCTTTTCCTTCACATAGAGTCTTAAATATTCATGGGCTTTAGTCCTATTCCCTTAGATGTGTTTTCAACTTGATCTCGGTTTAACCCTTTGGTTAGCGGATCTGCTATGTTATCCTTTGATCCTATAAAATCAATAGAGATAACTCCCATTGAGATCAATTGTCTAACGGTATTATGTCGACGACGCATATGTCTCCATTTATCGTTGTACATAACATTTTGTGCTCTTTTAATCGTTACTTGATTGTCACAATAGGCCATTCAGGAATATCCTCTAAGAAGTTACGTAGCCATTTGACTTCTTCTCCCATTTTATCTAAGGCTACAAACTCAACTTCCACTGTGGAACGAGTTATAATTGTTTGCCTTGAGGATTTCCATGACAGTGCTCCTCCTCCTATAGTGAACACATACCCACTTGTACCTTTAGAATTCTTAATGTCAGCTATCCAACTAGCATCGGAATATGCTTCTAATATAGCAAGTTCTCTTGCATAGTATAGCCCATAATTACGAGTATATCGCAAATACCGTAGTATTCTCATGATTACTTCCCAATGGCTTGTCGTTGGGTTACTTGTAAATCTACTTAAACTACTTACAATATAAGAAATATCAGGCCTTATACAACTTGTAAGGCACACTAGACTGCCTATAACCCTTGCATATTCCACTTGGTCTATGCATCCACCTTTGTTCTTAGACAAGTGTTTACTAATGTCTATTGGCTTCTTGGCTATGCCAAAATCATCTGTGTTAAACTTGTTAAGTATTTTGTCCACATAGTGTGAATGCATTAATATGAGACCTTGAGGTGAGCGTTTAACTTGGATGCCCAAAATTACATCCACTAGTCCCATATCTTTCATGTCAAATATAGAATTTAACATATCTTTGGTACTTTTTACCATCTTTTCATTGCTTCCTACAATGAGTATGTCATCAACGTACAAGCATAGAATGACATATCCTTCATTTGTAGTTTTGACATAAACACATTTGTCATATTCGTTTATACGATAGCCACTAGCTATCATGACATCATTAAATTTCTTATGCCATTGTTTTGGTGCTTGCTTTAAACCATATAAAGATTTCACCAATTTACAAACTTTCCTTTCCTGATCTGGAGCTACACAACTTTCAGGTTGCTCCATGTAGATTTCTTCTTCAAGATCTCCATTCAGAAAGGCAGTTTTCACATCCATTTGATATACTTTAAGATTCCGTAAAGCGGCAATTGCAAGTATCATCCTAATGGAGGTTATTCTCGATATTGGAGAATACGTATCAAAGTAATCCAGACCTTCTTTTTATGTATAACCTTTTATGACTAATCGAGCCTTGTACTTATCAATTGTTCCATCAGCTTTTAGCTACCGTTTGAAAATCCATTTAGTACTTAGTGGTTTTGTTCCTGGAGGAAGGTCCACTAATTCCTACGTATGATTTTGCAAAATGGAATCAATTTCAGTCCTTATAGCTTCTTTCCATAAAGGACTTTCAGTAGAGGTTATAGCTTCTTTATACATTTGAGGTTCCGCTTTAACCATATACGTTAAGAAATCTGGAGCATAGGATTTTTCAACCCTTGCCCATTTACTTCTTCTAGGTTCCACCTCATGACCCGTATTATTCTCTTCTTAAGAATATTGATCATCTTCTTCAGTCATTGATTGAAGATTGTCATTGTTATCAACATCTTGTTGATCAACTTGACCTTCACTTTCAATAAGTTCATGAGATATTTTAGATCTTGACCCTTCATTTATTTCTTTACATGGAAACACGTCTTCAAAAAATGAAGCATCCTTTGACTCAATCAAAGTGTTCTTATGTATTTCAGGGTTTTTAGATTCATTCACAAGAAATCGATATGCAATACTATTCTCAGCATATCCAATGAAAATACAATCCACCGTTTTTGGACCTATTTTCATTCGTTTAGGTAATAGAGCCATTACCTTTGCAAGACACCCCCACACTTTCAAGTAATTATATGAAGGCTTTCTACCCTTCCATAATTTATGAGGAGTTTTATCTTTTTTCTTACGTGGTATCTTATTTAAAAGATAATTTGCTGACAAAACAACATCACCCTACATGTTTTGTGGTAAACCAGAATTGGTTAGCATTGCATTCATCATCTCTTTTAGAGTACGATTTTTGCATTCAACTTCTCCATTTGATTGAGGAGAATATGGTGGTGTTACTTCATGAATAATTCCATTTTGGGATCAAAAGTCAGCAAATGGTGCAACATATTCACCGCCACGATCACTTCTTACCTTCTTAATTTTCTTATTAAGTTGGTTTTCTACTTCTTGCTTATAGAGTACAAATTTCTCTAAAGCTTCATCTTTACTTTTAAGCAAATATACATAACAATATTTTTTGCTATCATCAATGAAGGTAATAAAATATTTATTTCCCCCCCTTGATTGAACAAATTTCAAGTCATAAATATCTGTATGTATCAAATCAAGTGGTTTTGAATTTCTTTCAACGGATTGAAATGAAGATCTTGTCAATTTTGCCTCAACACAAATTTTACATTTATGTGTTTTATCAATATAAAATGTGGGAATATGATTCATGTTAATTAAACGCCTTAATGTATCAAAATTAACATGTCCAAGTCTACTATGCCACAAATTAGAAGACTCAATCATGTAAGCAACAACGTTATTCTTATTCATAGAATTTTGCTTACAAGGGGTACAACAGAATTTAAACATTCCATTACATTCATATCCCTTTCCCACATACATGTCTCGTTTAGACAAAATAAATTTCTGGGATTCAAATACCATTTTGAAGCCATGTGCACTCAAAAGGCTCCCAGAAACCAGATTCTTCCTTATGTTAGGTACATACAAGACATTTTCTAGTTTTACTTCTTTGCCAGAAGTCATTTTCAGAATCACTGTTCTATGTCCTTTGACATTAGAAGTAGTAGAATTGCCCATGTAGAGCTTTTCCCTATTATCAATAAGAGAAATTCCAACAAAAGACTCCTTATCACAACACACATGACGAGTAGCACCAGTATCTAGCCACCACTCTTTTGGGTTTGAGTCAATCATATTGACCTCAGAAATTATAGCACATACGTTGATGTCATATACATCTTTTGTAATTTCTTTTATAGCATTTGCTTCAATTTCATTGACCATTTTTGTCAATTTACAATTAGAGGACTTATGTCCCATCTTGTTGGGACTAAAGCATTTTCCAATAAACTTTTATTTCTTGGATATGCTAACATTTGGTTCACTTTTGGACTTGAGTTTAACAAGTTGCTTACCCTTCTGAAAGTCTTTGAAGACTTCCCCCACATTTGCTTTTCGCCACAGCTTGATTAGCAACATGTTTTGATTCAATCATATGATAATTAAATAATTGGTCTACTAAGAATTTCTTAGCTTCCACTTCCACGGGTTTGCATTTCCTGTCTAAGGAATCCAACAATTCTTTTGCAATACGTTTCTCGTAGAGGTTTTGAACTAAACCATTCAAAATATGGTTTTTGCAAAGAATATCCACATGATTCCAACCATCTATATATAACTGACGAGAAGCGTTATCCACTCATTCGAGAACGAAAGGAGGATCATCTTTTGGTATTTTATGGTGTCCCATGCTAGTCAAATAAAATAGCATTTTATGTTGCCAAACTTTGAAATTCGAATCGTTGAATTTCTTTGATCTTTCGGGTATCGTTATAGTGTACAAACCTAAAACACCTTGGCCATTAGCCAAAACAAGCTCAGAACTCGAAAGTTCATTTCCACTAGGTCTAAAACCAATAGGACCAAATTGTCCATTTTGGTTATCTTGGCCTTGGATATTTTCAAAGCCATTTCTTTGAATAGAATCAAAATTTATAAATCCAAAAATAATTGGTCTACAACCAGCGTAGCCAAAAGCAATTGGTCCATCAGCGCCAATAGGACCACGTTGTCCATTTTGGTTTTATTCGTTGTGGACTTGATCATTTTCAGGACCAACACCTCCACTTGATGGGATCTGATCAACCATTTATAAATTCTGAAAATTTCAAACAAACCAAATTAGAACAATTTTAAAATAATAAATAAAAATAAAGTAGTTAAATTATCCGTATGACAATTTGGATTTAATTATTTTTTAATCACTTTTTAATATGTATATTATCCAATTAGGTGCAAATGTTCAAAATAAGTCCTTATTGTCCAAAGTTCAATTATTTGTCCAAATTTAGGTATTCAAAGTTTCGGTAATCCAAGTCACAGTATTCTAAGTTATGAAAATCTATTCATCTCTTTTAAAGGAATATAGTTACACCATCAAATAGAGAAAATCTGTCTTAAGATTGTTAGAGGTGAAAGAGATTATTAGATACAGTAATTCCATTAAGAGACAAAATACAACAAGATGTTAGTAACTTGAATTAATAAATTATGAAATATAAAAGAAAATATGTAACACAAAATAATAAAATACCAAAATAACTTTATAACCGTAAAGGAGGTTCTGTTGAGGCCCGAATCAGTTTACTTAAGACAGATTTTGCCCGTGAATGGTCGGACATACGCTTTATCGACTGTTCGTCCCTTGGTCGGACTTACGTCTTGTCGATCGTTTGTCCCTTGGTCGGACTTACGCTTTATCGTTTGTTCGTCCCTTGGTCGGACTTACGCTTTATCGACTGTTCGTCCCTTGGTCGGACTTACGCTTTGTCATTTGTTCGTCCCTTGGTCGGACTTACGCTTTGTCGACTGTTCGTCCCTTGGTCGGACTTACGCTTTGTCGACTGTTCGTCCCTTGGTCGGACTTATGCTTCGTAGAGAATTCGTCCCTTGGTCGGACTTATGCTTCATAGAGAATTCGTCCCTTGGTCGGACTTGTGCTTTGTAGAGAATTTGTCCCTTGGTCGGACTTGTGCTTCGTAGAGAATTTGTCCCTTGGTTGGACTTGTGCTTCGTAGAGAATTTGCCCCTTGGTCGGACTTGTGCTTTGTATAAGGAGGTTTGCCCCTTGGTCGGGCTTCTGCTTTGAATATAGAGGTTTGCCCTTTGGTTGGGCTTATGTTTTGAATATAGAGGTTTGCCCTTTGGTTGGGCTTCTGCTTTGAATATAGAGGTTTGCCCTTTGGTTGGGCTTCTGCTTTGAATAGAGGTTTGCCCTTTGGTTGGCCTTTCGTTTTGAATAGATTGCCCTTCGGTTGGGCTCGTTTTGAATAGAGAGGTTCGCCCCTTGGTCGGGCTTCTGCTTTGAATAGATAGGTTTGCCCTTCGGTTGGGCTCATTTTGATGAGATCGCCCTTCGGTTGGGCTTTCGTATTTTGGTGCAGTGATTGTCCTTTGGTCGGACTTTTGCTTTGAATATAGAGGTTTGCCCTTCAGTTGGGCTTTCATTTTGAATAGATTGCCCTTTGGTTGGGCTCATTTGATTGGTACAGTGATTGTCCTTTGGTCGGACTTTCACTTCGAAGAGGTTGCCCTTTGGTTGGGCTTTTGTTTAGTACAGTGATTATCCTTTGGTCGGACTTTCACTATAAAGAGATCGCCCTTTGGTTGGGCTTTTATTCTGAAGAGATTGCCCTTCGGTTGGGCTCATTTGATTGGTACAGTGATTGTCCTTTGGTCGGACTTTCATTTTGAATATAGAGATTTGCCCCTTGGTCGGGCTTGTGTTTTCATATAGTGATTGTCCTTTGGTCGGACGTTTCACTTTAAAGAGATCGCCCTTTGGTTGGGCTCGTGTTTGGTATAGTGATTGTCATTCGGTTGGACTTTCACTTTGAATATAGAGGTTTGCCCCTTGGTCGGGCTCATTTGATGAGATTGCCCTTCGGTCGGGCTCGTTATGAAGAGATCGCCCTTCGGTCGGGCTTGTTATGAAGAGATCGCCCTTCGGTCGGGCTCCTTTGATGAGACCGCCCTTCGGTCGGGCTCGTTATAAAGAGATCGCCCTTCAGTCGGGCTTATTATGAAGAGATCGCCCTTCGGTTGGGCTTTCGTTCTGAAGAGATTGCCCTTCGGTTGGGCTTTCGTTTTGAAGTGATTGCCCTTCGGTTGGGCTTTCGTTCTGAAGTGATTGCCCTTCGGTTAGGCTTTCGTTTTGAAGTGATTGCCCTTCGATTGGGCTTTCTATGAAGAGATCGCCCTTCGGTTGGGCTTTCGTTCTGAAATGATCGCCCTTCGGTTGGGCTTTCGTTCTGTTGAGATCGCCCTTCGGTTGGGCTTTTGTATTTTGGTATAGTGATTGTCCTTTGGTCGGACTTTCACTTTGGAAAGATCGCCCTTCGATCGGGCTCACTACGAAGAGATCGCCCTTCGGTTGGGCTTGTTATGAAGAGATCGCCCTTCGGTTGGGCTTTCGTTCTGAAGAGATTGCCCTTCGGTTGGGCTTTCGTTCTGAAATGATTGCCCTTCGGTTGGGCTTTCGTTTTGAAATGATTGCCCTTCGGTTAGGCTTTCTATGAAGTGATTGCCCTTCGGTTGGGCTTTCATTCTGAAATGATTGCCCTTCGGTTGGGCTTTCATTCTGTTGAGATCGCCCTTCGGTTGGGCTTTTGTATTTTGGTATAGTGATTGTCCTTTGGTCGGACTTTCACTTTGGAGAGATCGCCCTTCGATCGGGCTCACTACGAAGAGATCGCCCTTCGGTTGGGCTTGTTCTGAAGAGATCGCCCTTCGGTTGGGCTTGCCCTTCGGTCGGGTTCGTGTTTGGTATAGAGATCGCCCTTCGGTTGGGCTTACGCTTTGTATAGAGAGATTTACCCCTTAGTCGGGCTTCTGCTTTGAATAGAGATCGCCCTACGGTTGGGCTTTCGTTCTGAAGAGATCGCCCTTCGATTGGGCTTTCGTTCTGAAGAGATCGCCCTTCGGTTAGGCTTTCGTTCTGAAGAGATCGCCCTTCGGTTGGGCTTTCGTTCTGAAGTGATCGCCCTTCGGTTGGGCATTCGTTCTGAAGTGATCGCCCTTCGGTTGGGCTTTCGTTCTGAAGTGATCGCCCTTCGGTTGGGCTTTCATTTTGAAGTGATCGCCCTTTGGTTGGGCTTTCATTTTGAAGTGATCGCCCTTCGGTTGGGCTTTCATTTTGAAGTGATCGCCCTTCGGTTGGGCTTTCATTTTGAAGTGATCGCCCTTCGGTTGGGCTCGTTTTGATGAGATCGCCCTTCGGTCGGGCTCGTTTTGATGAGATCGCCCTTCGGTCGGGCTTGTTTTGAAAATCTAGTTTGGAGGGGCAATATTGCTGGCGGCATGACTTACATTGCCGGCGGCATGAGTTGATGTCGCCGGCGGTTTGAGTGATGTCGCCGGTGGCATGGGCTAATGTCGCCGGCGGCATGGATGCCACGTGGCAGCTTTGACTGGTCAGATAATTTCAAAATTTAAACTAAATGAGGCGATGTCGCCGACGGCCTAAGTGAAGTCGCCGGCGGAATGGAGTGATACCGCCGGCGGCATGGAGGGACAGTTTCAGATTAATTAAAACTCCTCGAATCCCGTGCGGCAGTTTAAAAAGAGATTGGAACTCTTTTCTTCCCCATTCTCTCTCAAAACCGTATCCCTTTCTCTTCTCTCCCAAAGCTCTTTGATTTCTATCTTTGCTTTTTCAAATCATGAAGAGGACTAGTAATGCCTTCAGGGGCAAATCCAAGGCTAGGGAGAGCCTGCCCGATTCTTCCGTCGAGGGTTTGAAAATCCTTTCTGTTCCCACTGCATACGGCCTCAAGGAGACGGCCAAAATGTATGGCTATGGCATTAACTCTCCTATCACCAATCTGACTCTGGAGAAGGAGAAACATCTCTGTTATATCCAGGTAATCCCACAAAAACCTGAATTACTTCTTTTTGAATTCGATTTGATTTTGCTTTAGATTTGAAAACATGCTATTATAGGGGTTTAAAATGTGGAATATCTCAATCATATTGCATGCTTTAGGATCGGTTTTTGCCTTGTTGTTCGATTGATTGTGATTTTTGGCACGATGGGTACGATTTAGGGAGAAAACAGGTTCTGCCTGCGTAGAGTGATGCCGCTGGCGGCATGAATGATGCCGCTGGCGACATCAATGTTGTTGCTGGCGACATCAGCCTTTGCCAAAGGCTTTATGGGAATCTGATGTCGCTTCTGTTGAAACTGATGTCGCCGGCGACATGAGCCATGCCGCTGGCGGTATGGGCTGATGCCGCCGGTGATATCGCTCTTAACAGAGGCGACATCAGCAGCCTTTTTGACAGAAATGCACAGAATTGATCCATTTTGTTTTCGATTTTGCAGCCATACGAACTGACTTACACAGGGGGGTTGGGTACCATCGGTGAGTGGTGGCACCACATCTCAGAGAACGATCCCGAGCTCGCGCTTGCAATTAACGAGACGGGGTTTGGAGATTTGGCGCGGATCATGCCCATGCTAATGCCTAAGCTTCCTCATTCTTCGGTAACGGCCCTGACTGAAAGGTGGTCCGAGACCACCCATACCTTCCATTTCTCCATTGGGGAAGTTACAATTACTCCTTCCGATGTGGTAGCCATGACCGGCCTTCCTTGGACGGATGAGGTTATACATTTTGACGTCTACATGGACAAGTACCATGTTGAGAGGCCCGTGGTGAGGCGGGTAAAGGAGTTGTTTGGTTTGAAGCCCGTCTCTGGGCGGCTGTCCTATGGTGAGTTGTACCATTATTGGACCCGGGTGAATGTGGTACCCGAGGTGGAGAGGGAGGCCTGTGTCCGTTCCTTTGTGATCTCACTACTCACTGTGCTGTTCTTCCCAATCTCGGGGAGTAAGATCAACTACATGCTTATAACGGCAGTGGAAGATGTGCCGGGAATCAGGAGGAAGAATTGGCCGAGGGCTATCTTGGCCCAGTTGTACCACGGGCTGGACGTGGGAGCCCGAAAGAAGGAGAAAGCCCTACGCCTTTGCCATCTGCTACTCCAGGTATCACTTTTTGTAGATATTCTCCTTGATAGCATGTGTTCTCGTTTATTGCATGACGTTTTTTTTATTTATTTTTTATTTATTTTTTATTTTTTTATTTTTTTTTGGATTGATTGATCGGTCGTCATTTGTGCAGGCCTGGGCCTATGAGCATCAAATCCTCCCACCGATGGAGTTTAAGAAGGTCGTGCCGCCGGGCTCTCATTTCCTTGCTCGCTGGTGCGGGGGTATTGGTGGGAAGGCAAAGTACCCTACGCAGTATAGGGAGGTCCTAAGGAGCGTGCGGTTGAGTTCGTTAAATTTTTTTTTTTTTTTTTAAATTTATTTATTTATTTGGTCTATGGACTTATGTTGGTTGTTTTGATGTATCTCGTCTTGGACCCGTTCGATGGGGTGGAGAACTTGGCTGAGGTTGCACGGGTCCGGAGGGAGGTGGATGACCGCCGGTTTGTTATTGAGTGTCCCCTGTCCCAGCAGTGGTATCTGGGTGAGCGTGTCCGGGGTTGGAGGTCCCTTCCTGTTGCAGCTAGACCGGTGCCTGCCGATCCTCCGAGGGGCTTGTGGTGACCTCACTTGGTGATTTCTGCCGAGGCCGATAAAGCTGATTACATTGAAGGGAATGGCCGAGTGATCCCTAGCGTTCCTGGCCTTTACGAGCAGCTTTTTCAACGCCTACTCCCTGTGTGCCCTCGCATCCACGGCAATGATACAATTGAGTATCACAATGAGCAACGATTGGAGGACGAAAAGAGGCGCCTCAAAGGCGTTGTGGATGTTGATGAAGAGGACGATGATGAGGATGAAGCGCTGGAAGGGGATGTTGCGGTCGATCCTGAGGGGGAGGATGAGGTAGGTGCGGGTGTAGTTGGCGGGAGTGTGTCGATGTCCCAGGGGGAACAACGTTCTTTCGAGGTATGATTATGGTTGTGTGTATGATTTTGAAGTCGTTTAGGGACGTTGTTGACGTGTGACTTTCACGTTTTACAGGAGCCTGCGAGAAAAAGGGGCCGGGATAACCAAAGTGGGACCCGACATTATGGCGCGCCGGAGGGCATGAACTTCGTGGAGGGGAGATTGGTCAATCCGTTGGAAACCACTTTCCTGTTGATGAACTCCCGAGGCGAATTCTCTCATAGGAATGTTGGCTCGAGCCGGCAAGCCCTGATTTTTATGCCCGAAAATACAACCTACGTAAGACCTAATAATTACTTTCTTATTAAGTCTTAGATGCGGGTGTCTAAGGATTTGCTTTTTGGATTTTCTAGGTGGCGCGGAGTCATGTGGAGCAGCTTGCGGAGAACAATTTTGTTCTCCGGGATACCCTCATTGGGCAATCGCTTCTGGTTTAGGTACTTTATGCACATGTTGCGATGGGATACATGTATGGATGTTATGCATGACATGCAAGGCTGATATTTTCTCCGGTTTGCAGGATTTTTTAGCCCTTTCTTTGTCTGATGCTGATGCAGCCCGACGGCGGTATGAGGAGGAGACTACAGCTTTACAGCGCCGCGTGAGCGATCTCGAGGGTCAGCTGGCGGCCACCGCTCAAGAACAGAGAAGTAAACAAAACCTCGACCGTGCGCATCCTGGGGGTACCAGTCGTAGGGGGGTCAAGAAGTCTGTCGGCCGACGTGCGTTTACCGCGGCTGAGGAGTCCAGTAGTGTTCCCATGACGGAGGGGAGAGAAGAAGACGACATTGACGATTGGCTCGCAAGTCCCGATGACATTTCATCCCGTCCAGCCGGTAGTGGCGGGCATGCTTAGTTTTACTTTTCGTTTTTGTTTGGCCCTTGAGTTCTCGTTTGTACCTCCGACACATTGGGGTTTCGATAATTTGATTTTGTCATGGGCTAGATGATTTGGTACAATTTGAGCAATTTGCGCCTTCGGGCTTTTATTTTGAATATGAATTGCTGTTTGACAAGTCCTTGGAAATGTAGCATAGGATTGTTTACAATTTTTGTACAGGGCCGAAATGGCAGAAATGCTTCTGATGTCGCCTAGAAAGTTACTCCATGTCGCCGACGGCATCACCCAAGTCGCCCAAATTAACCCTATATCACTGGCGACATCACTTACATCGCAGGCGGCTTCGATCTTCCAGCAACCTGTTTTCAACAATTCCATCCGTTTCCGTCATGGCAACCCATAACCAAAAGCTGTGGGGTTTTCTGCAGAGCCTGGGGAATACAGATTTTGGGCCCCAATTTGACCCCATGGTTTGCATGGACTATCCTTTCGGGTTTTTGCCCTAACAGATTTATTCCGACCTTTGAGCGCGTAGTGTCTTCGATTAAGCTTACTTGTGATGTTTCCATCCTTCAATTGCCAGGCATTCACATAATCACAACCACAGATGTTCCAATATGAAAGACCCTTTTATCGAGTGAATTTAATTTGAGTATAAGATGTTGGCAATCATTTCCATTAATGGGACCCCTGGTGTTAACCAGCCTTTACAGGTTTTCAAGTTAACATCTTATTGTTTTTCTCTCGTGCCCTAATTTTCGTCTGAACCGCCCTTTTCGGGTTTTCAGTTCAACAGGCGTTATTGACTTATCCCCTAATTTTTGTACAGCTAGTTTGCAGGGTACCGACCGTCGGGTGTAACCCTAATTTTTGCCCAGTCAATAGAAGACCGACAGGCGGGCGATTATTGTATATATATATTTTTTAGTGTGCCGCTTTTTCTGATTTATTTCTTTTGTTTAGACCTGATAATGCTTAAGCTTGTCTTGGTCGACTAGATCGATGAACTCACTTCTTGTCTACGCTCATGACTCTAACAACCTCGCTTATTTGGTGCCATTTCCGATCATACGATGGTCTCTTCAATCTGATCTGAACTTAACCTTAGTACCGGAAGGTCTCAAACTTTTCAGTGCTGGGTCTATGACTCTTGGAAAGGGCATAGGATATCTGATTTGCTATTGTGCGCATAGTTGTGCTTTTGCAGATTCTCCAAGTTCCTTGGTGCCCGTTCGATTTTTGCCTGGATCACCTAGTTCATTCTGACCTTCAAAGTTATGTCGGGAGCTTTTGGCTGACCTTGTTGCAAGCCGTTTAGTTTGCGGGAGTTTTTGGTGCTTACTCCAAAGCTTCATTGATTGGTTTGATTGTTGTCCTGAACGCTATTCTGATTGCTCTTTCAATTCGTGTTTTGTAGAGCCCTTCTTGTTTAGGCCTAAATTCGTATTCTGTATTAGTGGTGATGGGTTGTGAACAAGTGATGTTCGGCTTAAGGACCTTTTGTTTGGTGCCTTTGTAGTGGTTGTTTGCCTTGTTGGTTCATTTGGTAAGCCGATTGCGACATTTGTTGCACAATTGTCTTCGTGGCTTATGGGATGAAGGTGTTTGCCTTTAGACTTGGTGTCTTTGGAAGTGGTTGCCCCCTGACCTTTGTTAGCCGAAGGGTTCGATGGGGTCGATTTGTACCGGGTGAAGAGGTGTTGTGTTTCTCCTCAAATTTGGTCGTGTTCTTGGTGGTGATGTTGGTATGAGATTTTGGCTACGATGTTTATTTGATGGAGGTCGGGCTCCGTTGGGTGTAAGCCTTGATTCTCTATTTCGGGGGACCGATTGATACTTCTTTGGTGGCTTGAAGGTGTACCGATGTAGGGCCGTTGAGTCAATTCTAGAAGGGACCCATGGCGTTTCAACAATCCGATTATTGAGCAAAAGTATTATCATGGTCTTTAAGCACTTTATTATCCCTCATGTGTTTGACAGGGTTTAAATTATTGGATTTGATTACCACATAATGTACCCAATTTAATTCCATTTAATAAAAAATATCTTACACACTGAAAGCGTCGTACGTATGCTCATATGGAGACGCTGATCAAAGGGTACAGACACAATCATAAGTAAGAAAAATGGAAGTGGCTCATGGAGCTAAAAGGTCTGAACTCCAAGGATTGCAAATCGGGATTCTTCGTCCTCACCGTCAGAGCGTGATTTTCCCCCACCATTTGAGTAGATGGCCTTGATGAGATCTTGAGGAGCTTTCCGTTGTTTGGAAAAGCCGGGATTAATCATCCGTGTCCGATTGCCAGACTCTGGTACAGGGTAGAATGCCCTTTCAGGGTCGGTAATCTTCTTTTCATCCACGAGTCATTGGATGGTACGGACCAAAGCTTTGCATTGGTTGGTGTTATGACCCGACAACATGTGATATCTGCAAAAGCCTTTTCCTTCTTCTCTCATGGGGGGGATTGAATTCATGAAGAGGTTTAAGAATCCCAGCTTCCTTCAACCCGGTGAAGATTACATTAAGTGGCAGTTTCCACGGATTGGTTCTACACTTAGGACCGTTGTTTGGCCGAATAATGGCAACTGGTGCCGACTTCTGATAGGTCTCTTGGTCCACCATGATTTGAGGTGGGGGTGTGGGTGATTCAGTGTTACGAAAGAACTGGTCTTTCTCTGATTGGACCCTTCCCTGATAGCAGTCTGCTGTCATCAACTGACGTGAGAAGTCTTCAACGATGTGTTGCATGACTTGGTCGTATTGAGGAAGCATCGGGGCAGCGGGGATTTTAAATTGTGATGGGGTGACCAAAGTTGGTGGTAAGGTGTTAGAGAAAGGTGGAAGAATCGGATTCTGGGCTCCTTCTCTTTGTCCAGGGTAAGCGGTTGGCGGTGACTGCCAGAGTGTATCGCCATCAGGTGTCATGCCCGGAGATCGCATGACCTGGTCGAAGTCCTGTCTTTCTAGGACCTTCTTGACGGATACATACACTATCTCCTGAATGATGTTTCTAA
This sequence comes from Euphorbia pulcherrima, assembly GCA_947683365.1. Lineage (NCBI taxonomy): Eukaryota > Viridiplantae > Streptophyta > Magnoliopsida > Malpighiales > Euphorbiaceae > Euphorbia > Euphorbia pulcherrima. The sequence goes on from CANTUS010000016.1 coordinate 10,115,727, forward strand.
ACTGATCGGAGTTCAGAAACTGAATGATAGCAGCGGTGATTTCCAATCCAAGAGACGGCGGGTGAGCTGTTGCCCCTACGGTGGAGGGAAGGCTAGCTTGTCCTCTGGATGAGGTATGGTTGTCATCATGGGGAAGAGACATGGTTGGTTGTGAAGGTCTCGGTTCAAGAGGAAGGCTGCTTAGAATCACGAGTCGCGGATCAGACCATGAATGGATTGTAAATGGTATGAATGGTACGTATGTATGCCTTTCTATGCCCTGGGAGTGACGTGTAGTGCGCATGGCTGCACGTAGATGTGGTTAGAGATGATGTGATGGCTTATCCCTCCAGCATATATGAGACGTGTGTACTTCACGTCATACATAGCAATATGTGGTGACGCAACGGAGGTACAAGAGAAGTCCCACAAATGTTGCTAAACCTCTTCCTCGGGTGGAAGTGATAAGGGTAAGTTGATTTATTTTCGGCTCTTAAAGCCGATGCATGGGGTGTATGATCATAGAGCACTTAGCATGCAAATCGACCCTGTTCCAACCTTTTGACTCCCGCGTAACACCTCTTTGGTAGGATGGAGTTTGGCTGCTTCACCGGTAATGGCGAAAGTAGCGCGTCCCAATTATTTTATTTGTTTTGGGTAATCCTAAGGGGAAATGATGTGCTAAGGCTCCTAACGCGGCTTTGGTATAGGGTTGTTGATGTAGAAGGTTCCCGTTTACCTTAATTCCACGTTTACTCAATCACTACCCGAATGGGCGTGGTCATAGGAGTTTACGTGTTGGTTAAAACAAGTGATCCACCCACTAGGCATCCTCAATTCCAACAGGGCATGAGTGATACTTTGTGAGCTTCTCGGGTAAAATAGGGTACCTAAAATTACCGAACTATCTACACGCGTGAGAAGAAGACGTCATAAGAAAAGAATGAAGTTTTGATTTGGCCAATGATTTCAATACATCATCAAAATCTTTTAAACTATGAAAGAAGGTTCAAGTTTAAAGAAATTCCCCAGCAGAGTCGCCACTGTGAGCGGACGGCTGTTTGAGTGGCTGCGGCTCGGGGCCGGACTCTGTCGGGCGGGCACGCTTTTTGTGCGTCGGGGAGACGAGTATGATGTGGTTGAAAAGAAAATGATTTTGCATATTGTAATGCTTAAAAGATACGAGATCGAAACCCCGTACTTAGAATAGAGTCGCCACCCGGTTCAGCTCAACCGGGAAATTTTCGGTACGATTTTCCCACCGGGTGGTTGGACCATACCTTAAGTAGAGATTCCGAGTTCGGATGATGTTATCTACTTTTCATTAGGCCAAGTTAGGATACTTCATTCTTTCTTAATCAGTTTAATCTACCCTATTTATTTGTATTTTCAGTTATTTTGTGGTTTTCGCATTTATCAAGCAATTGAAGCGATAAATAAAACATTTACAAATGTAAGGAAAAATAAGTGCGGAAAATAGAATTATTACAAGATTTTCAAGTCCTGTACATTTTCTACGTAACAAATGAAATACCCGAATGTCCGATATACATCTACCTGCAGAGGATGGTTGACACAAATATGGCATATTTTATTTATAATTTCATAAAGCCCGATTGGATGGCTAAAACGAGATTGGAATGGCGTTTGCGGGGAAATTCCATTTTTATCCAAATTTTAGATTCGGTCGTTGCTTTAATCGGATTACAAGTGAATATACCACTCATCGCGGGGCGGGTCTGTTTTCAGGAGGTTTTGAACCTCCATCGTTGTACTATAGGTCCTAGCTTCAGAAAATAAATTAATTGGGAAACAAACGAAGGCAATACTGCTGTCTAGAAAGCCATGTCGCCGTCGGGCATCTGATGCCGCCGATGACATAGGTGATGTTGCTGGCGGCATGGATGATGCCGCCGGCGACATCGATTACGGGCGACATCAGCATGCGGACAGACACAGGGCTTTCTGAGCACCATAAAAAAGGGGTTCCGTGAGAAAACGAGATCTCCGGGGAATGCGATGCTAACGGCGGTATCCACGATGCTCTCGCGACATGGGTGATACAGTCGGCAACATCACATGTCTCCGGCGACTTCAATTTCTCGCAGCAGCGGTTTGCAGTTAAAATAGCCGAAATCTTAAAACACAAATCAACAAAAGAATGGTGCGACTACCGATGATCTGGTTTTTCTATTCTGTGAGGGCCTTAAGCTTGATTTCGGGGTCAAAGGAGGTGAGTCAGGTGAGAAGGTCAGTAGGGCAGTTAGTAAGGGTTATGGAGGAGGTGGTTGGCATGGTGAAAAATTGGCATGAAATCAAAGAGGCCGCCGATGTTTCAGGTAAGGGATGAATGAATCTGAAAAGGAATTTCGGAAAATTTGAAAATGAATTTACATTAACACGTGTCAAGATTTAATTTGATTGGCTTTTCAAATTGTTACATTTGGGCGCGAGTACTACCCTCTCTATAGTGAGACTGGTGTAGTTCGCTTTAGGGGTGCCCGAGATATGTTTTAGACAAGTTCAGGGGGTGAATGGAAAACTTAAAAGTTCATAGGTGAGACGATTAGGGTTAAGTTCAGGGGTCTCATGCATTAGGCCTAAATTCAAGGTATAAAATTAACTAATAGCCTGCAAAAAAAATGATTCTCTACAGTTAGACACCAACTGTAGAGAATATTTCCTTCAATCTTGGCCATTGATTTTGAAATCAATGGCCATAAATCAGTAGGCAATAACACAATTAAAAAATATTTAAAATTATTATGACCATTAATTTTAAAAATTAAAGGCCAGGATTAAAGGAACTATTCTCGCTAGTAAAGAGAATCCTTTTCTATAGCCTGCGCAACAACACAAGGTGTCATTTCAAAACACGTGAATATCAATTATATAATAATATATAACACTGAGAAATTAAACCAAGTCCTAGTTGATTGATTCAAAAGAATGAGGAATTCTGGTCATATGACAATATAACAAATATGTTACCAAATTTAGCATTTGATACGTGTATTTGATAGCCCTAATTTATTTTCTAACATTCAAGAGTTGACACTCATCAATACATAGATTATTTTCACCTTTCATATCCTTTTCATCTAATTAGATGAATGGTAGAGAGTGATCGGATATCATAGAGTGTCAATACTTGAGTGTTAATATAACATTACCTGAGTTGGACACCAATTACAGAGAACAGTTCCTTCAATCTTGGCCCTTGATTTTAAAATCAATAGACAATAAAATAATTGAAAAATATTTAAAATTATTGTGGCCATTAATTTTAAAATTATTGTGGCCGTTAATTTTAAAATCAAGGCAGGGATTAAAGGAAATATTCTCTCCAGTAAAGAGAATCCTTTTCTATAGCCTGCACAACAGCACAAGGTGTCATTTCAAAACATGTGAATATCAATTATACAATAATATATAATATTGAGAAATTAAACCTACTCCTAGTTGATTGATTCAAAAGAATGAGGAATTCTGGTCATATGATACTCAATATAACAAGTATGTTACCAAATTTAGCATTTGATACCTGTATTTGATAGCCCTAATTTATTTTCTGACATCCAAGAGTTGACACTCATTAACACATAGACTATTTTCACCTTTCATCTCCTTTTCATCTAATTAGATGAATGGTAGAGACTGATCGGATATCATGGAGTGTCAATACTTAGGTGTTAATATAACATTACCTTATATATATAGGACGATTAACTACACACACAATAGAGTAAGTGTACTCCGTCGATCAAGTAATAAAGGGTAAGAAGGATGTCGATCCCACGGGGACTATGCTTAAATTCCTAAATGTAGTCGGGTTTTGTTTAACTAGGCGAGATGATATTATAATTTGTTGGATTTGATTCCAAGTCTAAGAGTGAAATTAAAATGAATGATAAGCAAAAATAAAGTAAAGTGATTTATTATTCAATGGTAAAACTAGCTAAGGCATTTGGTTTCACTTGACATTTGTTTTGGCAAAACTTAATGCAATGCAATATTTCTATCATATTTGTTAAATGCATTATTTTTGTCATATCCTATGCTTAAATGATTCATTATTTTTGGGATATTAGTTCATTTGTGGCATTATTTTTGTTTTGATAGGAACAAGTCAAAAAGTTGAGAAAGACCAAACAAATGGAGAGATTTGAGCATAACAAATTGTGGAACCATTTCCTTGATATGTGGCATGAGTTTTTCCAAAAAATCAGCAATTAGGAGTGACTTGGATACTGCATAACAAATTTGGCTTCCCACTACTTCAACTCCTTGAAAGTGGACATGGACAAAATCCAATGGGCTGTGAAACGTGCATACCTGGTAGAGAAAGTGGTGACAATTATTTTGGCCAACCAACTAGTTATCTTTTGTTATTTAAGTAGCATATCTGTTGTTATTTGGGATACTTAGCATTTTTCAGACTTATTCTACGCACAAGCAGATTTCATTTAATTAATTTCAGTTTTTTGTTCATTCCATTATGTCTTGCTAAATTTCCAATCTAATCAAATGTTAATTCTACTCTTGTTTATTTTTACTTGTGAGGCCTTAATGCTCTTTATCTTTTCTTATCAATTTTACTATTTGTTTATTTCGGTACATAAAGTTTACTTTAGTTCTTTTAATTGTTGCAAAAAGTTGACGTTATTTCAATCAAAAGAATTTATTATTGGCATATAAAGAGATTTGATCCGTAATTGTCATATGGCTTTGTATAATGTCAAATTAAGATTTTTCTAACTTAAGAAGTAAACAATCTTACTTAAACGAGCCAAGCGTCTTGACAAATTGGTTTAAATCAGGTTCTTCTAATTCGTAATGCAACTACCAAGTTAAAACCGAGGCATGCTTCCAAAGTACTATGGTTTAGTTAGGGTCAATCATACAGCGTCTCGTGGTTGATTTAAAATTCTAGGAGAATTGGTTGCTAGGGGCGTCTCTGGGTAACTATAACCGATTTAGTAAAATTCGATTTGAAATTATCTTTGAGCCAGGGATCAAGTAAAATTATAAGAATACGAATTAGGCCTTTGGTTGGATGTTTTTATTCAATTGTTTTATGGACAACATTTTTAATCCTTTGTTTTTGTTTTGTTCACAAATCAACAACTTTTAAGCTCCCCCTTTTTTTATTTTAAAGTATTTTTCCATATTTCATTCAACAAAAGGATTTTACGAAGTTACAATACTCCATGTGGGATCGACCCTACTTTCATTTGTTACAAATCTGAGTAGGCAATTTAACTTGGCGAACTCAACACTCGCCAATATTTCAAGGATGGCGAAACCCATAAATAATTAACTCCGATTAAGGTTATTAATTTAATTCTAATTCTTGATATAAACACTTAGACTTGGTCCATCTTAAGCACCTAGATAAGAAAAGCATTAAGTTCATGGAATCCTAGCACAAACTAGTGAGCCACTATAGCAATGGTCATGCGATACCGACATGCTATGTATTTCCGTTAGTTTAGTCCTTTGGTCCATTGTAAACTAACTATAAAGTTAATACATAACAGAAATGCAAATGGGTTTTAATCTCTTAATCAATATATTTTCTCACAACATCCATGGTTAATGACCATAAAGGTATGGTTACAAATGTTAATGGCTATAAAGGTGTGGTTACAAAGGTTAATGCCCTTTAAACCCCATTAAGCCATGTTAATGCCATTTGTCCTATAAATACGTTATTCTTGAAGCCTTCTTCATACACTTGTTCTTCTCTCTTTTACTCTTGAAAAAAAATCTAGCTGGTATTTGCGTTTGTTTACTTTGTGATTTATTTTTTGTTTTTCATACTAAAAAATCTCTCAAAGTTTTCATTCCTTTTACAAGAAGGCTACTTAGTATTAGGTTCTTGTGAATTGCTCTTCACACGGTTAGAGTTCTTCTATGATTGCGGTTGTATCCTGGGAGACAAATTCACCGGTAGTGGATGAATAATTGTCTTAAGAAAACTGAGTTTCAGGCCTCCACAATAAACTTCTACTTTGGTAAAAAGGTTTAATATTTCTTTTATATTTGTTTGTAATAAATCTCCTTTGTAATTTGTACTTATTCTTAATGAAATATAGTATTGTTTATTTTATTCAATACTGCTACTAACAAGTTTTCTAACAATCTTATAATTATGTCTATTTTTTTAAGTTAAGTGCAGGTTACTCTGGATTCTGGAAGACTATTTTTTTGGACAAAACATTGTTCATATAAAAAACAGTAATTTGTTTTCTTATAAAAAAAATTCTTTTTCTTCTTTTCTAGGTTTTTTCTTATTTACAAGTTTCTGACTTACTCTATAGTATTTTAGATTGTAAATTGAGAAAATTATGGACATTATTTTACCAATTAGAGGTAATGGTTCTGAAACGGTTCCAGGCTAGAATAGCCAAAATGGACAAATTGGTCCTATTAGTGTTGGACCTAATGGAAATAAACTTTCGAGTTTAACGATTGTTATGCCTAATGATCATGAGGTTGCTTTAGGATTATATCTTATTTCAACTCTTAAAAGATCGGAGAAATTTTGTGGATCAAATTTTAAAGTTTGGCAATATAAAATATTTTTCTATGTGACAAACACGAGACACCATAATATATTGAAAGATGACCCTCATGTTGGAGTGGTTAATGGTTCTTTTCAATTATTTATGGATGGTTGGAATCGTATGGATTTTCTTTACAAAAATAATATATTGAATGACTTAGTCATTGTCGACCTATATAAGGTGTGTAATATTAAACGTATTGCAAAAGAATTGTGGGATTCCGTAAATAAAAAATTTTCTATTGCTAATCAATTTTTGGTGAAAGCTAACGTGGTGGAGGTCATTAGAGACTCCAAAAAGGGCAAACAACATGTTAAACGTAAGTTCAAAATTGGACAAAACGGAAGCATATCCAAGAGACAAATGTTAAATGGAAAATGCTTAAATTGCAAAAAGATGAGACAAAAATCATTTGTTTGTAAATTGACAAAAATGGTCAATAACATTGAGGTAAAATTTATGAAAGAAATTACAAAAGATGTATGTGACATCAACGTTTGTGTTGTAATTTCTGAGGTCAATATGGTTGACTCAAGAGTCTTTTGTTAAACTGACTTTTATCGAAAATGGGGAGAAACTCTTCATGGGAAAATCTGCTATTTCTAATGTCAAAGAACATGGAACGATGATTCTGAAAATGGCTTCTGGCAAAGAAGTAAAATTGCAAAATGTCTTGTATGTACTTGACATGAAGAAGAATATGGTTTCTGGGATTCTATTGAGTGCATACGGCTTCAAGATGGTATTTGAATCTCAGAAATTTATTTTGTCTTGGGGAGACATGTATGTGGGAAAGGGATACAAATATAGCGAAATGTTTAAATTTTGTTGTATCTCTTTTAAGAAAAATTCTATTAATGAGAATAATGTTGTAGCTTATATGATTGAGTCTTCTATTTTATGGCATAGTAGACTTGGACATGTTAATTTTGATACGTTACGATGTTTAATTAACTTGAATCATATACCCATATTTCATATCGATAAATCACGTAAATGTGAAACGTGTGTTGGGATAACAAGCTCTTCATTTCAATCCGTTGAAAGAAATTCAAAATTACTCGGTCAAATACATACCGATATTTGTGACTTGAAATATGTTCAATCAAGGGGAGGAAATAAATATTTTATTACCTTCATAGATGATATCACAAAATATTATTATGTATATTTGCTAAAAAGCAAAGATGAGGCTTTGGAGAAATTTATACTATATAAGCAAGAAGTAGAAAACCAACTTAATAAGAAAATTAAGAAGGCAAGAAGTGATCGTGGTGGTGAATAGGTTGCACCATTTGGCGAGTTTTGCTCCCAAAATGGAATTATTCATGAAGTAACACCACCATATCCTCCTCAATCAAATGGAGTAGCCGAACACAAAAATTGTACTCTAAAAGAGATGATGAATGCAATGTTAACCGGTTCTGGTTTACCATAAAACATGTGGAGTGATGCTGTTTTGTCAGCAAATTATCTTTTAAATAAGATACCACGTAAGAAACAAGACAAAACCCCTTGTAAATTATGTAAAGGTAGAAAGCCTTCTTATAATTACTTGAAAGTGTGAGGGTGTCTTGCAAAGGTAATTGCACCATTACCTAAACGTATGAAAATAAGTCCAAAAACGGTGGATTGTATTTTCATTGGCTATGCTAGTAATAGCAACACATATTGGTTTCTTGTGCATAAATCTAGAAACTCGCATGTACACAAGAACACTTTGATTGAGTCAAAGGACGCTTCATTTTTTGAAGATGAATTTCCATGTAAGGAAAAAGGCAAAAAATCGGGAACTAAAATGTCTCGTGAACTTATTGTAAGTGACGGTCAAGTTGATCAACAAGACGTTGATAACTATGACGTTCTTCAATCAATGATTGAAGAAGATGATCATAATTCTCAAGAATAGAATAACAAGGATCAAGAGGTAGAACCTTGAAGAAGTAAACGTGGAAGGGTTGAAAAATCCGTTGGTTTGGATTTCTTAACGTATATGGTTAAAGCAGAAACTCAAACGTATAAAGAAGCTATAAGCTCTATAGAAAGTCCTTTATGGAAAGAGGCCATAAGGAGTGAAATTGATTCCATTTTGTAAAATCATACGTGAGAACTAGTGACCTTCCTCCCAGAACCAAGCCACTAAGTTCTAAATGTATTTTCAAACGTAAGCTAAAAGTTGATGGAACAATTGATAAGTACCAAGGATCGTTTAGTCATAAAAGGTTATGGACAAAAAGAAGACTGTAATTACTTTGATACGTATTCTCTAGTGTCGAGAATAACTTCCATTATAATGATACTCGCATTTGCCGCTTTGCAAAATCTTGAAGTACATCAAATGGATATGAAAACAGATGTTCTAAATGGAGATCTTCAAGAAGAAATCTACGTGGAACAACCCGAGGGTTGTGTAGCTTCTTATCAAGAAAGGAAAGTATGTAAGTTGGTGAAGTCTTTATATGGTTTAAACCAAGCACCAAAACAATGGCATAAGAAATTTGATGATGCCATGATGATAAGTGGCTATCGTATAAACGAGTGTGACAAGTGTATAATGTCAAAACTACAAATGAAGGATATGTTATTCTATGTTTGTATGTTGTTGACATACTCGTTATTGGAAGCAATAAGAGAATAGTAAAATGTATCAAGGATATGTTAAATTCTAAATTTAACATGAAAGATATGGGACTAGCTGATGTAATTTCAGGCATCAAAGTTCAACGTTCACCTAATAGACTCATATTGATGCAGTCATACTATATGGACAAGATACTTAACAAGTTTAACAAAGGTGATATTGGTGTAGCCAAAACACCATTAGACATTAGTCTACATTTGTCCAAGAACAAAGGTGAACACATAGACTAATTGGAATATGCAAGGGTTATAGGTAGTCTAATGTACCTTACAAGTTGTACAAGGCCTGATATTGCTTATACTGTAAGTAGTTTAAGCAGATTTATGAGTAATCCAGGTAAAAGCCATTAGGATGCAATCGTAAGAATACTAAGGTATCTGCGATATAGTCGCAATTATGGACTACACTATAAGAGAGAATCTGTTGTACTAAAAGCGTATTCTAATGCTAGTTTGATAGCTAACATCAAGAATTCTAAAGGTACAAGTGGGTACATGTTCACTCTTGGAGGAGGAGCAGTGTCCCAAAAATCCTCAAGGCAAACAATTATAACTCATTCCATAATAGAAGCAGAGTTTGTGGCCTTGGATAAAACGGGAGAAGAAGCTGAATGGCTACATAACTTCTTAGAGGATATTCCAAAATGGCCTAAGCCCGATCCTGCAATTTGTGTACATTATGATAACCAAGCAATGATTAAAAGAGCACAAAACGTAATGTATAATGGTAAGTTGAGATACATGCGTCATCAATATAATACCGTAAGATAATTAATCTCAACGTCGGTTATCTCTATTGATTTTACCGTAAGACAATTGATCTCAACGTCGGTTATCTCTATTGATTTTGTAGGATCAAAGGATAACATTGTAGATCCGTTAACCAAAGGGTTAAATCAAGATCAAGTTGAAAGACATCTAAAGGAATAGGACTAAAGCCCATGAATATTTAAGGCACTATGTGAAGGAAAACCCAACCATGTTTGACTGGAGATCTTAAGATCTTGGTTGAATAGGATAACCTAATTGCATAGACCTTGTGTGGTCACTGTGGGGGTAACCCCGTGTCCATTCCTATGATGTAAATAGTGATAAAATGAGTTAAAGTTAAGCTACATGCTTTTAATGATCCTTTGTGCATCACCGGTTGAGCAAAAGAGATCACCAATGTGAGAGTGAAGTGGGGTCACTTCAAAGGATACTATTAAGGCATAGTAATCTTAAACTCTTACAGAACTAGGAGATGTTCATGACCATAACGAACATAACCATGAGAACTAAAAATCGTGATGTGTTGATATTTGTGTGGGGTATAACATCGTTTATATAAACGGCAGAATAGTTCAAGGACATCGCATCTACTAGTCAGCCAGTAAAGTAAATATACTTTTACAAGGGAAGGTTCAAAGGTTATAGCCTACCTATCCTATGCAAATATTGATCGAAGAGCATTTTCACCCTTCAAATTTTGGAAAATGTCTATGTTGTTTTCAATTTTGATTCATGTGGGGGATTGTTGGAAATATGGCATATTAGATAATGTTGTGCATTATCTACTTTAGGCTAAATTATAATATGGAAAAGCTATGATTTGAATAATACGAAATATGTCATTTTATTCTATGCTTCAAGAGCTTTTCAAAGATATATTATATGTCTAAAACGGAATAACGGTGAATGAGAAATTGTAGTTTAAAGTTTGGACATTTGTCAAATTTAGAAGAGCTAAATCGGTGATTTGGCACTGAAAAAATATTGCCAAGTGTAGCATGTGAAGAGCAACTCACAAGAACCTAATACTAAGTAGCTGCTATTTGCATTTGTTTACTTTGTGATTTATTTTCTATTTTTCATACTAAAAAAATCTCTCAAAGTTTTCATTCCTTTTACAAGAAGGCTACTTAGTATTAGGTTCTTGTGAACCGCTCTTCACACGGTTAGAGTTTAAGTGTAGCATGCTTGATTATGATTCGGTGAATGGATCTGGATGATGCAAAAGCAATAATATAATGTAGTAAGTAAAGGTAAGAAAATCAAACACAGTGATTTATATTAGTTTGGCCCCGCCTACGTCTAGTCCCCGGAGTTTCCTTCCTCCGAGCTTATCCACTAGTGGATTCCTTTCTAACTGGCAGGAATCAAGCCTTACAAATTGTCTTCGGATGGTAACCCCTTCCAGATGTAGGATATACCACAAGAAGCACTAACTCCTAGCTGAGTCCTTTTGTCTTTAGTAGGATATACCACTTAGACTTCTACCTCGAATATAAGTTGGGTCCTACAGGTAGATCCCACTCAAAGCACCTACTTTAAGTTGTATCCCAATCTTACTACTCACCCAAGTAGGAGATACTTTACAATTTAGTTTCTATCAAAGGTTTTGGTTTTTAGATTTCCTTAAGTTTATAGCTCACTTAGGAATCCTTACAAACTGATTTGGAATTGTTTGATTCTTGGGGAGATTTGTGAATCTGGTTGTTTTCTAGCACTTTCTCTTGTATAAGCTTTTGTAAAATCAACCAACACCTTCTGAACTTGTGAAGCTTCCCTTTTATAGGATTCCATCATAAATATAGCCGTTGTGGGTTGGTAAGCAAGAATTAATCTTCATCGTTGATCAAGTGAAATATGGCGCTTCTGAAGCTGTTGATCAATCCGTTAGATAGTATTTTGACCCGTTTGAATCCTTGGGATTGAAGCTGAAAAGATGTCAGTGATCGTTTTCCTTGTATTTTATTGTCACACCACTTTTACACCATTAGCTTTTTGGCGTGAGCTCCACGCGCCTCCTTATTGGTCTAGGTGAACAAGGTTGTTTCCTTTTTTTGTCCGGTGTTAGTCCTTTTATCCTTTTTTACTGAAAAGTGCGAGCTTTCTTTTTGTCTTGTTCATAGGGAAAGGATCTTTGACTTTGTAGACCAAAAGGTGGAGGAGAAAGTTATCTTTGAAACGTTTCCCATTGTCTTGATATTTGAGTCTTCCGCATGTTCTCAGACTCAGTGACTCCGGATCTGTCTTCTTTTGGAGCTTGTACAATCAGTTCTTCTGGATGCTAGACTTGAGAATTTAAAGTTTGTTTCCTTTCCAAACTTTAACTTATTGATTCTGCTCTATGCTTAGGTACTTGATGTCTTCAATGGATGTCCTAGTTCCTGGATCTTGACAGGATGCTTCCATTTGGATTTAGGAGATACTTTGTGTAAGTTTTTGTTTCTTTCAAACTTGATCCGGATAATTTAGTTTAATTGAGATTCTGGATCACTGTTTTCCTTCAAAAAGCTAAATAAAAACTGTCCAATTAAACAATATTAAACAGAAATTAAAAACAACAAATTATTATAGGAATTATAGTAAAAAATAATAACTAAAATACATTTTATGGTGGGCGGAAGCGAAAAAGAACACGTTTCTGTTCTAATATTGTGAGAAACGAAATTGGAAAAGAAAATTGATCAATTTGCGATAGATGAATATTTTTTATCACATACAAAATCCGTTGAGTGTTTTTGGAAACAATCAAAACCCTTTAGTTTTTGGAAACTAACAAAACCCACAGATGAACTGCATATGCAAATTCCCTTTTTTTTCTTCAAATGATAATCTGATATTTGATATACTTTTTTTCCTTTAAGTTTGGAAAAAACAAGAGTTATTTCAATAAAATAAAAGACCATTAACACTAACAAGAGTTACAAATAATGCACTTAAAGCTAAATAAAACATGTAAAATATTAAACCTATACTAAAAGATTTTAAAAGCAACAAATTATGGAAATTAAATAATAATATAAACTTATGAAATCCTATGAAACGTCCTCCTCTTATATGAATTTGATTTTGACATGAATCTTACACATATCTGCATTTGAACCAATGTAAATATGTTTTGGATTAAGCAATTTAATTTGGCACCAAAAAGTAAAAAACATAGCTCTGTGCTCGCCGTCATTCTCCCCTTCTATAAAAAGATTCGTCCTTGAATCTTGTAATTCTGGAACATAAGGAGAATCATATATTTGAAAATTACCACAAACAGATTATTTTTCACATAATTGTTTTATCTCAATATCCACATGCCAAAATTCCTTTTCAATTTGAAATTGAGATGTTTTATTTCCAGAAAGCATCTCATTCTCAAGATCTTCAAGCTCTTAAATTATTATAATTTTATTTGTATGAACAAATTTCAGACCGTGAAACCCTTGTAATACCAGGTCTCTTACAATCTCTTCTAATTCATTTTTACCGCAATAAATAGATTTATTATTTTTAGATTCATTTCATTGATTAAGACATCTAAAATAGACATTGATGGGGTTGCAAATGCTGGTTCATTTTTGGAAGAAACCAACAAATACATAATGGAAATACATAACATGTCGGTATTGCATGACCATTGCTTTAGTGGCTCGCTAGTTTGTGCTAGGATTCAATACACTTAATGCTATCATGGGATCGACCCTACTTCCATTTGTTACAAATCCGAGTAGGCAATTTAACTTGGCGAACTCGACACTCGCTAATTTTTGGCGCCGTTGTTGGGGAGTATTTATTTAATTTTATAATATTTTAATTTGTTAAATGACTCGATCTTCTGGTACAGTTAGTTTACAATTTGACGAAGAGATAGAGAAAACTGCCAGGGTTGAGAAAGGAAACCAAGATGCACAAACTGGCTTTGACCTTTGAAGGCCTCTCTCATTCAGACTCCGAGAATGAAGAATCAGTCCATATCGAAGAAGAAGCTTTTTTTAACGTTGCACTGCCTAAAACCATGGCTAACGAGCAAACTCTTAAAGAGCTCCATGCTGCCCCCATCGATCAAGCACCACTTTGCATTATTTATAAAGACCTTACTGCCCCATTCGAACTCAAATCAGGTTTAATCCACCTTTTACCCACTTTCTATGGGAGAGAAAATGAGGATTCTCATAAACATTTAAAGGAATTTCATGTTGTTTGTTTAGGCATGAAGCCACATACTGTTAATGTTAATCATATTAAACTAAGGGCATTTCCTTTTTCACTTGCAGATACAGTTAAGGATTAGCTTTACTACCTTCCATCCGGGAGCATTCGAACATGGGACGAGATGGCTAAGCTGTTCCTTGAGCAATTTTTTCCAGCAACCCGTGCTTCATAAATCGGGAGAGATATTTGTTCGATCAAATAGAAGGATTCTGAATCATTGTACGATTATTGGGAAAGATCCCAGAAACTGTGCACATCGTGCCCACAACATGGTGTCACGGAGCATAACCTGATTTAGTATTTCTACCAAGTTCTCTTGCCTATTGAAGCCAAGATGATAGATGCTGCAAGTGGCGGTGTAATCATAAAAAAGAAACCCCGAGCCGCTCAAGATTTGATTTTAATTATGGCAGCAAATAACCAATGATCCAATGGAACATCAATGCAATTCGTGAATATGGTAAGCAATGACTCCTTACAATCTCAAATTTCTGAACTAACTGTTTATGGTTCAAGGCCTAGTTGCAGGACAATCGAAATAGGTTAAAGTATGTGGGGTTTGCACTCATGCATTGGACAACCTAGCTCAAGAAATTGAGAAATCTCAACAGGAAGTCTAGCTGAGACTCTAAACTAGAACTACTCCTATCTTTTTACTATTTTCTTTTATTTTCTAGAATAGATGCTTAATTGTTTATGTTTAGTTGTTTTAGCATTTTATTTTAATAGGATAGTCTTTGTGTTCTATTTTAATTTTGCCTTTTCGTAGTTTTAGTCTTCTACGCTAGATGTTGTGTTTGTTTTTCCATAAAAATTATTTGATTTTATGTGATGAATGAAAGAGTAGTTGAGGTGCTAAATTGAATGACCACTTATTCTCTATCCTTTTATTTATCTATGAGGTCAAAATAATTCTCAATTTTAGTTTTATTGTTTCAGGTTGCAATTGTCTTCAACCTTTTGATTGTTAATTGGTTTTCATTTTACAGGTCCATAGAATAAGAGATACAAGTCCTAGCTTTGGAGAAAAGATGAATTAATGGAATGGGCTTGGAGACTAAAGCTTGAATGAAATGGAGGAGTAATTGAAGTTAAAGGAAAAACAAAGGAAATGAGTTATTGTGAGAGTAGGCCCATCTGTTGCAAACCTAATTCACCCTTTCCCCTTTGCCCTAAAACTCACAATAATTACTTTGACAGTTTAATCTTCCTTTTGAGCCACCACATAACACATGATCTATTCAACTCCCTCACATAACACGCGATCTGCTCACAAACACTAACCTTCTCCTTAGCACTGTCGCTTCCGATCTCACCGGTGCTTACAACAACATCAGCCCCTCTTCACATCACCAGCCTTTGCAAAACCGATGCCGGCCATGGCTCAAACCTGAGCCGCCGCTCATAAGAACCCAAAGCCGTCAAAACCACCATCGAGAAAGAGAACGAGAATTCCCACTATCTCTGAAGAAAATCAAATTTAAGAAGCAGAAGAAACCAACTCGGTTTCAGTGGGACAGGAAGTGGGATATCAAGCATCCGACAACTCTAACGAGCGACATGAAAATTCAATTTTAAATGGTGAGGATGCAAACCCTCAAAATTCTAATTCAACATCAGAGACAGAAAGTGGGTCGAGTCTTGACAGTGAGCCAAAGCTAAAGGAAAAAATAAAAAAAGAAGCCACGAAACCATCTCGGGCAACCCCTTCTTCATCACGGGTACCTATGAGGCCCACTCGGACAGGCAGAGGTAAATCAATCATCCCACCTACACTTATTGAATATGTGTAATTTTTAGGAGATTTGCAGACTTTGTATGAAGTTAACAAACGACGCCACATTACCCAAGGTAAGCTCCTCAACTATGACGCTGTAACTCAATTAATAAATATATTGCTGGAACTATATGGGAAACGTTATTTTTCATTAAATGCGCTGCATATCACGAGCTTGTTTATGAGTTTTACACCACATTTGTGTTTGACAAGGAAAATTACATAACTTCTGACACTAAGCAAATTGTATGTTTTAGCCTAATGAACAAAAAATTTGAAATGTCAACTAATGAGTTCAACAATGCTTTGGGATTTATTGATGATACTTGTGATGTTCCCAATGATTATGCTAGTGCATTTACTAATATTCCCGAGGACTTCAATTTTAAGAAATTTTGGAAATCCATCTCAAAAGACCCTTCTTTGTATGATCCAGGCAAGTCAAAAGACTACTATATAATCACTCCCACTTTGATTTATATTAATAGGTTACTTAGTTGTTCTTTTTCATGTAGGAAGGATTCACCTGGTGTTATGACCAATCTTGAATTATTTTTCATATGGTGCATGATTGAGAAGAAACATGTTAATCTAGGTAGTTTCTTGGCTTTCCAATTTTAAAGTGCTATTCATTTGCATCAAACCTTGGGTCTAGGACATGTTATCACACATTTAGCAATCTCATTAGGGGTTTCTGATTGCAATGACAATAATCTGCATATTGCCAATGAGTTAGAACCTTTAAACCTGGCTAAATTGGATGAGATGAAATTGCCCCGAACTAGTACTAGGCGGCCAGAATATGTTTTACATTGTACAGGTCCATTACTGTAATCAGGAAGGGTTTTACATCCTAAAGATAAAGACCAACCAGCCCGCCCTAGAACACACGTTCCTATTTCTGATTTATTGCTTCAACCATAGTCTACAATAGAAGAAGTCGTAACTCAGCACAATGAACAAACCGCCGCCCTTCAAGCCCAACACAACGAGAATACAACAGCCTTTCTTGACATCATTGTTGGATATGATATATGCCCTTAAGGCAATTAGGGCGATATATATTAATTATGTAATAGTACGAATAATTTATTTAATCAATAAAGTCATTTGTTCTTTTGTTTATATCAATGTGTTTCTATATATATATATATATATATATATATATATATATATATATATATATATATATATATATTATAGCTAGTTAAAATATATTCATTGATGCATGTATTCAAAAGTCCTTGACATATCATAGCATGAAGTCAGAGAAATTATTGTTGGACTATATTTGGTGGAACCTGCTTCATGTGCAATTATGATTATGTCTAAACTATCCCTAGTCATAGTTTCATTAAGAAAGGATATTGATGAAACGGAAAGACTAACATGTAGTCAACTTTCTTGGAAAGGGTCCAAGCAGTTAATCTCCTAAAGACTGAAGGTGGTGCCTTAAGCTTGACACATGGATATATCTAGGAGATATATTGGAGACCGCAACAATATAAACACTTGGTATAAATATCAATGTGTTGTGTTTATCTTCATGCAATAAGCTTTGCAAATTTCCTCATACTTCAGATGCTAGTTGCCTTGTGTGGTACTATTGCTATACTTTGGGTCATTACTATACACTAATTTATTTAAGGTGCTATGGGTGATTATGGGTATAGTGATGATAACACATTGGTAAGCTGAGTAGTCGGAAAGAATCCATCGCTCTGGATATACTAAGGAGTTATACCTGGCCACTTGTTGAACTGATGATTGCCTTAAACCTCTAATCAGAGTATGTGTTTGATAGAAATGGTTTCTAGTCAAACACACTATGGTAAAAGGGAATATACTTCGGTAACAAGTAAATAACTGGGATAGCTTGGAGCAACCTCGCTATTAGTGGGTTAACACTTTAACCGAACCTTATAAACTAGATGGTACTAATATTAAAGAATGGAAGGAATTTATCGCACTAGATAACTATTGCATTAACCGTGATTAAGTCATAAGCATAAATGACGTTTTGAGTAATGGGGGATGGTAGACCCTTGCTAGAGGCGTACTACAGTCGTTTAAGGTAATCGAGTTCTATTCACAGTCTAGAGCACCGAGCCAATGGTTCCATTAGAACAAGGGTTGGTTAAGCCTTAACAGCTTAATACTTCGGGATCCTATAAGGTCACACACATTGGACCATTCATCGGACTAAGTAAAGAACTAAGAGATTTATTCTATTACAAAAATATAACTTAAATAATAATTGAATTATTATTTGATTGGTTAAAATTGATTAGATCAATTTTGGATAAACCAAAGTATTTATTTTGACCGGTAACTAATTAATTAGAGTCATAAAT
This sequence comes from Euphorbia pulcherrima, assembly GCA_947683365.1. Lineage (NCBI taxonomy): Eukaryota > Viridiplantae > Streptophyta > Magnoliopsida > Malpighiales > Euphorbiaceae > Euphorbia > Euphorbia pulcherrima. Next base: position 10,134,017 of record CANTUS010000016.1, read on the forward strand.
AAATTATAATTGATTAGATCAATTTTGGTTGGACCAAGAAATTTATTTTGACTGGTGACTAATTTATTAGGGTCAGAAAATAAATATTTAAAAAAGGATTAAAAGGGGAATTTTGCATTGGCAAGTTTAAATTGGACCGAGAGTACAAAAGTATTTTGCACAGGCTTAAGTGCGCGGGAGTGCATCGAAAGGTGTGCGAGCAATGCTGGACATTGCTTGCGGCAGCCCATGAAAATGGGCTGCACATGCGCAGCCCATATTGGGTATGCCGCCGCAAGCAAGGCAAAGCTCGCAAGGGGTTGGCCTTGTAGAACAGTGCTATGTATGCTGTGTGCTGCGGGTCATCATGCGGATCCAATCCGCGTGCATGACCCATATGGGATGGGAGTAATTACTCCCATCCTACATCGCCCAAAGGGGGAGCATTTTTGCTCCCCCAAGCCTATATATAGGCTGCCCCCTTTCCTTTCTAAATATACCAAGCTCAAAGCATAAATCCTAAGCGAGATAATTAATCTCTCGGGTAGTTGAGCAAGTTATTTTTTAGGAGCCTTAATTTATTCGGGCACCTCTAGCTTATATTTTTGGGTGAGGCTTCTGGAGTGGTCTAGCAACTACTCGAGGCTTCTTAGTTCTTCCTCCCGGGGAGGTTTTGGTTGGACGGGTTCGTGTGGATACTGATAGAGCAAGAAGATTCTGCAAAAGCACGCTTCAACTGGTAAGTTCTTTTTCTCTTTTAATTATTAAGTCTTTTTCTTTAAGTGTTTTTATAATTAATAATTATGCTTAGGTTATTTTGCATGCTTAGTTTATTTTATGCTTAGGTTATAACTTAGAGTTAACATGCTTAATATAAAATAAATGTGCTAGGATATAATTTGGAATTGTGGTAAGCCACCTTTAGCATGCTAACCTAGGTAGAGAATTATTTAGTTAAGGCTATATTTAATTTATATGCAACTAATAGGAGTTCCTAGGGAAGGGACAAAATTTTGAATTTCCGCCATGGCTCTTATGCATGTTCAATCTGACTATCAGTTCCCATGCCTCTTGTGCCTTTCATTTCAAGGTTAGAAAATGGTTATGAATAATTTTGAATAAGCCTACTCAACTTACTCAAATTATACAAGTGTCAATAATTTATTTAAATTACATGGGTTATAGATGCTCCTAATTTACATGAATTGGAAGAACGAAATTTATTAGTTCAAGAGAGACCATTGGTCTTCAAGTTTGTGCCCCGTATTTGTTCTGGCTAAGGATTGGACTTGGTGTCTACTCCTCATAGGGCACCTCTCCTACCTGGGAACCTATATCGGTGCAATTTAAATTGACCAACCGGGGGATTAATATGAACTAATTTATTTTTAGTATATAAGATGGTGCTTATATATGTTTCTATAACAAAGTAAAAATTTAAATTATTGAATAAAAGCTTAAAGGAAATACAATATAAATATAACAAATAAAAGTGTTAATTATTTTGCATATAATCTAGGGTGATGGAATAATTATAATAAAGAGCTGAACCCACCTAAGGTTAGACCTTATAAATCAATTCTAAAATTCCCTTAGTTAATACAAGTTATTATAATTTTGTCCATCTGATAAAATCGTAGACTGGGTGAGACGCTTAGCACTAATAAAATCCCAAAGCAAATATATTAAGGCAAGTTGTAGTCTTCCTTACTCAAATTTATAATACGATCTCTTTGGGCTATCAAACTGCTACACAAAGCATTCCTTCTAGTCCATATTGATTGGTTGTAACGTTTGGGATAGGGTCTGCCTTAACAGAGCTAGGGTAGTCCACCATAAAATTAGGGGCTAAGCCCAGATCTGAGACATATTCAAGGAGATGCTAATATAAGAGCACACGTCCCTTGGGATTAGGGAACTTGAATAAATTAGCAATTGCATGCGATGCAAATGGAATGAGATTCCAACTATGAATTAATATTATGACTTGACTCATAAAATTGAGGGTTGTATTAGACTAGTTATAGATGCTACCTACTAGGAAATTTAGCTAGGCTAAAATTCACGAATTCAATAGAATGGGCTATTATAAATTTTGAAGAAAATAGTAGGAAAATGTATTTAATTAAAAGTCCTTATATTAAATACATGTACTTAAACTAATATCTAAACATTTTACTTTTCTTATATCTTAGGTTGAAAATGGCTTCCAATTTTAATCTTCGTATGTTACTTGACACCAAATTGAATGGCTTGAACTTTTCTGATTGGTTCCAAGTAGTGAGAATAGTTCTCAGATCCGTGGGAATTGCCTATGTCCTAAGTGAAATTTTCCCTGTAGAACCTGATGTTGAGGATCATGTGGAACATGATGCTTGGTTGAAGCACAGGAAAGATCATGAGACCGCCATGTTTATTACGTTGGGGTCCATGAATCCTGAGCTTCAAAAACAACATGAGAACATGTCCTTGGAGGATATATGGTTCTCCATCTTGAAGAACACTTTTTGGAGAGGGAGAGGTATGAGAGGTATGAGACCTCCAAGCTCCTTTTCGGGACCAAGATACAGGCTGGCACCTCTGCCTCTCAGCATATACTGAAACTCTTGGGATACCTTGAGAAACTGAATCGATTGGGATTCAAGATGAATCATGACTTGAGCATTGACCTTGTGTTGATGTCCTTGACAGATAGTTACTCAGGCTTTGTGACTAACTATTATATGAACATGATTAAATTACTATGCCTAAATTAATCAACATGTCGAAAATAGTAGAACCTCAGATAAAAAAGGATCAGAAACCTCTACTGTTGGTTTAAAAAGGCAAGTCTTCTAAGAAGAAGAAGCAGGCACTGGGTGCTAAGAAAAGAATCAGTAAGAAGAAGAATGAAAAGAAGGCATCCAAGTATGTCTGCTTCTAATGTGGGAAACCGATACATTGGAAGAGGGATTGCAAAGCTCCTGCTTCTGAGCATTTGAAGAAGAAGCCTACAGAGGCATCTACTTCAGGTATGTTTGTAATTGAAAACTTTGCTACTTTTCTGTGAGAATCCACTTAGGTATTAGATACTGGTTGTGGTTCTCATATCTGTACTTCTATGTAGGGACTAAGGAACTGTAGAAAACTTGTAAAAGGGAAGATGGACCTACGCATGGGAAATGGAGCCAGATTTACTGCATTAGCCGTAGGGAGCTTTAGTCTCGTTTTGCCAAGTGGACTTGTTTTAGTTTTGAATAATTGCTACTACATTCCAAGTGTTACTAACAATATTGCATCTATTACATGTTTAGCAGTAGAGGGATTTGAAATTTTATTTTCAAATAATAATTGTCAGATTCATTTGAATAATATTCTTTATGGTTATGGAATGTTGAAAGGTGGCATTTATATTCTTGATGCTAAAACAGAAGTTTTCAATATAAATAATGTGAAGAAAGTTAAATTAGATAATGAGAATTCCATCTACTTATGGCATTGCCGTTTAGGCCACATAAACAAAGATCGCTTAACTAAGTTGCATAAGCGTAGAGACTTGGGTCCAATAGACTTAGAGTCTTATGGTGATTGCGAACCTTGTTTAAAAGGAAAAATGACAAAGTTACCCTTTTAAGGAAAGGGTGAGCGGGTCACAAGTACATTAGAACTTATACATATTGATGTATGTGGTCCAATGAGTGTTCAGGCACTAGGAGGATACTCCTACTTCATAACCTTTATTAATGATTACTCACGATATGGTTATTTGTACTTGATGAAGCATAAGTCTGAAAGTTTTGAAAAATTCAAACTATTCAGAGCTGAAGTAGAGAAACAGCTTGAGAAAAGTATTAAAACACTTCGATCAGATTAAGGTGGAGAATACTTAAGTCAGGAGTTTTAGGATTATCTAAAGGAAAACGGGATAGTTCCCCAGTGGACCCCTTCTTATACACCCCAACACAATGGAGTGTCAGAAAGGAGGAATCAGACTTTACTAGATATGGTCAGGTCTATGATGAGCCATACAGTTCTTAGTACATCCTTTTAGGGATATACACCGGAGAGCACGATTTATATCTTAAACAGAGTGCCCTCTAAATCAGTTGATTTTACACCTTATGAAAGATAGTGTAACAAAAAGCCATCTCTAAGTCACTTAAGAGTATGGGGCTGTCCTGCTATGGTAAAGAGGATAGCGTCAGATAAGCTAAATGCCAAGGATGATAAATGTCTATTCATTGGATACCCAAAGGAAATAATTGGATATCTGTTTTACCAACCTGAAGCATAAAAGGTATTTGTGTCTTGGAATGCTCACTTTTTGGAAAAGGAACACTTACTCGCAAAAGTCAGTGGGAGCAATATTGAACTGGAAGTTCAAGAGAAAGAAATGGACACTCAATTGATTGACCCTATTCTAGATACACAAGAGAGTGTGATCCAAGAACAACCTGTCGAAACATAATCATTGTGAAGATTAGGTCATATTCACAATCATTGTGAAGATCAGGTCATGTTCATTACCCATTAGATATGGGTTTATCATCACTAATGATAAGGAACTATATCTTATGGAGGATGATGAACCAAAGACATATGATGAGGCAATGAAAAGCTCAGATTCTAATAAATGGCAAAAGGCCATGAAATTAGAAATGGATTCCATGTACAAGAACCAAGTTTGGAATTTGGTTGATGCACCACAAAAGGTTAGACCAATTGGGTGAAAATGGGTCTTCAAGAAGAAGACAGACATGGATGGTAATGTAATTACCTATAAAGTAAGGTTGGTTATGAAAGGTTATAGTCAACGAGAAGGTATTGACTATAATGAAACCTTCTCACTAGTAGCCATGCTTAAATCAATAAGGACACTCCTTGCCATTGCTGCTCATTATGATTATGAGATCTGGCAAATAGATGTAAAAATAGCATTCCTGAATGGGGATTTAGATCGAGATGTGTATATTGAACAATATGAGGGTCTTACATCTCAGAATGGCTCGAAGGTATGCAAGCTACAAAGATCCATTTATGGACTTAATCAAGCATCCAGGATTTAGAATATAATGTTTGATCAGACAATCCGGGAACTGGATCTCTGCCCAAATGCAAATGAGCCTTGTGTTTACAAGAAGGTTAGTAGGAGTGCAGTCGTTTTTCTAGTATTGTATGTTGATGACATTCTGTTAATAGGAAATGACATTTCTCTTCTTCAAAATGTTAAAGTATGGTTATCAAGAAAGTTCTCCATGAAAGACCTTGGTGATGCAGCATTTATACTAGGTACAAAGATCTGCAGAGATAGATCCAAGAGGCTGTTAGGTCTTTCTCAGAGTACATATATAGACAAGGTGTTGAATAGGTTCAACCTTGAGCATTCTAAGAAAGGTTATCTTCCGATGACAAAGGGGATTAACCTATCTAAGACTGAGTGTCTGAAGACAGCTCAGGAGTGAATGCGCATGAAAGATATACCCTATGCATCTATAATAGGATTCATCATGTATGCTATCATATATACTAGGCCGGATGTCTCTCAGGCTTTGAGATTTATGAGCAGATATCAATCAGATCTAGGTGAAAAGCACTAGATGGCCATCAAGGCAATCCTTAAGTACTTGAGAAGGACTAAGGATGAGTTCTTGATTTATGGAGAAGGTGACCTCACTATTAAAGGTTACACTGACGTGAGTTTTCAATTTGACAAGGATGACTTTAAGTATCATTCAGGTTTTGTGTATGTGTTAAATGGATGGGCAATATGCTGGAAGAGTTCCAAGCAAGAAACTACTACTGATTCAACCACGGAATCTGAATACATTGCTACATTTGAAGTAGCAAAAGAAGCTGTCTGGTTAAAGGGATTTATTGGTGATCTCGGTGTGGTGCCTGAGGCTGTTGATCCAATTGCTTTATATTGTGATAACAATGGTGCTATAGCTCAGGCAAAGGAACCACTGTCTCATCAAAAAAATAGACCTTTATCCAGAAAGTATCATATAATTAGGGAGATTGTTGATGCTATGATAATAAGATTAGAATATGTACCCACTAATCATAACCTCGTGGATAGTCTGACAGAGCCATTGACTCAAGTCAAACATGACTAGAATGTTAAAGCAAATGGATTAAAACATATGGCTAATTGGCCTTAGTGTAAGTGGGAGTTTGTTAGATATGATGTATGCCCTTAAGGCAATTAGGGCGATATATCTTAATTATGTAATAGTATGAATAATTTATTTAATTAATAAAGGCATTTGTTCTTTTTTTATATCAATGTGTTTATATATATATATATATATATATATATATATATTATATAGCTGGTTAAAATATATTCATTGATTTATGTATACAAAAGTCCTTGACATATCATAGCATAAAGTCAGAGAAATTATAGTTGGACTATATTTGGTGGAACCTGCTTCATGTGCAATTATGATTATGTCTAAACTATCCCTAGTCATGGTTTCATCAAGAAAGGATATTGATGAAACGGAAAGACTAGCATGTGGTCTTCTTTCTTGGAAAGGGTCCAAGCAGTTAATCTCCAAAAGACTGAAGGTGGTGCCTTAAGCTTGATACATGGATATATCTAGGAGATATATTGGAGACCGCAGCAAGATAAACACTTGGTATAAATATCATTGTGTTAGTGTTTATCTTCATGCAATAAGCCTTGCGAATGTCCTCATACTTGAGATGCTAGTTTCCTTGTATGGTACTATTGCTATACTTTGGGTCATCACTATACAGTAATTTATTTAAGGTGCTACGGGTGATTACGGGTATAGTGATGATAACACATTGGTAAGTTGAGTAGTCGGAAAGAATCCATCGCTCCGGATATATTAAGGAGTTGTACCTGGCCACTTATTGAAGTGATGATTGCCATAAACCTCTGATCATAGTATGTGTTTGATAGAAATGGTTTCTAGTCGAAAATGCTATTGTAAAAGGCAATATACTTCGGCAACAAGTAAATAACTAGGATAGCTTAGAGCAACCTTGCTATTAGTGGGTTAACACTTTAACCGAACCTTATAAACCAGATGGTACTAATATTAAAGAATGGAAGGAATTTATCGCACTAGATAACTATTGCATTAATCGGGATTAAGTCATAAGAATAAATAACGTTCCGAGTAATGAGGGATGGTAGACCCTTGCTAGAGGCGTACTACAGTCGTTTAAGGTAATCGAGTTCTATTCACGATCTAGAGCATCGAGCCAATGGTTCTAATAGAATAAGGGTTGGTTAAGCCTTAACATTTCAATACTTCGGGATCTATAAGGACACACACATTGGACCATTCATCGGACTAAGTAAAGAACTAATAGACTTATTCTATTACGAAAATATAACTTAAATAATAATTGGATTATTATTTGATTGGTTAAAATTGATTAGATCAATTTTGGATAAACCAAAGTATTTATTTTGACAGGTAACTAATTAATTAGTGTCATAAATAAATTATAATTGATTAGATCAATTTTGGTTGGACCAAGAAATTTATTTTGACTGGTGACTAATTTATTAGGGTCAGAAAATAAATATTTGAAAAAGGATTAAGAGTACAAAAGTATTTTATACAGGCTCGTATGGGCGGGAGTACACCGAAAGGTGTGCGAGCAATGCTGGGCATTACTCGCGGTAGCCCATGAAAATGGGCTGCACATGCATAGCCCATATTGGGTGCGCCGTGGGCTTAATCTCTCGGGTAATTGAGCAAGTTATTTTTAAGAAGCCTTAATTTATTCGCGCACTTCTAGTTTATATTTTTGGGTGAGGCTTCTGGAGTGGTCTAACAACTACTCGAGGCTTCTTAGTTCTTCCTCCCGGGGAGGTTTTGGTTGGTGGGGTTCATGTGGATACTGATAGAGGCTATCCTATAATTGGAGGCTTGTGCAAGAAGGTTCTGCAAAAGCACGCTTCGACTGGTAAGTTCTTTTTCTCTTTTAATTATTAAGTCTTTTTCTTTAAGTGTTTTTAGACTTAATAGTTATGTTTAGGTTATTTGCATGCTTAGTTTATTTTATGCTTAGGTTATAACTTAGAGTTATAACATGCATAGTATAAAATAAATGTGCTAGGATATAATTTGGAATTATGGTATACCTAGTCCTTTAGCATGCTAACCTAGGTAGAGAATTATTTAGTTAAGGCTTTATTTTATTTACATGCAACTAATAGGAGTTCCTGCGGATATGGACAAAATTTTGAATTTCCGCCATGCCTCTTATGCATGTTCAATCTGACTGTCAGTTCCCAACAATCATGCGCACTACTAAAGACACAATCAAGAGCATCGTGGATCGGCTTGCACCACCTGCAGCGCCTTAGTCGCATCTCATCCCCTACCGAAAATAGGGCAGTACTCGTTCCCTTTTATTTTTGTACATATTTGCTACTTTGTTAGTTTAGTTGTGCCCACATTGAGGGCAATGTGTGGGATAAGTATGGGGGAGCGTATCACTCTTTTTGTCTTTTTTTTTGTTTTGATGTTTTGATGCGTATGCTATTGGAAATCTGCCGAGAGTTGCTGAAATTTTGAAAACTTTTGGCTTGAATTGAGTTTTTAGAAACACGGTTGAAATACATAATGAAACCCCATTTATTTTCTATTTTTCAGCTCAAATTTGACCAAGGTTTTCACCCAAAATTTTAATTTTGAAAAATATAAATTTTGACCAGAATTAATAAACTTAAATTGACCTAACTGACATTTTTAGGGTTACTTCTGTGAAGTTTGTAAGTTTTGTTTAATCACTTCAATTAGTCTTTGTAAAAATTGTTTTTTTCACCTTGAGCTTGAAAATATGCAACTGATTTTAAATCGCGTTCCCTTTGCGTCCATTACCAATATATGGATTTTGGTTCGGGTTGAAAAGTTGTCTGTTCTCTAGGTTTTTCCGACTCCCTTATGGTAGTAGGGTTGCACCTCAAAATGCAATTCCCCTTGAGCAAGGAGCCGCTAGTATAAGGAAATTGAGTCACATAGATTAGGTATACCAACATTGGCAATCCATCGCTAATGAGTAGGAGAGCATTAAAACGCAAAAGCAAAAAAAAATGCTCGAAAATTCGTAACCGAGGCAATGTGAAAGAAAGGTTCAACGGTTCGGAAGTGTAGATTGGTAATGAATGTGAGGTAATGTGATTTAAAATCAATTGCATAATTTCAAGTTTGAGTTGTTGAATTTTCTTTTTAAGCGGGGTTAAGTGAAGTGGTAAAACAAAATGGTCAAATTTTATTTAAGTGTTTCTCAAATTGGCTTAAACTGATCTCATGAGTTAGAATCTAGGACACTGCAATTTCTGGTCTAAGTTTATGTTCTTCAAAATTTGAAAAGTTTGGGTGCAAAAAAAACAATGGTTTAGTTTGGGGTTTAAAGTAGAAAAGAAATTGTGTTTCATTACTTGTGCTTTATTGTGGAGCTATTTACTTGAGGACAAGTAAAGATTTAGTGTGGGGGAATTTGTTAAATGCATTATTTTTTATCATATCCTATGCTTAAATGATTCATTATTTTTGCGATATTAGTTCATTTGTGGCATTATTTTTGTTTTGATAGGAACAAGTCAAAAAGTTGAGAAAGACTAAACAAATGGAGAGATTTGAGGATAACAAATTGTGGAACCATTTCCTTGATACGTGGGCATGAGTTTTCCCAAAAAATCAACAATTAGGAGTGACTTGGATAATGCATAACAAATTTGGCTTCCCACTACTTCAACTCCTTGAAAGTGGACATGGACAAAATCCAATGGGCTGTGAAACGTGCATACATGGCAGAGAAAGTGGTGACAATTATTTTGGCCAACCAACTAGTTATCTTTTGTTATTTAAGTAGCATATCTGTTGTTATTTTGGATACTTAGCATTTTTCAGACTTATTCTATGCACAAGTAGATTTCATTTAATTAATTTCAGCTTTTTGTTTATTCCATTATGTCTTGCTAAATTTCCAATCCAATCAAAGGCAAATTCTACTCTTGTTTAATTTTACTTGTGAGGCCTAAATGCTCTTTATCTTTTCTTATCAATTTTAGTATTCATTTATTTCGGAACATAAAGTTTACTCCAGTTCTTTTAATTGTTGCAAAAAGTCGACGTTGTTTCAATCGAAAGAATTTATTATTGGCATACAAAGCAATTTGATTCGTAATTGTCATATGGCTTTGTTTAGTGTCAAATTAAGATTTTTCTATCTTAAGAAATAAACAATCTTACTTAAACGAGCCAAGCGTCTAGACAAATTGGTTTGAATCGGGTTCTCCTAATTCGTAAAGCAACTACCAAGTTAAAACCGAGGAACGTTTCCAAAGTACTATGCTTTAGTTAGGGTCAATCATAGAGCGTCTCGTGGTTGATTTAAAATTAAGGCAGAATTGGTTGCTTGGGGCGTCTCTCGGTAACTATAACTGGTTGTGAACACGGGTTTTTCAGTGACCCTCGGAACGATGATGACTTTTTGCTCTTACCTTTTACGGTCTAGTTGTTCCATTATTTTAGAATTGAATCGCGTTTGGCAAGTTCTTTGTTGACAATTTTGATATCTTTTGACCCTGATTGTAATAATTAGATTGCTTTTAAGATGTTAACCGCTTCCTTTCCCCTCACACATAGTAAATTGTTTCACGATTTTTTCTTTAAAAATCTGGACATTTACAGCGAGTCTCGTTTGCATCGTTGGATTCTTGGTTCCCCGAGCTCTCCAGAATGTCAAGAATCACTCCGTTCGAATGCCCGTAGTGTATATTGTTCACATTTCGGGCCCGGTGAACTAGGCCCAAGCCGGGACTCTTTTAACTTTTTCCCTAGGGTGCCCCCGATCTGCCGGCGGCCGGCGCCGCTGCCGGGAGGCTAGGCCGCGTGGACCATGTGGCAGGCTGCATCAGCTACACGCTAGGCCACGCGGCTCACGCGGCCTCCCACGCCGCCTTGAATGATGTGGCCTAGATCTGGCCGTGTCATGTGATGCGGCCTCAGCCCGGCTGCGTTAGTTACGTGACTTTCTAGCGGGGTTTTCTTCATCTGGAGTTTTTTCGGGTTTTTCTGGGCCAATAAGTCGGGTTTTGGGATTTTTCCATCAAATATTGACATTTGGAGGATTAATTTGGGTATTTTACACTTGAAAAGTCTATAAATACCCCTCAAAATCAGTTTTAGAGGGGATTTTTTTTGGCTACTTTTTTGGCTGATTTTTAGAGAGAAAAATACAAGAACAAGATAGAGAAAGGGAAGAACTAGAGAGAGAAAGCTCAAGAAAAGCTAGAATCCTGGTTTAATCCTCTCTAATCTTGATTCTTAGTTGTTCTTAGGCTTAATCTTGTAGCTTAAACACTAAAATCTATTAGAAATCTTAGGTAAAAATTGGTTTAAATTGGATATAGGGACTTTTTCCTCACAAATCACTAAATCCCTTTCTAAATCGGTTGTTTTGTCGGGTTTTCATCTCAAATCCATCACAAAGCTTGCCAAGGGTCCGGTTCGAGTCTCGAGAGTGGATTCACAGCCTTTAGGTAACTTTTTGAGTTCCAATCTATTTCTTCTGTTATTTATTCCTGCTACTGTGTTTTTGATTATTTTTCTAGGCATTTGGCCCCTTTATTCGTCCTTTTTGTGATTTTCTGTCCAAAATCCGGCTGACTGTTCAAGCGAACGTCAGGCCGACTGAACGTCCTGAAAAATCCAAAAATATCGTTTTCTTCATGCTTTGTGTTTATTTTCCACATTTATTTATCCGTGCTTTATTTGTGATTACTCTTTTATATCTATTGCCTCGTTTGGAGCCGGATCCGAGTCAGTAAGCCCAGTTAAGACCCGGTTTCACCCATTTATTTATTTATCGCTTTATTTATTTTCTTGTATTAGAAAAATGCATAGGTATTCGTAAAGCCTTGTAATAATTTTATTTTCTTGCTTTTTTTATTTGTTGCTTTCCGTGTGATGTATGGCATATAAACCGAAAACACCAAGCAATAATCGGATTAAATTGAATGAGAATTAAGGTCACGTTTCTTAAAATATAATCGGCTTGATTTAAAAAAAATTGAAAAGTAAGCAACATCATCCGAACCTAGAATCTCTGTTTTAAGGTATGGTCCACCACCCGGTGGGAATATCGTAACCAATTTCTCAGTGGAGCTTAACCGAGTGGCGACTCTATTTTAAAATACGGGATTCTAAGTCTCGTATTCCTTAACCCATTAATTGGACTAAACTTCAACTTCAACATCGCTTCTATTATCCATTTTCATCACGCTAAAATAAGGATCATCCCTTAGCTCGATTCACAACGCTCGTTGTTTCTCCGCCCCACGCCGAAGAGCATTAAAGCTTACCGTACAGGCGGGGGGATCGGGGGTTGTCGGCTCACAGTGGCGACTCTGCTGGGGATCTTCCTTTAACTTAAAACTTGAAAATTACTTTCATTTTTAACCTTTGGTTAACGGATTTTGATGATGTGCCTAAATCATTTTTAAATCAACGCTTTATTTCTTATGCCTTTTTTATCCACCGCTTTAGTTAGATTCCAAGTTTTAAGGTGCCATTTTAACACCCCCGTGAGGCCCACTTGTATACCTCATGCCCACTAGGAATTGGGGATATTTGTGGGTGGAACACTCGTTTTTAACCAACGTCTAATTCCCACGGCCGCACTCATTTAAGGAGTGGTTGAGTTACACAGAATCAAGGTGAACGAGACCCTTCTACAGTGTCGTTCCATGACACTACCAGTTTGAGACTATGAACCACGATAAAACTAGCTATAGCAACTTCCCTTTAGGCTCACTAGAATAATATAGATTTAGGTCGCATACTTTCTTGCCATTTCCTGGTGCTAGAGTTACCCTCAGACTACAATTTAGTGATACGCGGGAGTCATAAGGTTGGAAGAGGTTTATTTACTTTTGTGTTCTACTTGTGTTGTGCTCATTCATGCAAAGCGCATGCATAGGCCGCATGTGGCCAACCTTTATTTTAGGTTTTCGCTTTCCTCTACTCTGCCCTCGTTTAAAAAGGGGGAATTTCACAAAATACCTGAGATGATTAGAGTCCCGACGACCTATACCTAGCTCGTTAGGCATAGCGAGGAATTCATACGTCTCACGTATTTTGGGGATAAGCTTTGCATGATAAGCTCTTCTACTCTCTACCTCTCTAAACCACCCGTATGTATAACATTCATCACTTGAATATTTACGTTATCATCCATCTCATTCATGGTTCAATTCGGGCTGATCATCTTTCGGTTTATTTAGTTAGACCAAGGCACCGCTCCGGTCAGATTCATTTGCCATCTAGTTCACTGTTCTATGGGCCCAAGTTCAGTTTCAAGTTCAGTATCAGAATCTGCTCTTCCAACCATGTCTGATCCGCATTTGAATGATGCACCTCATGAGAGCACTCCTTCCCCTTCTCCCTCTCCCCCTCATCAGGGTCAAGGTCAAGGGGGATCTCAGTTGAGCTTCAAACTAGCTAATGCTATGGCTATGTTCCTCCAGTCAGATATGTTTCGGGCCACTATTTGAGAGTAAGTTAGATCCGCTCTTAGGGAGGAAAGAGAGTCTCAGAGGCCAGTGGGGCCTATTTTTAAAGCTTTGGGAGAGATAGTTCAGTCTCTGCCAATTCAAAATCAGTTTTCGGTACCACTGCTCTCTCCTATTCGTCCTATCCAGTAAAGCCAGTTTTGGTATGGACAGAGCTCTTCTCAACTACCCTTATCATTTGCTCCACCAACCTTCAGTTTTTATCCCCCTACGCACTCGAGGCCTGTTTTCCAGTCTTCTATTCTTCCCGCTTTTTTAGGGAGATTTACTCCTCAGATGATAGTACCCTCGAGTGGCTAGCCGACTATTTTCATACCCCCTACCTTTGTGGTCACTCCCCACAAGGCCACTTACCCTCAAAATCCTTTTTCTCGCCCCTAGATCGAAACCCTGGCTCCTTCGCCCTTTCAGTTCAAGTCATCTTCATGCGACCAAGTCATGCAGCCTCCGGGCGCGACACTCTAAATAGCGGCTTTCTTCAGGCAACTTCTGAGCAGGAGTGAGGATAGAGAGGAAGTAAGAGGTGATGATTGGCTGTCTAAAAATTTCTCAATGCCCCGAATGGATGCTTATTTAGGCGAGGGCCCCCTTAAGTCCCATATAGTTATGTATGAGCGAATCATACACGTCCAAAAGATTAGGGATAAGGTGCTGGCCAAGTTGTTCCCATGTACCCTTTCAGGCCCTGCTCTCGAGTGGTACAATTCTCTTCCGGAGTCCACAATCCTAGATTGGAAACTCTTATCTGAAGCTTTGGTTGCCCACTATAGATTTAATTCCACAATGGAGACTACCATTTAGCATCTTGAGGCAGTCAAGCAAAAGCCCGATGAAGCTTTCAAATCTTATTTCAATCGATGGATGGCCACTCAGGTCCTCTTGAAGGAAAAGCTTAGCCTTAAAGAAAAGATCCCGAAGTTTCTTGATGGGGCTCTCCCGCTCCTTCGAAAAGAGATGGAGACCGATTCTTTTAAGTCCTATTAAAAAGTTTTTGAAAAAGCTAAAAAGATCGAGTGCCGGGAAGAGAAAGAAAGGGCTAGAAAGCCAAGTGGCAAACCCTGGTTCAAGAGCAATAACTCTCAATCCTTCGAGGTTGCTCCGGCCCCAACTGGGGAGAAGGCACCCACAGTTTAAGTTATCGATCAAGAGAGTGTTTTCGCAGAACAAACCACACCCGCTTGGGCTCCTGGTCCGAAGGCATTCGTGTCTCTATGGAAGCTCCCTCTTTATATTATATTTGCCAAATTGTGCAACAAAGGCCTGCTTAGCCCTCTTCGTAAGTACCGCTCTCCTACGGTTGAAGAGAAAGGGAACTTTTATCGCTATCACGTTCAAAAGGGAGACACAACCGATCAATGTAGGCCTTTAAGTATGGCTATTTGGTGCTTGGTAAGAGAAAGAAAAATGGATGAGCCTACAAGGAAGACCGACACTGAGGAGAAGCCATCGTCGAGGTCTGATGATGAAGACATCACCATTAATTCCCGTCTCCCTGAGGATTTTGTGTTGGCAATGGTCTTTTCTGATTCGCCCAACTCCGTTATGGTAGCCATTTCTGCCTTCGACTCTGACAAGAATCCCGTAAGGTCTCTAACAGATGAAAAAGAAAAGTTATAAGCTGAGTAAGCAAAGGTTTTGGGCTTCATCCTGAGCGATACTCCAATGGAAGCTACCAAGGATGATTACCCTACCGACTCTACCAATCAAGACCCTCCGCCTGTGGAGGATGATTTTTCCATGATGTAATTTTCTTTCTTTATGTTTCTAGTGTTTTGATGTGTACAATTCTACCTCTAAGGCACTTTAATGGAAGACTCTCTCCTTCCGCTTATCTGTTTGATGTTTCGCCCGATGGGTCCATGCATTCATTTTTGTCATAAGCATAATGTGTTCAGTATTCATAACGTTTCTTTAACTAAAATAAGTTTGAGTATAAATGATAATCTAAAATGGTAACGACTTTCCAATGATATAACCTTTGGAAGAAAATGAGAGATAACAAGTGCTTAAAGATCATGATAACCCTACACCTAGTCACGCCTAAACACCTGGGGTTCGTCATCAGATTCCTAAGCATCTCATCTCCATGACTAAAACAGTAAAAGAAGCTCAGTCATTCCTTGGATAGATCTAATATGTCAATCGGTCAATCGCCAGCCTCGTGACCATGTGCGAACTGATTTTGAAGCTACCGAAGAATTGTCAGCCTATTATGGAGAAAGAGCATCGTCGGATCATCTTCGACAAAGTTATGGCTTATCTTTTCTTTACCCACCCATTCTCAAACTTCCCACCCCATGCAACATTGCCTTTTCCTAATACCCCATTTTTTCCCCAACTCTCCAACCCTTCCCTGTTTCTCTCCTCCTTGGCCATTCTCGACAAGGGGGACACATATGATCGATAAGATTTGACCCTCATCAGCGTAGGGGAAAGTTGACCCTTTCCACCAACATTACCGCCGAGAAGACGACCAAGTTCATTGAGAAACACATCTTCCCTCAGTACAACCTACCTCATAATATCATTTTGGACAATGGATTTCAATCCCAAGGGGCAACCCCTGATCGATCAAGAAAAATGGGTTTGACCACCACAGACCTTAGCCCATCCAGCCACAAACCAGCTTTTCAAGACGTTTATGTCCAAAAGCACTGCAAGGGTCAGAGTTTGAGCTGAGAAACCACCATTTGCTCTTTATGGGTACTGTGCAAGTGTACGAATTCTTCGAATACCTTATTCCTGTGCCTGAGAAATGGAAACCATGCTACCAACCAAGACCAAGATAAAGTCCTTAAGAGTCGTACTGAATCCAAGTCAAAGGGACTCCCATGGATAAAAGTGCAGTTTAAATGGCTTGAACAGTCTTCAGATGTATCAAAAGACGTATTAAAAGCATGGCGAAGGCGCTCGACAACCGAGTCAAGCGTCAGAGGCACCGTCAAAGGCCAAGGATCTGATTCCAAAGCGAACAAAGCCTGCAGCACCAACCTAAGGGGGAAATCCCAACCAAATTGGGAAAGACCTTATGTAGTTAGAAAGATACCCGGTTCCAGGGGCACAAAGATTTCGGATGGTACCGAGTTCGGAAACCTTATCAATAAAATTAGGTTGAAGCGTTATCATGTCTAACCAAAAGAATAAAATCCAGAAAAGGAGCATATAAAAAGCATATATAAATCCATGACCCGACGAGTGGTCCTCTACTAATCGGATAAAAATTAAGATGTATCCCTGCTGATCGGTATTTTACAAACCAGTCAGGCAAAAGTTAGGGTGCAAGAATAACCTGCTAGGCTGAAAACCCGGAAAGGGCAGCCTACGCAAAAGTTAGGGTAAATTGAGCCATGAGAGTATGTTGACTAGAAAACCTTCATAGGCTAGTTAACACCAGAGTTTGGGTCAATAAAAATGGTTATCATCATCATGTACTCAAACTTACTTTATTTAACAGAAATGTCACTTTTACTGTATTCTTTATGTTTGTGCTTGAATGAATGTATTGAGCCCAAAAGGCAAAATGCGACAGATAAGTCAAACGTAGGGTTCCGTGCAGTCAACTCAATCCCTCAAAAGAAACAAAAGTAAAGATAAAAGGCAAAAATCCTAATAGACTGAAAAGAGTCGAGGTCTATGCAAAAGCCGGGATAGTTCGCTGGATCGAAAACCCGAAAAGGGCAGTCCAGGCAAAAATTAGAACATAAAAGCAAAATATGAGCAAGTCTGATAGATCCGACACAATGTCTGGGTCTATGCAAAAATGAAGACAACCAAACCAAAGATGAATGACTGCCATCGATCTCATCGACATGTCTGCATCATTGCCATCAGCATCAGAATGCATGGATATGTTCGCTGGTATAATACATTTGAAGGACTCAGATTCATCCTCCGCCCGTGTTTGCTCAATTCTTGACTGCAGCTGAGCATCATCATTCCACAATATCCTGATCCTATAGAGCCATCCTTAGTAGAATTCATTGGTAGTCATAGTGCCCAGTTCTTTGTTATCCAGAATCTTGAGCTCTGCTTTATGCCCTTTATCTCCGTCATGCCTGATCCAATAAATAATTTACAGTCAATTTACCGCGGCTACCCTAGTTCTCCATCAGGGGCATTCTCACCTAATCAGCGCAACATCCTCCTCCAGGGGCATTCTTGTCTTGTACGTACCGCAAAGCAATTCCATGTATCCTCCCTTTTCAAGCAAGTCGATATTTCCCCGAATTGAGCAAAGTCAATCAAGTAAGTTAATTAGTCAGCTTGAAGATGACCAATCCGAGTTTCTCATGCATTCATTCATTCATGCATACAGTTCATGTCTATTATTCTATGCTGAATACTACAGTAAACAAAACAAGAGCCTGAATTAAGGGGCATCTCAAAATTATCTTCTGTCCTGCATTCAAAGACAGAATTTCTCCTAGGGGCACATCAGCTAGCCTCAATGATCAACATTGGCAATTTCTCCTGCATCCCGAAAATCTCAATTCTTATTTCTTTTTCTCCCGTTTCTATTGCTTAATTGAAGGGGCAAAAACTTTTATTCTAAAAAATCAATTAAGTAATAAAAACACGATTTATATGGCTTATTAATGCTTTAAAGCCTTCTTGACAGGCACACCATGGGGCAATTTAGAAGGACGACCAACCCGATGGATCTTAAAATCAGAACTCAGAAGCTTCTCCCAGGGGCACCTCAATTCAAATATCTAGGGGCACCTCAATGCAAATGCCTAGGGGCACCTTAATGGAAATACCCAGAGGCATATCAGCCAGACTCGGCGCTTGGCGTCAACAATCTCTCCAGACTCCCGAAAATCTCAACTTTATTTTAGTTTCATTCTTCCGTTTGTGTTGCTTAATTGAAGGGGCAAAAATTTTTGTCTCGGTAAAATCAATTGAGCAAACAAAAGCGTGGCTCATATCGCTCTCTAATATCTCAAAATTTCTGTGGCAGGCACAATGCATTTAGTCCAACAGGCCTCCTCAGGCGCTTTTCAGCAAATCCCAGTCCGACCTCGTTAGAAGTGCTCGACACCTTCCAATTTAGTTCTTGGTATGCATTCCAGTACAGGGATCTCATTTTATATTCCCGGCATGCAATTTTGTTAGAAATTCTCGGCATTCCCCTTGTCTCTGGTATAATCGATTCAACCTCCTCCTCCGATAGGTCCATTGATGGTGCGTTCCCTGAACCACCCGTAGACAACCGATTCAACCCACTCCACTGATAGGTCCGTTGATGGTGTGTTCCTAAACCACCCGTAGACAACTGATTCAACCTCCTCCTTCGATAGGTCCGTTGATAGTGCATTCACTAAACCACCCGTAGATAACTGATTCAACCTCCTCCTCCGATAGGTCCGTTGATGGTGCATTCCTTGAACCACCCATATACAACCGATTCAACCTACTCCTCCGATGGGTCTGTTGATTGTGCGTTCCCAAACCACCCATAGACAACCAATTCAACCTCATCCTCCGATGGGTCCGTTGATGGAGCGTTCCCTGAACCACCTGTAGACAACCGATTCAATCTCCTCCTCTAATAGATCCGTTGATGGTGCGTTCTCTGAACCACCCGTAGATAACCGGTTCAACCTCCTCATCTGATAGGTCCATTGATGGTACATTCCCAAATCACTCATAGACAACTGATTCAACCTCCTCCTCCGATAGGTCCGTTGATGGTGCATTCCCTAAAAAATTCGGACATTTTTAGCGAGTCTCGTTTGCATCATTGGATTCTTGGTTCCTCAAGCTCTCCGAAATGACAAGAATCACCCTGTTCGAATACCCGTTGTGTATTTTGTTCACGTTTCGGGCTCGGTGAGCCAGGCCCGAGCCAAAACTCTCTTGCCTTTTTCCATAGGGTGCCCCCGATCCATCGGCGGCGGCCGGCGCCCCGATAGGAGGCTAGGCCTTGTGGTCCACGCGCCGGGTCACGTGGACCACGCGGCCTAGATCTGGCCGTGTCATGTGACGCGGCCTTCGCTGGGCCGCGTTATATGACTCGGCCTACCGCATCACCTAATGCGGCCTCGGCCGGACCGCGTCAATGACGCAACTTTCTCATGGGGTTTTCTTCATTTGGAGTTTTTCCGGGTTTCTCCGGGCCAATAAGTCGGGTTTTGGGATTTTTCCATCAAATATTGACATTTGGAGGATTAATTTGGGTATTTTACACTTGAAAAGTCTATAAATACCCCTCAAAATCAGTTTTAGAGGGGCTTTTTTTGGCTACTTTTTGGGCTGATTTTTAGAGAGAAAAATATAAGAACAAGAGAGAGAAAGGGAAGAACTAGAGAGAGAAAGCTCAAGAAAAGCTAGAATCGGGGTTTAATCTTCTCGAATCTTGATTCTTAGTTGTTCTTAAGCTTAATCTTGTAGCTTAAACACTAAAATCTATTAGAAATTTCAGGTAAAAATTGGTTTAAATAGGATTTAGGGACTTTTTCCTCAGAAATCACTAAATCCCTTGCTAAATCGGTCGTTTTGTCGGGTTTTAATCTCAAATCCATCACAAAGCTTGCCAACCGTCCGGTTCGAGTCTCAAGAGTGGATTCACAGCCTTTAGGTAACTTTTTGAGTTCCAATCTATTTCTTCTGTTATTTATTTTTGCTGCTGCATTTTCGGTTATTTTTCTAGGCATTTGGCCCCTTTATTCGCCTTTTTGTGATTTTCTGTCCAAAATCCGGCTGACTATTCCGATGAACGTCAGGCCGATTGAACGTCACCTAGGCTGCTATGCTGAGTCGGCCTACCCCTTCGTCCAGTCGGTCTACAGGTCGCTCAAGCGGCCAATCGTCGTTTTGTCGGACTTTCTGGGTTCTTTTCCCCCAAACTGAAAAACCAAAGTTATTTAAGCATTTTAAGTCTGAATCTACTGTAATAGCTAAGAAACGACTTGAAATTTTAGCAATCTTGGGTTTTCAGGCACAAAAAGGTCAATTCCGGCTTGTTTAGACACTTTTTCCGACAGGCCACTTCAGTGGGACGAAGGCCGACTGAGAGTAATCTAGGCCACCTCGTTGAGGTGGCCTACCAAGTCGCTGAGTTGGCCTACCACCTCACCGAGTTGGCCTATAGGTAAAAACGTCCCAATGATCCCTGTTTGTTTTATTCTGTTGTTTTCGGCCCGTTTCGATCGTTTTTTACCCGGTTTTTGTCATTTTACTGCGTTTTCAGTCCCGATTTCAACCCAAAAAATTCTCAAATAATCAGAAACTGTTTTTTATTATTTTATTCTATTTTTAGATTTTATTTTTATTTTTATTTGATTTAATATGCATTTTAATGGCTTAAAAATAGTGTTTTTGCTAAATAAATCTAAATAATTTGTTTTCCACCAACTAAAAATACCAAAAATATTCTCAACATTTTAAATCTTATTTTAGGATGTTTAGTTAATCTATTTCACCCTTTTTAGGTTGTTAGATAATTGATTAATGCCCAAAAATTATATTTTTATCCCGAAAAATCCAAAAATATCGTTTTCTTCATGCTTTGTGTTTATTTTCCACATTTATTTATCCGTGCTTTATTTATGATTACTCTTTTATATATATTGCCTCATTTGGAGCCGGATCCGAGTCAGTAAGCCTAGATAAGACCCGATTTCACCCATTTATTTATTTATCGCTTTTATTTATTTTCTTGTATTAGAAAAATGTATAGGTATTCGTAAAGCCTTGTAATAATTTTATTTTCTTGCTTTCTTTATTTGTTGCTTTCCGTGTGATGTGTGGCATATAAACCGAAAGCATAATCGGATTAACTCGCATGAGAACTAAGGTCACGTTTATTAAAATATAATCAGCTTGATTTAAAAAAAAAATTGAAAAGTAAGCAACATCATTCGAACCTAGAATCTCTGTTTTAAGGTACGGTCCAACCACCCGATGGGAATATCGTACCCAATTTCTCGGTGGAGCTTAACCGGGTGGCGACTCCATTTTAAAATCCAGGATTCTAAGTCTCGTATCCCTTAACCCATTAATCGGACTAAACTTCAACTTTGACATCGCTTCCATTATCCATTTTTATCACGCTAAAATAAGGATCATCCCTTAGCCTGCTTCACAACGCTCATTGTTTCTCCGCCTCACGCCGAAGAGCATTAAAGCTTACCGTGCGGGCGGGGGGATCGGGGGTCGTCGGCTCACACCGGTTTATTAAAATTTGATTTAAAATTATCTTTGAGCCACAGATCAAGTAAAATTATAAGAATACGAATTACGCCTTTTGGTTGGATGTTTTTATTCAGTTGTTTTACGGACAACATTTTTAATACTTTGTTTTTATTTGTTCACAAATCAACAACTATTAAACACACCTCCCCCCCTTCCTTTTTATTTTAAAGTATTTTTCCATAATTCATTCAACAAAAGGATTTTACGAAGTTACAATACTCCCTGTGGGATCGACCCTACTTCCATTTTTTCAAATCCGAGTAGGCAATCTAAGTAGGCGAACTCGACACTCGCCATATTCCAAGGATAGCGAAACCCATGAATAATTAACTCTAGTTAAGGTTATTAATTTAATTCTAATTCTTGATCTAAACACTTAGACTTGGTCATCGTCCATCTCTTTTCCTTTCTCGTCAAATCTTATGTATTTCATGAATGAACTTCAAAAAACAATAATGAAAAAAAATGAAAAAAATGTAAAAAAGAAAGAAAAGAAGAATGAAAAAAAAGAAAAATAAAGAATTACTTGGCTAATAAATTTTTTCTCCAATAAATCGTGCTTTTCATGGTATACACCCTTTTGTTTGTGTTAGTATGACACTTTAACACTTGATTTGAGATTTTAAAGTCTTCAAAATAAACATCTTATTCTCTACTTCCCAAAATATTGCAAATGAATTTCGAGTGTCTTCTATATTGTTCGATCTTCTTTGTCATTATTGTTGCCCCATTATTAAAATGATTCTTCATCTATTTCTCCGTATTTCTTGATGTGGCTAGTTTTCATCTTCCATCTTACAAGTTTGTTCGTTCCCATTTTAATTGTGCAAGTGAATTCATCTCTTTTTGAAAAGTCATCATCAACTTGTTTACTAAGTTCACATGATCTTTAGCCACTATTATACCCTTTCCATACCCTACCTAAGCCCTATTACAACCCTTGACAAAGACCTTTTGATTGTGGTTTAATGAAGTATATAAATAGTTGTGATTAGATGAACATGCAAGTCTATATATCTTGCTTTAAGTGAGGAATTTGTGAGTTTAAATGTTAGTAACCATAAAGGGTCCTACCCATCTAGTTCTCAATTTCCCTGGAAAGATTTTCAAACATGAATCATAAAAAAAGACTTTCTGCCCAATTGAAAACTCTTTTCTACTTAAAAATTTGTCATGAAAATGCTTAGTCTTTTCCTTGTAGATTTTATAATTTTCATAGGCATCATTTCTTATTTCCTCTAACTCCCGAATTTGCAGCTTACAAATTTCTCTAGCAGCATTTAAGTCCATATTACATTGTTTCACCGCCCAATAAGCCTTGTGTTCAAGCTCAACTCGCAGATGGCATGCTTTCCCATAGAAAGAAAAGGAAAGAAATAGTAGTGAGAAGAAGGATATGAGTTAAAGTTCTAGAATGAGACTTTGATTTAAGCATGGGCATGCCTTAAAATCGGCTTCATCAAATGGGCTCATCAGATGAGACTTTGATTTAGGCATGCCCATGCCTTAAAAATAAAAGTACGCTATAGCTGAAACTTGTTCTATTACGTCCATTTCTTTTATTTAAGCATGTGCATGCTTAAAATTTTAAGCCATACAAGATTCCGTTTATAAGTGATAAATTATAGCATGGTCATGCCCTAAAATATTCTTCCTACTCCATAAAAAAATAAGCATATTAATTCAAAAACAACACGACTAAATAAATAAAGAAAAATAAAAATTGGGTTGCCTCCCAATAAGCGCTAATTTATAGTCAATTAGCTTGACTTTTCTTACCTTAGACGGGGTTAGAAAAAACGATGGTGATTGCTTTGACATCGTAATCACCACCTTTATATAATTTTAATCATTGACCATTTACCTTAAATGATGGTTCATCGCCACGTCTAATTTCTATCGCTCCCGATGGAAAAATTTTCGTTATTTCAAAGGGACCCGACCACCTACTTTTCAATTTACCAGGAAATAGTCGAAGACGAGAATTGAACAAAAACACCTTATCTCCTACCATGAATGATCATTTAAGGAGCCATTTGTCATGCCATCGTTTAGCCTTCTCCTTAACTCTTAACTTAATGAATTAGATAAACTTCCTTTTAAGATCGAGTTTACCTCTTCGTCGGGGTATGCAATGACGAATCACATAATCACTACATATTTTGAACAAATACGGATCTTCCCACAAATAATGCTTAACATCGGAGAAAAACTTACATTTTTGCTGGTAGGGAAGATTAGGGGGAACGATATTACCTACCAAGAAGTTAGCGAAATCTGCATACCATGGAGACGTCGAGATTGCAAATATTTTTTCATTGGGGAAAGACTTCCTTAATTTAATCCTTGGATAGAGGTTTTCGAACCTCATCATCCAAGCAACACAAATGATCTGCCACCTCATTTTTGCTTCCTTTCTTATCTTGAATCTCAATGTCAAATTCTTGAAGAAGAAGAATCCACCGGATTAGTCTTGGTTTGGCATTCTATTTTGCTAGCAAATACTTGATAGCAGCATGGTCAATGTAAACAATAATCTTGGAAAGCACTAGATATGAACGAAATTTATCAAATGCAAATAACACATCTAGTAGTTCTTTTTCTCTTATAGTGTAATTTTGTTGTGCTTCGTTCAAAGTCCTACTAGCATAATAAATAGGTTAAAAATTTTTGTTCAATCTTTGGCCTAAACATGCTCCTACAGCTACATCGCACATGTTGTTGTTGATGAGTTCGTTGCTCATTCCCATTGAATCCAGGAGGTCTCGACACATTTTTTTGATTTCCATATGAGAAGTTCGGATGATTCCTCCATCCTAGATTATAAGCGTTACTGTAAGGGTTATTTTGAAATTTACCTTGATTGGTCCCCATGTAGCTCACGTTGAAGGTGTCCTCCTCGAAAGGATTCCCCAGTTGACAATCATGGCTTTGGTGGTCTCCTCCACAATTTCCACACATCAGGACTAGTCCGGATTGCTTCAGGTTTAGGTGGCCCATCATCAAATCCATTTTACGACGAAGTTCGGCTACAACAAGATTACTTAACCCTACTTCCATGGAAAAGATGTTTCGCCTTCTCCCACCCGGCTTTTCTGCTTGCCATTGAGAACTTTTCTTTGCCAACTCGTTCACGAGGTCATAAGCTTCCCCTTGAGTCTTCTTGAAGATGTTTCCACCTGCAGGAGAATCAATTGTGGCACACTTAGTAGGTGTTAAACAATTACAGAATGTACTTACTTGTTGCCATTTAGGCCACACTTGTGCAAATAATTGCTCAAAATAATTCAATGCCCATACTTGATAGCTAGATTGTCATAAATCATGATTACATGTTGTATACAATGACACAATGACACAATTTGCTCCATGTCTTTGTAGTTTGTCATATCTAATAACTCCTCAAAGACATTGAATCTAGTACCAAATTCCCCCTCACTTGCCAATTATTGAAGTGCAAGTTGTTAGTTGATTGAGTCCACTTGCTTAAAATGATGAGTCTTGCCTTTCAATAATGAATTCCAACAACAAAATCAATTAATGTAGTCATCAAATAATCAAGTTTTGAGCTAAAATTTTTGGCTCATATTAAATAAGAAATGTGATGACTCCACATTAAATTAAAAACTTTAAAAAACCATATAATACCATACCATCCATCCAACTTCAAGGCACAAATGATATATTAATTTGAGCGCAGACGATGTATCTGACCTGGAAATAAAAAAAATAAAATGCCCTGGTTATAAAGGGTAAGTAAATGTCCAATTTGACCGTGGACGAAAATTTTACACGAAAAATGCTGGAAACAGAAGTGCAGACAAGTTGACCACACAGCCAAACGCGCGCTTATTTTCTTCTTCAATGACTTAACAAGCTCGAAGACGAAGAATAAATGTGTCTTCCTTTTGCTTCCATTTCCAGATTTTCCTTTTCAATTCTTTGCTTCCTTCTTTCACTGTAATTTCTCTAAATTTCTGTTTCTCCACATCTCTCTATTGTATCGGTTCGTTTATTCTGTGAAAAAGGAAACCGAAATGAAGACTCCGTTTAGGAAATTGCGAGGTTTGGCATTTCGCGATGGTCATCATAAGGACCGACGAGATCTTCGTGTCGCTCCTTCTGATGAGCATGATCATGCCTCTAAGGATGGCGAATTCTGTTTCGATTTCAATTTTTAGCGATTTATTGTGATTTCTGTATAGCTTGCCATTTTGAAACTGAATTTGAACATGAATCTGTTTTCTCAATTTTATAAATTCAATGCATCAAAGTAACTAACAGCCTCCACAAGGTATCATTTCAAAACATGTGAATGTCAACAATACAATAACAAATATGGAGACTCCGTGATTGAGAAATTAAACCTACTCCTACTTGATTGATACAAAAGAATGAGAAATTCTGGTAATTCGATTCTCAATAAAACAAATGTTAGTATTTCAGTGTAATTGGATCGACTAGTTTGACTAATGGGATTGTGACATTTCATCGAACAAGTCGGGAGAGTGCGGAGTGCACGCTTGTTCGGGTTCTGTTACAATTTGGGGGTCCAGGGGCAACGCGCCCGGGTGCGGGGTCCAAGTGGCAGCAGCCCCTGGCATGGTCAAGGCCTCTTGGCAGAATCTTAGCAAATGGCTAAAAGCATGCGACTTTAACAGAGATAAAACATGCACATAGAAGTATAGAAAAAGTAAATAGGGAGGGAATAAAAATCTATCAGCCTTATGAGAAAAAAACACCAAAATGTTGTTTAGTCCTTGATGACATTACAGCAGAATCATGTAGCTAGCTGTTATGTGCGGGTGGGATTTCAAAAGTAGGAGGGGTATGATAAATACAGGGGTCATGTTGTATTTTGCCAAGCTTCATATGTGCCCAACCATAACAATAACAAGTTCTTCTTAGGTTGTTACATTCAATGCATAGATCAAATTCATGCTAAATAAGATGAATGATGCAACGGGAACAAGATGGAAACGATATAAAAAATCATATACATATATATAGTTCTAGTGATTTGGTAGGTAATTTTACGGAATAACAAGCATCATACATGTTTTGTAATCAGTGTTCAGTTCACACAGTCCTAATTGCATAACCTACCCATTGCATTATGAAAACCTTTTCTTAATTTAGCATCACACTCTAAAGCTATCAATTAATTTGGTACAAGAACAAACCCTTCTCTTGGTACAGCCATCAACAAGTGGCAGAATATCAACCTTGGTATAAATCAGAGCCTTGAGGATCTTCATGTTGTCAATGTGAATTGTGTCAAAAAGATTCAAAAGCATTTGATAGGTTTCAACGTTTCTCTAAAATCACAATAACAAAATACCAAATACAATTACAAACCACAATAAAATCACTATGTTAATGAAGTTCAAGAACTTACATATGCTGAGTTTTTTAACTGCATTGATTGGTGCTGGGTATTCGGACCCCATGAAGTTAGCTGTTATTTTTCCAACAAAACTATCATCTGAATTAGAAATAATTCCCTTCAAATTCTGGGCTATAGTGAACACTGACTTCCCTTTTCGTCGCTTATGATGAGCTGTTGCTAGTTTTCAATCCTGCCTTCCCTGACCTTCCCATGATGTTATAACATATGCAACAAATTAGACCTAAGCTATGTCACATGGGCTCTCCAAAAGAATAGCCACACCCCTGTTCGGTACACAGACACACAGACACGTAATCCGTGTCCGATCCGGCAGATGGCTCTCGGACACGGTAATATCAAGTACAAGAGCTTTCAAATAGGAATCAATCTCTTTTATATAATTTTCCGAAGAAAGTATTTATCTAATTAATAGGATATAATCAAAATAGTAAATTATCTTAATTTATTGATTCTTAATTAATTAAGTATTTAATTATAAAAAAATTAATTAAGTATTTAATTTTCTATAATAAAGGCATATTCCCAATTGATTACGTGGGAAATTTTTCTAATTTTATTAATCAATTCTCTTTTTCTGAATTAGAAATTAATGAAAAAGACTTTTTGAAATGTCTTATGTCTATGAATTATCACTAATTAATCATTATTTACTAAATACTCCCTCCAACTTTTGAAAATAAGCATTCTAGCATTTTTTAAAATATTTTTTAACTTGTCATTCTCAAATTTCTATGCACTTCATGGATTATTTTTCCAATTATACCCTCATTTGTCCCATTATCATTAATTGTAATCAAGTGGAAAACTAAAAATTTATTAAGGGGTAAAATAGTATTTTTTTTACTTAATTAATTGATTCCTTAAAAAGTGTGAAATGTGTTAGAAGACAAGTAAAAAAAGATGGAGGGAGTACTATTTAGTTTCTTAATCAAATTATCAACTCATCAATATCTACTACCTTCTGTAACTCTATTTTGCTCTTTCGTCTTTTCATCTCCTTCTCTAACAATATTCAGTTCTCTATTTTGCGCTATAATACAGTTGGATTGGGTTTTGCAGTATATCTTTTGAATATATATATATATATATATATATATATATATATATATATATATATATATATATATATATATATATATATATATATATATATATATATAAAATTTTTGAATTTACCGTACTAGACACGCAGATCTGTACCCATGTCCGACACTTGTTGACAAGTTCATGTGACATAGTTCGCAATTGATTACGTGTGTGATTTTTCCAATTTTATTAATCAATTCTCTTTTTCCGAATTAGAAATTAATGAAAAAGACTTTTTTTGAAACATCTTATGTCTATGAATTACCACTAATTAATCACTATTTACTAAACAGTATTTAGTTTCTCAATCAAATTATCAACTCATCAAGTTTTGCTATCTTCTGTAACTCTATTTTGCTCTTTCGTCTTTTCATCTCCTTCTCTAACAATATATATATATATATATATATATATACCGTACTAGACACGCCGATCTGTACCCATGTCCGACACTTATAGACAAGTCCATGTGACATGGGTCCTAACACAAAAATAATTATTGTTGTTGTAATCCTAGATGCCACATGTTCGGGTTCACATACGGATGGGCAGAAATGTGTTTTTTCTTTGTTATTATTGTAAGCCCAATGAATCAATTTTTTAAAAAAAATACTTTCTTATGGGTAAGTTATATATTTGAACTAAACTTTTACCAAATTAAAAAAATTTCATCATATGTCCTCTATTTTTGAAAAAAATTAGGTTGCAATGCTCTCTAGGGATTACCTAACTTAAACGCACGGTAGCCATCGCCGCTGATCATGGCCGCCGACAGCTATGATCTAGAGCCACCTGGCCCGAATCCTCTTTCATTGCTAGTTGGTTTGAATCTGAATCTGGCATCAAGGAACCTTTGAAACTTGCCAAGAAACCAACGATGAAATCTGATCCCACTTTCGTGACTGTGGTTAAAGATACGAAGGGTCCTTCCGATCCTCCCGTCAGTAGTGCTGTTGAGTCAACCATGGTCTCTAATAAAGGTGGGTACACCTCTGTTAAAATTCCTTAAGTACTTCTTGATAAGAGATTAGCTCTTTGCTCTAATTCATTGATTGGTCGTTTAATTTTGCAAAAGGGTGATTCGCCCTACAAATTATCGTCTCCGAAAGAGACTCTTACCACCACTTGGGGCCTATTGGACCATGGTGGCTGATTTCATTGGGAAAGGGCTATTATCACGTATTGCTCCCATCTCAGGCCTTCAAGCTAAGAGTTTTATTTAGGGGTACGTTAGGGCTTAATTCGGGTGTGTTTATGTTACAGCCTTGGCAACCGGATTTCAATTCTGAGGATAAAAAACCACTAAAGCCTTGGTGTGGGTTTGGCTTCATGGTTTACCTTTGGAATATTGAGATTTTTCTATTCTAGCTTGTATTTGAAGGGTATTAGGAATTTTTAATAGTGGATAGAACAACATTCCCCTCATTCTTCATCTAGACGACCAACTATTGGGACTACGAGCGCGCCTAGTCTGACGGTTTTTAAACCTGTTTAAAAAGGTGTTTCATTGTGTTCCTTCTTGCCAACGAAGGATGGTGGTAGTTTCACAGTGGGCTGCGGCTCAGCTGTCCTCCAACAGGCAGCCCCGTAAGGCAGTGCACAGGAAGTAGTAATCCCTATCCAGTGGGCGGAAGAGAATGATGTTTCTTCCTTGGTAAGCTGTGGTTCTCCTCTAAAAGTGAATTTATGTTTATCGGCTTGGATCTCAATTTTAATTTGAGTCGATAGTTTGATGTTTTGATGTTATTCCTATCATGCCACGTCCTTGAAATTGAACTGAATTTTAAAATGATATTATCATCATCGCTGCCATTAGGCCTCATCATCTCAGCCTTCTCACCGGGATTGACTATGTTGCATCATGCGGAATTCCTTCCCGCCTTATCATTGTTATTACAGTTCAGCTGTACCAGCAAGGCTGTTTGGCTTACAATAAACATAACTGCTATGGATCTTTAGAACATTAGAATCATACTCTTTTGTGATTAGTTTTATGAACATCCTTGAGATTTTTTTTTATTTTTCTTTTTTCTTTATCTGTTTTCTTTTCTTTTTTTAATAAAATCAAGCCCAATTCTCCGGTCTCCGCCTTTAAAAAAACCATTGAGGGTGACTATGGCCACTTTGTTTGGGTTTAAATTGATGTTGATCTTGCTAATACCATACCTTACACGATTGGTGTTGAATTTGAAAGCATTCATTCGTTTTGCAAAATTTGTTCTTCTATTGGTCACTCATGGAAGGATTGTCGAAAGAAGAAATCTGATAAGAAAACAACCAAAACAGTGTTGGGGAAATTCCTGAAAAATACCTAGCATTGGCAACACTTACAAGTGATTTTGGCAACGCTTGCTGTTGGTTCATTTTTTCTTCACAACAAAAATCCATTCAAAGTTCTTGATTTTACTCTGATTTTATCCGAATGAAAAATTTGGGAGAACTACCAAATTAGTTTCAATCTAAAAGTGTTATCACAACTTCAGATATTATCCAAGTTATTTTCAGGAATTTCCTTAACAAAGAACCACCAAATTAGTTTCAATCTGAAAGTGCTATCACGACTTCAGAAATCATAATATGGACTGAAACGAGTACCAAAAGCTTAGCATCAAAAGTTTGATGATGTGGTTTTGTCTAATGGTTTTGTTATCAACCAAGCAGAAAAGTGTGTATGTAGCAAGTGTGTATGCCATGATTAGCACTGGGCCAAATATAGCTTATATTATTGGAAAGCTCAGTACGTAAACTAGTAATCCTAGTTCCCATATATTAATATGCATTTTAAGCATTATTTTACATTTGTTTTGTACTTAATTTATCCACTATTTTATAGATATCAATTTATTTGTGGATATTTTATGATTTTGCTAGGAAAATGGTTGATTTGGAAGATAATGCTTAAAAAGGAGATATAGATATGTGTCAATCAATTTGAGCAGCTTAAGAAGTGGAAAAGTTTGACTTTAATACTAATTATGCTGTTTAATGGGGCAAATCGCGTTGATCATATAATTTAAAAGAAATCTCCAAGGTTGTTATGACCAGATGTTGTGGGAACAACGTAACCCACAACACTTTCAGTTTTTGAAATGAATGACATGGTAGCAAGAGTTTTCTCTGAATTAGACTTCATTCATTCCACTTTTGCATCACCTAATTGATCATTGACATGGCAAGCAGTAGGCTCTCTGAGGATAAACATTAATAGAGTTCAATTAGTGGGAGACCTAATTTGTTAGATAGTCATTTTTTATTTAAATGGCATTAGGCCTTTATTTTACTTCACCTTTCCTTTTTTAGAGATATTACAAACATCATCTTACTTTTCATATTTGTTTTCTTTACAATTATGTCTAGCTAAACTTCTTTAATTCAATTAAAGGTACAATTTGATTCTCGGTTCTTTACATTTGTGAGGTCTAGTTTCTCTTAACTTTCTTTATGATTTGCTATTTATTTATTTCGGTTCTTAAAGGTTATTTTGGTTCTTTAATTATTTCGAGAAGACGTTTTTATTTCAATTAAAGAATTTCAATGTTGACATACAAATTGATTTAATTTGTCCTATCAATTTGTAAAGTATCAAATTAAGGTATCTCAGCCTTAAGAAATAAATAATCTTGCTTAAACGAGTCAAATATTTTGACAAATTTGGTTGAATCGGGTTTTCCTAATTTGTAATGCAACTAGCAAGTTAAAACTAAAGAAACATTTTCTGAAGTACTATAGTTTAGTTAGGATTAGTCATTGAGCGTCTTATGGCTAGTTTACAATTAAGGGAAAATTGGTTATTTAGAAGCGTCTTCGGTAACTATAACTGGTTCATCAAATTCGATTTAAAAAATCTTTGAACCAAGGATCAAGTGTAGGAACGAGAATGCGAAATATAGCCTTTGATTGGATACTTTTATCCATTGTTTTTATCAATATTTTTAGCATTTTGGGTTTTTTTTTGCAAAATCACCAACCTTCAAACCCCCCATTTTTTACTTTTTCAGCATTTATTTCAACGAAATGAAATTACAAAATTTTAGCAGTCTCTGTAGGATCGACCCTACTTCCATTAACACAAGTTTACGCATGTTAATTTTAACTTGACGAATTCGATACTCGCCAGCATCCTTGGCAAGCTTTAGGCCGAATGTTCAAGTACTTAAAAGGAACAAAGGATTAAAGTTTGACTTATGCCAGATTTCCTTTGGTTTTTGAGGGCCATTCAGATGCAAGTTATATTTCTAAAGAAGATAGTGCTTCCACAAGTGGGTGGGCGTTCCTTCTTGAGGGAGGTACTATCTCTTGGGCGTCAAAGAAATAGACTTGTATCATTGATTTGACAATGGAATATGTGAGACGTGACATAAGAAATGCATCATGCATGATGTTATATTGTTAGAGTTTGTAAAAACTGAGCATAATTTAGCCGATCATTCAACCAAAGGGTTAAGAAAAGATCTCGTACACAAATTGACTTTGGGGATGGGATTAAAGTCTATTTGAAATCTCTTATCTTAATATACATAATTCCCATCTAATATGACATTAGGTACTGAATTCAATGAGGAAAGCTTAACATCTGGAGATTGGAACACACTAATAATAACATCCCTAGATGTGTGTTCAGAACTGTAAGATAAGGAGGTTGAAGTTTAAGTTCTTAATATTTCTTTTGAAAAATTGCATATGCTGGTGCAAGAGTAAAAGAACTACCAATATAAGCATAAAGTTTAGCCGCTTCAAGAAGTTTTGGACTTGACTTTGATATGCTTATGAAGGATAGGGATACAAGTTTAGTAAAAGATAGTGTTAAGTAAGAACATGCTAGAATATTGATGTTAGATATGATGTATGCCCCTAAGGCAATTAGGGCGATATGGCTTAATTATGTATTAGTATGAATAATTTGTTTAATTAATAAAGGCATTTATTCTTTTGTTTGTATCGATATGTTCACATATATTATGACTGGTTAAAATATATTCATTGATATCTATATACAAAAGTCCTTGACATAAACATAGCATTAAGTGAGATATCATAGTGGGATTATGTTTAGTGAGACCTGCTTCATGTGCAATTATGATTATGTCTAAACTATCCCTAGTCATAGTTTCATCAAGAAAGGATATTGATGGAATAGTAAGGCTAGCATGTGGTCAACTTTCTTGGAAAGGGTCCAAGTAGTTTACCTCTGAAAGACTGAAGGTGGTGCCTTGAGTTTGACACATGGATATATCTGGAAGATATATTGGAGACCGTAGTAAGATAAGTACTTAGTATATACATCAATGTGTTAGTGTTTATCTTTATGTAGTAGCTTTGCGAATATCTTCATACTTGAGATGCTAGTTACCTTGTGTGGTACTGTCGCTATACTTTGGGTCATACCTATTCACTCATTAATTTAGGGTGCCACGAGTGATGATGGGTATAGTGATGACATCATATTGGTAAGCTATGCAGTTGGAAAGAATTCATCGCTCTAGATATATTAAGAAGTTGTACCTGGTTGCTTGTTGAAATGATAATTACTATAAACCTCTGATCAGACTATGTGATTGATACAAATAGTTTCTAGTCAAAACACATTATGGTAAAAAGTAATATACTTCGGTAACAAGTAAATAGCTAGGATAGCTTGGAGCAACCTCGCTATTAGTGGGTTAACACTTTAACTGAACCCAGTAAACTAGATGGTACTAATATTAAAGAATGGAAGGAGCTCATCACATTGAACAACTAATTGCATAAACCAGGATTAAGTCATAAGAACAAATGAAGTTCTGAGTAATGGGGGATTGTGGACCCTTACTAGAGGCGTACTACAGCCGTTTAAGGTAATCAAGTTCTATTCATGGTCTAGAACCTCGAGCCAATAGTTCCTATAGAACAAGGATTAGTCAAACCTTAACATCTCAATACTTCGGGATCCTATAAGATCACACATATAGAACTTTCATCGGACTGAGTAAAGAATTAATAGACTTAGTCTATTATGAAAATATTAGATGTGGGATGATTAGACTATTACCTGATTAGACCAGAGAATTTATTTTGACTGGTAACTAATTTTATTAAGGTCATAAATAAATTAAAATGTTGATTAAAATGATTAGATCATTTTTTGGTTAAAGCCAAGAATTTATTTTGACCGGTATCTAATTTTGTTAGGGTCATAAATAAATTAAAATATTGATTAAAATCATTAGATCATTTTTGGTTAAGCCAGAAATTTATTTTGACCGATAACTAATTTTACTACGGTCATAAATAAATTAAAAGAAAGGAGGTTCAAAAGAGAATTTTGCCATGGACATATGAATTTATTCATATGGTCCATATATGCAAAAAAGGCCAGCCCAAAAGGGGCTTGCCGTAAGATGGGTTTGCGGCATGGGCCGCAAGCCTACAAGGAGCTTACCTTGCAAGCGGCTTATGCTTGGCTTGCCACCCAAGCTAAGGGGTAGTAGGATGGGGTTTTTCTCCATCCAATAATTTAATGAGGGGAGCTCCCCCTCTCCCTATAAAAGGAGCTCTCCTCCTCATTTCAACACACCAACATCTTTCTCTCCTCTCTCTTGTTTTGTATTTATAATTCTTCAAATAGTTTTCTTAACTAACTAAGAGGGACTTCTTTGTTTAATATTTTGGGCGAATTTTTGGAGTGGTCTAGCAGCTACTCAAAGCTCTGCGGTTCTTCCTCATTAGGAGGTTTTCGGTTGGTGGTGTTCGTTTGGATACTTATAGAGGCTATCCTACTCTTGGTGGCTTGTGTAAGGAGGTTCTGCTAAAAGCACGGTTCAACTGGTAAGTTTCCTTTCTTTCTCTTTTAATTATTAGGTCTTTTTCTTTAAATGTTTTTAGACTTAATAATTATGCTTGGGTTTTTTTGCATGCTTAGTTTATTTTATGCTTAGGTTATAGCTTAGAGTTATAGCATGCTTAGTATAAAATATTTGTGTTAGGATATAATTTAGAATTATGGTATGCCTAGCCTATGCATGCTAACCTAGGTAGATAATTTATTTAGTTAAGACTTTATTTAATATATATGTATCTAATAGGAGTTAATAGGGAAATGAGACAAAATTTTGAATTTCCGCTATGTCTGTTATGCATATTCAAAGTGACTTTTAGTTCCCAATAGTGGTATCAAAGCCTTCCTATTTAGTGCATAATTAAGTTAAAAGTAAACTGAATTTTATTTTCTATATAAAATGATTTAAAGTTTATTAAATTGTTTGGAACAATAGATGAACTTAGGCTTTCATTTCAAGGTTAGAAAATAGATATGGATAATTTCGAATAAGCCTGCTCAACTTACTCAAAAATTATCAAAGACTCAATAAATTATATATGTTACAAGGGTTATAGATGCTTTCAATTTACATGAATTGAAAAAACGAAATTTATTAGTTCAAGAGGATCCATGGTCTTCGATTTTGTGCTCGTGTTTGTTCTGGCAAGGATTGGACTTGGTGTCTACTTCTCATGGGGCACCTCTCCTACCTGGGAACCTATATCGATGCAGCTTGAATTGACTAAGAGGAGATTAAATATGGACTAATTTATTTCTAGTATATAATATGGTGATTATATATGTTTCTATAATAAAGTAAAAAACTAAATTATTGAAGGCGGAATGCTCTCTAATAACTCCCAACTTGCGTACTTTTGTCTTAGACATACCTAAACTTTAAAGTGGACCTCCAAGGTACCTGAACTTGTCAAAAGTGGACCTCTGTGTTACCTATTTTCACTCGCCCAGTCGCAGCCTGGAGAGTGTATTACACTCACTGCCAAATTTCAAAAAAACCCTTAACAAAACTTTTTTAAGTCCTTGTAATTTTAATTCAACTAAAAAACACCAAAAAATTGGAAATATCCAGAAAATAAAGAATTTCATAGGAAAATAAAAAATCAAAAAATTTGAAAAAATTATGGAAAATGAAGAAAATGAAGAAAATAAATTTGGTGCAAAAATATTTCAGAAAATGTTTTCGGAAGGGCAAAAAATGTAAAAATACGTTTCAGGGCTCGATTTCATAAAAAATGGAAAAATTCCCAAAAATTATGAAATATTCAGAAAATAAAGAAAATAAATTTGGTGCAAGAATTTTTCAAAAAATGTTTCCGAAAGGGCATGAAAATGTGAAAATACGTTTCGGAGCTCGGTTTCATAAAAAATCGAAAAATCCCAAGAAATTGTGAAATATCTGGAAAATATAGCAAATAAATTTGGCGCAAGAATTTTTCAAAAAATGTTTCCGGAAGGGCCCCAAAATGTGAAAATACGTTTTGGGGCTCGGTTTTGTAAAAAATCGAAAACCCTCAAAAAATTATGAAATATCCGAAAAATAAAGAAAATAAATTTGTTACAAAAAATTTTTAGAAATTATTTTCGAAAGGGCCCGAAAATGTGAAAATACATTTTGAGGCCCAGTTTCATAAGTAATTGAAAAATCCTAAAATATTATGAAATATAATTCAAAAAATAAAGAAAATAAATTTGGTGCAAGAATATTTCAGAAAATTTTTATGAAAGGGCCTGGAAATGTGAAAATACGTTTCGTGGCCCGATGTTTTAAAAAATCTAAAACTCCAAAAATTAATTATGAAATATTCAGAAAAGAAAGAAAAAAAAAATTTGGTGTGAGAATTTTTCAGAAAATGTGAGCTTTCCAAACACGCCCTAAAGGAGGAAGAGGGTCATTTTGTAATTAGAAAAGTATTTAGGGGTTTTTTTAATTTTTTCTTTTATTAATTATTGAACTTATATAATTTTTTACCCATTTTTTAGGTTAACACGCGCCCCCTTGGTCAAAGGTAGCACGGAGGTGCACTTTTGATAAGTTCAGGTGTCACGGAGGTCTACTTTTGACAAGTTCAGGTACCTCAGAGGTCCACTTCAAAGTTTGGGTATGTCTAAGGCAAAAGTGCGCAAGTTGGGGTATTAGAGAGCATTCGGCCAATTGTCGAATAAAAGCTTAAAGCAAATGAAATATATATATATATATATATATATATATATATATATATATATAACAAATAAAGAATGTTAATAATTTTGCATATGATCTAGGTTGATGGAATAATTATAATAAAGAGCTTGAACCCACCTAAGGTTAGACCTTACAAATTAATTCTAAAATTTCATGAATTAATATTAATTATTATAAATATATTCATCTAATAAATCCTATATTGGGTGAGACTTCTAACACCAATAAAATTCTAAAGTAAACATATTAAGGCAAGTTATAATCTTGCTTACTCAAATTTGTGATACGATCTTTTTCGGCCAAAAAAGTGTTGCGCAAAGAGTTCCTTTTCATCTACATCGACCAGTTATAAAAATTGGGATAGGGTCTGCCTTAATAGGACTAGGTAGTCCGCCATAAAATTAGGGGCTAGCCTTAGAACTGAGACACATTCAAGGAGATGCTAATATAAGAGCACACATCTCTTGGAGTTAGGGAACTTGAATAAATTAGCAATTGCATACGATGCAAATGGAATGGGATTCCATCTATAGCTTACTAATATGGCTTGACTCATAAAATTAGGGTCGTATTAGACTAGTTGTAGATGCTACCTACTTGGAAATTTAGCTAGACTAAACTTCCCAAATTTAATAGAATGAGCTGTTGTAAGTTTCAAAAAATGGTAGGGCAAATGTATTCAATTAAAAGTCCTTATATTAAATATATGTACTATATACTAAACTCTAAACAATTTTTCTTTCTTAAATCTTGGTTGAAATTTTTATTTAAATACAAACGTTCGCATTGATGACTAATTTTGATTGGCTCTAGCTTCAAAAGGTTTGTTTAGAAATGTGAGGATAGTCCTCATAGCCTTGGGCTTAGCATGTAAATTGTATAAGCCCAAATCTAAATAACATGATGCAAGCAATTCTGCTTAAAACATATATGCATGAAATACATAAAGGAAACTAGGATACAACACCTTGGAGGTTGTTAACATCCCTGTTACCTTATGTAAGTAGTTGGCATGAGACAAGGATAAACATCAAGTCAGATGTTAGGATCCATGTTACTTTAGCTACAAGGGCATCATAAAATCAAGGACTTGAAAGTCTATGTCTTTACATCTTAGAGAAAGGATTTTCCATGGTGGAAAATTTGAACCAAAATATTTTGATAGAAATTGGTAGGACCAATTAGTCAGAAATTTAAATGGTTCATATCTCATAGAAGTAAAGGGACACATGGTGTCTTGTTTTGAATCAGGATGGAGCAGAGCGAAGAAAAGTAAAAGGAATACTAAGAATTTTGTCTATGAGACAAAATGATTGTTCTCAATATGAAATATTGGAAACAAGATCTTCATTTCAATATGGAATATTGGAAATAAGATCTAAATAGCTAAAGTCTCATAGCATGAGAAAAGGAGGCCTTAAGCTTCCACTTCAAGATGTTAGAAATTGAGAATTTCCACATCTCAAGGGAATTCTAAATTGGTATGGAATACCTAATTAAAATCATATATCCATACAAAGGTGTAGATATTGTTGAGAAGTAGAGGTTTGGGAAAAGGAGAGTTGTACCTATGGAAAATCATTACGGCTTGCTGGCTACTGATGATGTAGGAACTTAAAATCTCCATTTGACTAAATTTGTGAAAGGACGAAATTCAAGTGTCATTATAAAATGTTATTTCGTGCTTCACAGCAGATGGAATTTTATTCCAATTTGATAAAAAGGTGTTATCAAAGTTATGAATGATATTTTATTGTAATGTGACAAATGATGTTTTGTAATTACAAAAATCATATTCTCAATATAATCGATGCTAAGAGAAAATTAGATAATGAGAAATCTTTCTACTTATGGCACTGTCGTTTAGGCCATATAAACAAAGATTGCTTAACTAAGTTATAGAAGTGTGGAGACTTAGGCCCAATGGACGTGGAGTCTTATGGTGATTGCGAGCCTTTTTTAAAAGGAAAAATGATTAAGTTACCCTTTAATGGAAAGGGTGAATGAACTACGAGTACATTGGAACTTATA
The DNA here is from genome assembly GCA_947683365.1 of Euphorbia pulcherrima. Classification (NCBI taxonomy): domain Eukaryota; kingdom Viridiplantae; phylum Streptophyta; class Magnoliopsida; order Malpighiales; family Euphorbiaceae; genus Euphorbia; species Euphorbia pulcherrima. Next base: position 10,173,267 of record CANTUS010000016.1, read on the forward strand.
CATATAGATGTATGTCATCCAATGAGTGTTAAGGAATAAGGAGGATACTCCTACTTCATAACCTCTATTGATGATTACTCACGATGTGGTTATTGTGAGCGGATGATGATTCAGACAGGTCACAAGGTCGGGCCGGAGGACTGGTCTCCCTCGAAAATATGGGCGTGATGGTGATTGTGATTTGTCATGTTTTAATGTCCAAAAGATACGAGATCAAAATCCCATACTTAAAATAGAGTCGCCACCCGGTTCAGCTCAATTGGGAAATTTTGGTACGATTTTCCCATCGGGGTGTAGACCATACCTTAAGTAGAGATTCCAAGTTCGGATGATGTTATCTATTTTTCATTGGCCAAGTTAAAATATGTTATTCTTTCTTAATCGGTTTTAATCCACCCTATTTATTATGTTTTCGGCTACACATTGTTATCGGGTTATTTAGCAAGCATTCAAAAGTGGAAATAAATAATTATAACACTCATCCAACAAATAAAATGTGGAAAATAAAATAATAATTACATGACTTTCCAAATACCTATACATTTTTCTATATAATAAGTAAAATGCTCGAAGGCCTAGAATTCATCTAACCTGAATCTACCTGCATAAAACGGTTAGCATAAATACGGGACGTTGTACGAGATATATCACGTAGCATGCATAGTTAGTAAACAAAACAAGACCCGAGTTAGCGTGAACATGGAATATTTATCTACAATTTATAGAGCATGGTTGGATGGCTAAAAATGAGATTTAAACGGCGCTTGCGGGAAAATTTTGTTATATCCAAATTTTAGACTCGATTGTTATTTTAACCGAATTATTAGTGAAAATGCCACATGGTATGGGGTGAGGTATGTTTTTAGAAGGTTCTGGACCTTCGTCATTGCACTATACATCCTAGCTTCAGGAATTTAAACTAGGTCGGAAATAAAAACAAAAAATAAACTGTTGTCTAGAAGGCCATACCACCAGTGGCATGACTGAGGCTGTCGGCGGTGTCACTGATGCTGCTGGCGGTCTCAGTTATAAAGACAGGCTGCATAACATTCTGGATACCATAAAGAAAGGGTCCTGTAAGAAAATGGGGCTAGTGGGGAAAACTGAGGCCACTGAAGGTATCAATAATGCCGCTGGCAGCATGGTTGACACCGCCAGTGGCTTTAGTTTCTTACAGTTGTTGTTTTTAGCCGGAAAGTGACCAAAAACCCAAAACTAGGCACAAACAGCAACTAAAATACAACAAAATAGTAAAATGAAAGCCAAAGAGGTATGAGACTCAGAATTTTTACCTTGTGGCTGTGAATCCACCTCTTCATGATCCGTATGATACCTCCGGGGAGCTCAAATGACGATTTTGGGAAGTAAGGGGTGATTTAGGGCTCTAAATCCTATTTTTGGTGATTCTAAACCTGAAAATCTACTTAATATCAGAGAGTTCGCTAGAGAAAAACTAAGAAAAGATGGATTGAATCCCTTTTTCTTACCTTTTCTAAACTTTATCCAACTAAATCTAGCTAAATACTCAAAATCTCTATATGATTTCATGTCTCAAGTGTTAAACCCCTTCAAATGGCTGAGAAATGCTGCTTATATAGGCTAAAATCTATTAGAAATTGCCTTGGATCAGTAACCCAAGAAATATCGAGCAAAAAGGCACACAACCATTCTACAGCTGGAAGGCATGCCGCCGCTGCATGAATGATACCGCCGACGGCATCAGCGAGCCCGTCAGTGGCTTCTCTTTCCTGACAAGTTTGAAAAGCTTACACAATTTAAGCACGAAACTGGGGAAAGGGAGAGGAAATCCGGTAAAAGGTGATTTTGACGAAAAATATAAATAAGGCTCCTTTTTTGACTTTTTATGGGTATTTTGGAGTAAATTATTTTTTGGGTGTAAATCATCAGTCTGAGCTACCACTGGACGCGTTATCAGACACTTCGAAATGAACTTTTTTGAAAATAAAATTCGTAGAGAATTGTATATCGGTAACAAAAATTCTAAAAAAGAATTTTTATCATGAGGAGTAAAATTGATCATACGTCATCATTGTCTCACGAGAGGGACTATAGAATCCTGTGCTCATAGGCTGCCCCTCAGGGGATCACTCTTGCCATATGTTAGTATGATCGCATGAAATTGTAAGGGATAGGAATTATACCTAATGGGTGACGAGGTTTTGATTCCACCTGTGGCTCATTGACTGGTTTTCCCCTTGGTTGGGCCTGACCTTTGAGATTGGTTTGCCAAGTAGGGCTTGGGCTTTGAGATTGATTTGCCCCTTGGTCGGGCTAGAGTTTTGAGATTTGCTAAGCGGGGCTTGGGCTTTTAGGATTTGCCAAGCAGGACTTGGCCTTTCAGGATTTGCCAAGCGGGGCTTGGGCTTTCAGGATTGGCCATGCAGAGCTTGGGCTTTCAGGATTTGGCAAGCAAAGCTTGGGCTTTCAGGATTTGCCAAGCGGGGATTGAGCTTTTAGGTTTTGACATTATGGAGCATCATTCCTACAACAAATGACAAGTAAATAAAGATTGGACTGATTTTAGATGACATTTTTTCTGTTTAATCAATTTTGTGAAACAAAAAATATTTTTTTCCCTTCGATTAACAGTAAAAACATGATACATTAAAAGTATAAGGGTTTCAGAAGTACTGGGATGTTGGGGCTAGAACCGAGATTCCATCAGAGCTGCTGAAAAATACAGGGGGAGATTTTGATGTCGCCGGTGGGTTGGCTGATGCAGCCGGTGATTGAAGCGATACCGCCACTGATATGGGTGCCACGTAGCATCTTTGACTGGTCAAACAAATTCTAAATTCAAACTACCAAATTTGAGGCCGCCGGAGGCATGAGTAATACCGCTGGCGATATGATTGATGCCGCCGGTGGCATGGACTAATAGTTTCATATTAAATTAAACCCTCGAATTCCGCATGGGTGTTTAATATGGGATTAAACTCTCTTTTGCCTATTTTAGCATCTACAAAAGCTAAAACTCCTCTTCTTCTCTCCATCGTCCTTCAAACAAACTCAAATCTCTTTGCTTTCGACTCCAACCATGAAGAAAATATTTGGCTAAAAATCTAGCAGTGTTAAGTCCGAGGAATTGCCCGCAGCTTCCATTAAGGGGCTAAAGCTTTGCCCGGTTCATGTGGGTTATGGTTTCAAGGAGTCCGATGTCATTTTTGGGTATGGGATAGCAGCTCTAATCAATGATCTAGTCTCATTTAAAAAGAACCATATCTCTAACACCCAGGTAAACCTACAAAACCCAAATCTTTCTATTTCATTTTGGAGATTTTAATTCTAGACTCGATAACTTGTAGATTAAAGGTTAAAAATAACTGATATATGTTAGAATGCATGTTATAAGTTTATTTTTACTCGATTTATGCTATTTTTATTTGAAACTGGTTAATTGAGATTTTGGGTGATTTGGTGTGATTATGTGTGATTTTTGGCAAAACTGGGTTCTGCCCGCAGAAAGGATGCCGCCGGCGACATCACTGTTGTCACCAACAGCCTCAGGCCTTTAAAAGAGACTGGAAATATTCCATATCACCGTCGATTTTAGTGATGTTGCTGGCAACATCATCCATATTGCCGATGGCATCACTGCACTAGCGGCGGGATCAGCAGCTTTTGAAAAGCAAAATGATATAAAATTTGGATTACTTATCTAATTTGTTCCTTTCTGATTTTGTAGCCATGTACCCATACTTGCACTAGAGGTATGGGGACCATCGGCGAGTGGTGGAAACATATTGATGAGAAGTATGTGGCGCTTGGGACTGCGATTGATGATACGAGATTTGGGGATTTGGCCCAAACCATGCCCCTATTGATGCCCAAGCTATCTCACACAGCCCTGACAGCTTTGGTTAAAAAGTGGTCTGAGACCACTCACACCTTCCATCTCTAGATTGGGGAAGTTACTATTACCCCATCTGACATGGTAGCAATGAATGGGCTACCATGGACCAAGGAAGTGATCCATTTTGATGTGTACATGGAGAGGAACCACCTTAGGGGGTCGGTGGTGAAGAGAGTGACTGAGCTGTTCGGGTTAAAGCCCAACGCAGGGTAGTTTTGTTATAGGGAGTTGTATGAGTACTAAAGGGAGTCAGAGTGGTCCCCGAAATTGATCTAGATGCTTGTGTCTTCTCCTTCATCATTTCTTTATTGAATGTGTTGTTCTTGCCGGTCTCGGGTAGCAAGGTCAACTACAGGTAGATTTCAACAGTTGAGGATGTTAAGACCATTAAGGAGAAGAATTGGCCTAGGGCCATTTTGGCATAGATGTATTACGGGATGGACATAGGAGCCTGAAAGAAGGAGAAAGTCCTTCAATTGAGTCACTTTCTGCTTCAGGTATGCCCTTTTGAATAGTGCTTTATTATCATGGATAACAGCTTTTCTATTTTTGGTGTGTTGATCTTTTGGACTGATTAGATGTTAATTGTATAGGTGTGGGCTTTTGAACATCAATTCCTTCCCCCTGTCCAATTTAGTACTACGATACCGCTGAGTTGTTATTTCCTTTCCCATTGGTGCGGGAGCATTGGGGGGCTCGGCAAGTACCCCACCACATATAGGGAGGTGCTTCAGTGCCTACAGATCAGCTCGGTACGCTATTCTGGCTTTAAGCCATGTCTTACTTTTAAGAAACCATTAGTTAATAAAACATATTTATGAATTTGAATTGCTTACATTGATTTACTGCTTGATTGACTGGCCAGGTTGTTCAGGGCCCTTTTGAGGAAGTGTCAAACCAAACTAATGTCCTGATGGTTCAGCAAGAAGTGGATGACCGTCGGTTTGTCATGGAGTGTCCCCTAGTCTTACCTTGGAACTAAGAGGAAAGAGTTTGAGGCTAGAGATAGCTTACGCCTGCTGTCAGGCCTGTGCCCGCGGATCCTCCTGTAGGCCTCTAGTGGCCTTATCTGACTATCACCGGGCATACATCATCTAAAATTAGTCTAAGCTTTGTTTACGTGTCATTTGTTGCATGTATGATGCTCCACAATGTCAAAACCTAAAAGCCCAAGCCCCGCTTGGCAAATCCTGAAAGCCCAAGCCCTACTTGGAAAATCTTGAAAGCCCAAGCCCTGCTTGGCAAATCCTGAAACCCCAAGCCCTGCTTGGCAAATCCTGAAAGCCCAAGTCCCCCTTGGCAAATCCTAAAAGCCCAAGCCCCGCTTGGCAAATCTCAAAACTCAAGCCCGACCAAGGGGCAAATCAATCTCAAAGCCCAAGCCCCGCTTGGCAAACCAATCTCAAAGCTCAGGCCCGATAAAGAGGAAAATAGGTCACCAAATGGAGTCACTGGCGGAATCAAAACCCCATCACCTATCAGGTACAATTCTTATCCCTTGCTCTTTCCTGCGATCATACTAACATCTGGCAGTCATGATCCCCCAAGGGGCAGCCTGTGAGCACAGGATTTTACAGTCCCTCTCGCGAGACGATGATGACGTATGCCCAATTTTATTCCTCATGATAAAAATTCTTTTTTGGAATTTTTGTTATCGATATAAAATTCTCTACGAATTTTATTGTTGAAAAAAATTAGCGTGTCTGATAACACGTCCGGTGGTAGCTCAAACCGATGATTTACACCAAAAAAATAATTTAGTCTAAAATACCCATAAAAGTCAAAAAGGAGCCTCATAATTCAATTTTTCTATCAAAATCACCTTTTACCGAATTTCCTCTCCCTTTCCCCGATTTCGAGCTTAAATCGTGCAAGCTTTTCTGACCTATCAGGAAAGCAAGCCTGTCAGCGGCCTCGCTAATACCGCCGACGGTATCATTCATGCTGTCGGTAGCATGCTTTCAGCTGCAGAATAGCTGTGTGCCTTTTTGCTCGATATCTATTGGGTAACTGATCCAAGGCATTTTCCAATGGATTTTAGCCTATATAAGCAGCATTTCTTAGCCATTCGAAGGCATTCGACACTTGAGACTTGAAATCATGTAGAGATTTTGAGTATTTAGCTAGATTTAGTGGGATAAAGTTTAGAAAAGGTAAGAAAAGGGGATTCAATCCATCTGATATTTATTAGATTTCCAGGTTTAAAATCACCAAAAATAGGATTTAGAGCCCTAAATTACTTCCCAAAATCCTCACTTGAGCTCCCTAGAGGTGTCATACGGCCCCGAGGTAAAAATTCCGAGTCTCATAGCTCTTTGGCTTTCATTTTACTTGTTTATTGTGTTTTAGTTGCTGTTTGTGCTTAGTTTTGGGTTATTGGTCGCTTTTCGGCCAAAAGCAGCTGCTGCGAGAAACTGAAGCCGCCGACGGTATCAACCATGCCGCCAGCGGCATTGTTGATACCATCAGTGGCCTCAATTGTCCCCAGTGGCCCCATTTTCTTGCAGGACCCTTTCTTTAAGGTATCCAGAAAGTTATGTAGCCTGCCTGTATAATTAAGACCGGTATGACCTTCTAGACAGCTGTTTATTTTTTTTTGTTTTCGGCTTAATTTAAATTCCCCAAGCTAGGATGGACAGTGCAACGATGAAGGTCCAGAACCTTCTAAAAACAGCTCACCCCATACCATGTGACATTTTCACTAATAATCCGGTTAAAATAACAATCGAGTCTAAAATTTAGATATGACGGAATTTTCCCGCAAACCCCATTTTTAGCCATCCAACCGGGCTCCATAAATTGTAAATAAATATGCCATATTCACGCTAACTCAGGTCTTGTTTTGTTTACTACTATGCATGCTACGTGATATATCTCGTACAACGTGCCGTATTTGTGCTAATCGTTTTGTGCAGGTAGATTCAGGTTAGATGAAGGCTAGACCTTTGGGTATTTTACTTATTGTATAGAAAAATGTATAGGTATTTAGGAAGCCATGTAATTATTATTTTATTTTCCGCATTTTATTCGTTGGATGACTGTAATAATTATTTTTTTCTCGCTTTCAAATGCTTGCTAACGCAATAACAATGTATAACTGAAAACACAATAAATAGGGTGAATTAAAACCGATTAAGAAATAATGAAATATTTTAACTTGGCGAATGAAAAATAAATAACATCATCCGAACTCTGAATCTGTACTTAAGTAATGGTCTACCGTCCGGTGGGAAAATCGTACCAAAATTTCCCAATTGAGCTGAAGCCGGTGGCGACTCTATTTTAAGTACAAGGATTTTGATCTCGTATCTTTTGGACATTAAAACATGATAAATCACAATCACCATCACGACCATATTTTGAAGGGAGATAGGTCCTCCAGCCCGGCCTTGCAGCCTGTCCGAACTGTCGTCTGCTCACAGTGGCGACTCTACTGGGGATTTGTCTCTTTAAACTCAAACTAAAAATTTTCAGTAAGATTAAAAGATTTTGATGATGTATTGAAATCATTGGACAAATTAAAAACTTAATTCTTTTTATGACATTTTATCCTTATGCATGTAGATAGTTTGGTAATTTTTAGGTGCCCCATTTTACCCGAGAAGCTTGTGAAAGTATCACTCATGCCCTGTTTGGAATTGAGGATACCTAATGGGTGGATCACTCATTTCAACCAACACGTAAACTCTCACGAGCGTATGTATTCGAGGAGTTGTTGAGTAACGTGGAATCAAGGTTAACGAGAATCTTCTACATCAACAACCATACCAAAGCCGCGCTAGAAAAAGCCTTAGCACTTTAGGACTACTAGAATAATGAAAACAGTTGGGACACACTTCTTTCGCCACTACCAGTGAAGAAGCCAAACTCTATCCTTTCAAAGAGGCATTAAGCGGGAGTCATAAGGTTGGAAGAGGGACACTTTTGTGTGCTATATGCTACGCGCTCATGTATCCGCCATGCATCAGCTTCAAGAGCCAAAGATCAATCAACTTATCCTTATCGATCTCCATTCAAGGAAGAGGTTTAGCAACATCCGTATGACTTCTTTTGTACCCCTGTTGAGTCACAACATATCACTATGCATGATGACGGGTACAAATGTCCCACGGATGACGGAGGGATAAGCCATCATCGCTAACCACGTCTGCGTGCAGCCATACATACCACACATCAGTTATTAGACAATGGTAATTCACCCCATCCATAAACATCACTCAATCCATGCATGATCTGATCCGCTGCCTACCGTTTCTACTAAGAGGAGGTGAAATTATCATCGCACCCCGGTATTGACACCATCTGATTCATCGTTCTCTCTCCCTGATTATCACCATGGAAGTCAAAAGGGTTATGTATATTGATTCTAGTGGGGAGTTAGATTCAGATTAGATTCAGTTGGGTCAGGATTTCTCTCAGTCAGCTATGTCTTTTCCGAGCAATGATGGAAATCCTCTCCGCCTATGGAGCAAGTCGACCCTACTCCCACCTCGGGAGCGGCATCTCAGCCCCCTCCTGGTTTTGATTTTGCCAGTGCTATGGCTCAGTTCCTGAATTCGGATGCATTCAAAGCCTCTATCTAAACCATTTTCCAAGAAGCTATTAAGAAAGCCTCTAAGGATAGGAATTCTGACCGGGTCTATGAGTCCAATATGTAAGCCCTGAATAGTTCAGCACAGATGTTATCTTGTTTGGTAGGGACAAGATCCGTTGCACCAATTTTTCACTCAACTCCATTGACTTAACCCATGGCAAGCCCATTTCAGTTCGGGTAAACTTCTACTTTCCTACCAACCTCGACAACCCCACCAATTATTTCTTTCAATCTGAGACCCTTTACTCAGAGCTAGGTTCCTCCAGTATTCACTCATCAGTTTTCATCTTCTTCTAGCAGGCTAGTCCAACCTCTACCATCTTTCACTCCTCCTCAATTCATTATAACATCCAAGGGTACTACCTACCCTAGAATCCTTTTAGCGGCTAGGTGGTCCCTCGTCCTCCACCATCTCTACCAGTCAATGACCAGGTCACGCAGCCTCTTGGCATGACACCTGAAGTAGCTAGTTTTATTCGCCAAGTGATAGCCTCTCAAATCCATGACCAGGTCATGCATTCTCCGGGCGAGACACCCGAAGCCGTAGCTTTCTCTCAACTAATCAATGACCAGGTCATACAGCCTCTAGATGTGGCACCAGAAATTCAAGCCTACATCAATCATCTTATAGCCGCTAAGGAACCCGAGAGAAATGAAGATTAGGTCCCTGATAATTTTACTTTGCCAAAAATGGCACATTATGACCTGCTTCCCACATTATTGTGTATGAAAGAGTTATGTGTGTAAAGAAATGAAGTGATAAAGTGCTTGCTGAAATATTTCCTTGTTCCCTTCCGGGTCCTGCTCTTGAATGGTATCATACTTTGCCCTAGCACATTGTCACTGACTGGAAACTTCTTTCTGAGGCTCTAAAAGTGCACTACGGTTTTAATAATATGATGGAGACAACCCTCCAACATCTTGAGGGAATTCGCCAAATGCCCAACAAAACCTTCAAACAGTATTTTAACCGGTGGATGTCAACCCAAGTTTTGATGAAATCTAATCTAAGTGTTGAGGAGATGATTGTTAAACTCCTAGAGGAATCTCTTCCCCTATTCCGTACAGAAATAGCTACTGATTCGTTCCTTTCTTACAAGGCTGTATTTGAAAAATTTGAGAAAATTGAGTGCAAGGCAGTGTAAAAAGGCAAAAAAGGTGGGGAAACCCTGGTTCAGAAAGAATAATGATGCGTAGCCCTCAGCTCCGGCACCTGCTAAGCCCAAAGCCCCGACTGTAGTTCAGGCAGTTTCTCAAACCCCTTCTACACCCCAAGCGAGCTTTCAACCTTCGCTGGCAGTTGCTGCAATTCAACCCCCTCGTCCTTCTTTTATTTTAGGCAATCCGTACATTTTACCTCTTCGTATTATCTTTAAGAGTTTGAGGGAAGTAGGTTTCATCCATTCCCTTTAAGAGTATAAGCCGCCTAAACTCGAGGATAAAAATAATTTCTGTAACTACCATGTTCAGGTGGGTCACCAAATTGACAATTGTAAAGCCTTGCTCTCTGCTATTCAGCATATAGTTAGTGAAGGAAAGATTGCTGAACCTGATAAAACTCTAAGCACCATTAACAACCCTTTACCGAATTTTGGCAAAAAGGTGGGCATGATCTAATCCGGGAGTTAATTTAGTTCAAAGTATGGATGTTAACCCAAACCCGCACAAGCAAGAAAGCCGCAGAGCTCCGCCTTTTATGGCCAAGAGAATGAAAGTTGAAAAAAAGTTTCTCTTCAACGTAGATTCCTTTGTTTTGAAGGATGACTATTCTGATGAAGATGAGGGAGGAGTTGAAGTAGCCAAGGCTGTAAGCACCAAACTGTTTAGGGTTGATTTGCCCGCTAATGAGAAGTCGAATGAGTTATTAAGGATCGACCAGAATGAGCCTTTCAAAGTGGATGAGTATGAGTTGCAAGACCCGAATTAGGACTTTGACAAATAGCTATATCTGTTTGAGACACGAGCCACTCAAAGCATCTTGATCGATAACGTTCTCAACATTACTCGGAGTTGCCGTGTGTATTAGCTCGAGGATCATCATCTCCATCTTGATAAGGACCTAATTCCTAAGAGGATAGGCACCACTGCCAGGCCTCCTTCTCCGCCTCCACCTATCTCAATAGGTCTCATGGTTGACCCTCTCATTACTTAGCTCAAAAACACCTAAGTTTGTTACAGCATATGGCAGCTGGTAATTGATTCTAACAGGCATCGTAGAGGATTGATTAAGTGATTGCTTAACTTAGAAGCTACTCTAACCACCTCTATTGTCAAGATGTGTGCTAGGGTCGGAGAAGGCATTCCTCCAAGGAAGGGAGTGCAGATTGTATTTGATTGCTTTAATCTTCCACTTAAGGGTAGGGATCATAACAAGGCCTTATTCATCCATGTTCAGATCCTGGATAAGATTATCCCCCTAGGTCATGGTAGATGATGGCACTGCCCTGAACCTCTACCCCATGAAAGTCCTTCCTCACCTGGGCCTGTCAGAAGAGATGCTTGAGAAATCTAGCACTATTATCAGAGCTTATAGTGATTTGAAGCACAGTGTAATTAGGGCCTTTGAGGTGGAAGTCACTATTGAAGGTGTTACGAGCAACATGCAGTTCACTATACTCAACATTCCTATTACTTACTCTCTATTGCTCGACTGACCTTGGCTCCTTGCCTTAGGCATAGTTCCCTCCACTCTCCATCAGAAAATCAAGCTCATTCAAAAAGATAAGTTGGTAACTATCGAGGCGAGTCCTGCTTGTGTTGTGAGCCAAAGCCAAATTGAAGGAAGGCCTTCAGATTGCTAATCACCTCCCATTTGCACATTTATCTCCGCTATGGTATGGGGAAACTGATGAAGAAATCTGGGTATAAGCCTGGCAGAGGCTGTGGAATGTTTAAGCATGGAATTATTGAGGCCTTAGAGCCAAAGGTGCTGGTCTGCCAGGTTGGGTTAGGGTACAAGCCTTGAAAAACCTATCACTGTGTTGCTTCTAATTATTATCGCATGGTGACTGTTTGTGAGATTTAGGGCAAGAGGCCTTATAAGGGAGAGCTCGAACCTATTGAGCATGATGGAAAAATGTGCCCTGGTTTTGAGATCTTCAAGGACGTCTGCGACTTTAAAGTCGGCTGCATGGTTATCTCTGCTGAACCCAAACCCACTGAGCCTGTTGCACTTGTTAATGTTATTTCTAATAAGGCTAAGGGGAAGGGTAAGATATACCCTGAGGATGAGTCTGGGGGAAGTAATAAAGAGTCTGTTGATCTAGAGGTTGAAGATGTTGTTGTTACCATGACCAGGGCTATGGAATTTCTGATGAATAAAGGGTCGAAGGGTGAGAGAACTGGGGAAGAGGATGCCATGACAGAGAAAGCTAACCTGTTCAGAGAACTATCCCTCACTGCCGACCAGAAAGTGGCTCTAGAGCAATATTATGATGAAGACTGCAGAGGATGCTCCTCCTATTGTTGCTACCGCTACCAAAGCCCCTCCACCTATGGATAACGATGATATGGATGATGTAATTTTCAATATTTCTGATGTTTTTTATACGAACAATGTTGCCTACAAGGGTTTTAATGCAATGAATGAATCTTCTTTTGCTTACTTGTTTGATGTTTTTCCTGATGGATCCATGCATTCACAAAATAATAAGCATAACATTTTTGGCATTAGCGATATATTTTTAAATGAAATAAACTTAAGTACAGATGATAATCCTATAATGGTAACCATTTCCAATGATTTAACTATTGAGGAAAAAAGTGAGATAATCAAAGTGCTTAAAGATCATGTCAATGCTTTTGCCTGGTCGTACGAAGATGTGCCTAGGGTTGATCATCAAATTGCGGAGCATAGAATTCCTACTGATCCTATTGGTTAAGATCAAAATAGGTCGGTCAGGTTAAGGCAGAGGTTTCAAGGTTGATTGAAGCTCAATTCATCAAAGTTGTGGAATATCCGACTTGGCTATCCAACATAGTTTCAGCTCCGAAGAAAGATGGTAGGGTCCGAGTTTGTGTTGTACTTTTAAGATCTTAATTAGGCTTTACCTAAGGATGATTTCTCGCTTCCTCACATCGATGTCTTGATTGACAGTGCCGCTAGGGTAGCCATGTACTCATTTATAGATGGATTCTTAGGTTATAATCAGATTCTGGTGGATATCATCGACAAGGTCAAAACGACGTTCATTACTAAATGGGGGGTTTATTGCTACAAAGTAATGCAATTTGGATTGAAGAATGCCGGGGCCACTTATCAGCATGCCGTAACTGCCCTCTTACATGATATGATCCATAAGAAGGTGGAGATAGATGTGGATGATATGATTGTGAAGTCTGCAACCCAAGAAGAGCAACCTGTCGTTCTCAATAGATTCATAACTTATATCGAGAAGTACAATCTCTGCCTGAATCCGAAGAAGTTCATGTTTGGGGTTACTTCAGGAAAGCTACTGGGTTATGTGGTCAGTCAAAAAGGAATTGAGATGGATCCTGATAAAGCCAAAGCCATCAGGGATATGCCTCCACCAAAGATAGAAAGAAGTCCGATCATTCCTGAAGTCCTTACAGTATGTCAGTCAGTTCATTGCTCGGATCACTACTGTATGCAAACCCATCTTTAAACTTCTTAAAAAGCAGTAGCCATTGGTATAGAATGATCAGTACCAAGTGGTGTTTGACAGAATCAAAGCTTATCTTGTTGACCCACCCGTTATGAAACCCCCCATCCCTGGGAAACCTTTAATCCGATATCTGGCTATCGAAGAATCTTTTGTAGGGGCAATGCTTGTCCAAGAACATGATAATAAGCGGGAGCACGCGATCCACTACTTGGGTAAGAAGTTATTGGACTATAAAACCCAGTATTTGATTGTGGAAAAAACTTGCACCACCATGGTTTGGCTCACTAAGAAGTTGCACCATTATTTCCAATCTTATCGGGTCCAAGCCATGGCTAAGATCGACCCTATGAAGTATCTTTATCAATCTCCCACTCTAGCCGGTAAACTGTCTCAATGGTTGCTACTTCTATCCATGTTTGGCATTGAGTATATAACAAAGAAGGTTATTAAGGGGTGGGCAGTGGCTGAATTCCTGGCTAATCAACCCCTTGACTCTGATTATGTTGAGAACCTAGAGTTTCCTAATGAGCAGACCACCTCTGTTAAAATCCTTGAGCATGTGCAGACTATGTACTTTGATGATGTTGTGAACCAATGGGGAGCAGGCCTCAAAGTTCTCATAGCCATAACGGATAACAAAATCATCCCACTGTCCATACGCTTGGAATTCGCCGTCGCCAATAATGGCGTTGAATATAAAGCTTGTTTATTCGTTCTTGAGGCTCTCCTTGAGGTTCGGGCCTATATGGTATCTGTAATCGGATATTCGACTCTTGTGATCCGTCAGGTTATTGGGGATTGGAAAATAAAAGAACAATCTCTCCATTCTTATATAGAGGAAGTCTGCGGCTTATCCGAGAAATTCACCTCATGCTTGTATCGCCATGTCCCACTAGACGAGAATCAAATGGCTAACTCTCTGGCTACCCTGGCCACATTATGGGAAGGACCCCAGCAGTAAACTATTCATCCTCTGGTTCTTTTTTCAACTAAGATCCCTTACCCTACTCATTAGGTTCAACAGGTCCTCGCCATCTCCACCAAGCTAAATTGGTACTCTGACGTCATCATGTTCCTCCAAATCGGCCAATATCCTTCGGATTCCACTAAATCGGACTATACCACTTTAAGGTGGCTCGCTGTCTAGTTCTGAATTATCTATAATGATCATTTCAAGCGCACTAGTGATGGTTTACTGCTTCATTGCTTAACTAAATCAAAGGCTCAAAAAGTAATTAATCAGGTCCATGCCGGTGATTGTGGCCCTTATATAAATGGTCTCATTCTCAAAAAGAAAATCCAGCAGTTGGGATATTTTTAGCTCACTATAACAGCCTATTGCATCGCCCAAGTCAAATGATGCCACTAATGCTAGATTTATAGGGATATGCAACATCACCGAGCTCCATCATTTATCTACTCCTTGGCCATTCTCGGCATGGGGGATAGACATAATCGGTGAAATTTGTCCTTCATCAATAAATGGGCATAGATTCATCGTGGTAGCAGTGGATTACTTCTCAAAATGGGTAGAGGCCAAATCCTACACCAATGTCACTGCTAAGAAGATGGCCAAGTTCATAGAAAAGCACATTTTTGCATGGTATGGACTTTCGCATCATTTAATCTCGGACAACGGGGTACAGTTTCAAGGGGCAACCACTGATTTGATTGAGAAATATAGGATTAAGCACCATAGATCTTCTCCATACAGACCACAAGCCAATAGTGCTGTTGAGGCAGGTAATAAATTGATAAAGAAGATTCTTTCTAAGATGATAGTCGGTTATAGGGATTGGGCAGATAAGCTACCTTTCGCTATTTGGGGATATCACACAAGCATCTGTACCCCGACCGTCAAAACCAATTCTCTCTAGTCTATGGAATGGAAGCGGTCTTGCTAATTGA
This sequence comes from Euphorbia pulcherrima, assembly GCA_947683365.1. Lineage (NCBI taxonomy): Eukaryota > Viridiplantae > Streptophyta > Magnoliopsida > Malpighiales > Euphorbiaceae > Euphorbia > Euphorbia pulcherrima. The sequence goes on from CANTUS010000016.1 coordinate 10,188,268, forward strand.
GACTCAAGTAACCTCACCGAGGGTCGCATTAGAGGCTAAGTTGAAGGAATCTGAATGGACTCAAGGGAGGTTTGAATAGCTAAATATGATGGACGAACAGAGATTAAGAGCTCTAGATAATCTCCAGATGTACCAGCAGCGCATCGCACGAGCCTATAATAGTTTGCTAAGGCACCAGAAGTTTCCCTTGAAAGCTGGAGATCTAGTCCTCAAGCAGATAAAACCATCCACCATCAATGCAAGGGTCAAATTTAGGCCTAACTTTGAAGGACCATATGTGATAAAGAAGATGCTTAGTAAAGGGGCGGGTAAGCTTATGAACATGGATGGGAATGAATTTGTGAACCCCGTGAACCAGGACAGGCTTAAGCGTTATCATATCTAATTCAAAAGAAATAAATTAGGAAAGTAGCATGCAAAAAATAGAAATAATAATCACCTGCCTTTCAGTCTTTTGCTGATCAGGCAGGTCGGTATTCTGCAAACTGGCCGTGTAAAAATTAGGGGATGAGAATGAACCCGCTAGATCGAAAACCCAAATAGGACGATCTAGGTAAAAATTAGGGTAAGTAAGCAAAGAGAGAGTGCCTTCTAGAAAACTAATCCCGGCTAGTTGGCACTAGGAGTTAAATCAATGGAAATGTTAACCAAACATCATGTACTTTGTTTTACTTTACTTAATGAAAGTATCTCTTTTGTTGAATTCTGAATGCTTGTGTTTACGTAAATTTTGTATCCATATAGTCAAAATAGCTCAAGTAAGCCTAATGCGGAATTCACATTATTCTAAATAAAACGCACGATAAATAAAAATAATTTTGATAGACTGAAAAGAGTAAGGTCTATGTAAAATTCAGAATAAGTCTGCTGGAATGAAAACCCGAAAAGGGCGGTCCAGGCAAAAATTAAGACAAGATTTGATAGCTTAAAAACCCCAAGGGGCAGTCTATGCAAAAATTAGAACCAAATAAAAGAAATATAAGAAAATAAAGTTCGATAGGTCTGTTGCCCTAGCTAGCCTATACAAAAGATAGAACTAACAGGAAGCACATCTCAAGTCAAACTCCCCGCAAGGTGGTAGTCGAAAAGGGCTTGTATCCTTATTCAGCTCGCTCTCCCTCAAAGCGGGCCCATGATCACTCAGATCAAGTCGTTATGCGCCTAATCTCAGCCAGCCATCCTCTGTAGTGTATATCAGTCTCAATGGTCTCCATATGGTCGTGGTCCAGAGTCTCAAATATGGCCTCCCTAGCCCACTTCTCCTAGATATGGTTCACCCATCTGGCTTTGTAGTCTCCGATTTGGTTACGAGATAGCTTGACCGGAATTCTCTTTCACTTGCCGTACTAATGGCACAACTAGTAAGGGGTATAGAATGAGGACCTCTCTAGACCTATCAACTGAACGCAGGATCCCCAGGACTCCACAACCACATCTCGGATCCTCCACCATAGGCTAACCCACTGAATCTGTGTCTCTATGTATCCCCTCAGAATAGGCATCCAACTGTCAAATGTCAGCTGATCAAAATCTACTAGTGTAAGCTGTCTCTCCCTAAGATGGATAGGCAAGTATTTCTTCGAGTTCCCCCATGGTGCTTCCTTCAGCTTCAGCTTCTCCATTAGCCGTACCTATAAACCAGTTCCAGATAAATGCAGAAAGAAGTAAATAATTTAAAAGGGTGAAAATGGATACCTATAGCACTGTAAGATGGTCATCGATAAGAGTCAGGTCGGTGGAAGCAGCATCTGTGTTTAGCAAAATCTTGGGTAGTCCCACAAATATGGGAGAAGCCCCTATCGACATAGGGCCAATAAGTGAAATCAACCTGAATAGGGCAACTAGGCCCACTCCATACATAAACTCTACCATGAGTAATAGTGCTACCATGGAAGCCCTAGATAAGTGAGATCTAGGGGCCCCTCGGCACCACTCTAGCACTACACTAAGCTAAAATCCGAGTTCGTCGGGGTAATTGGGATAAGAACGGTTCCACAAAATCCAAATTCCACAACCCTTAGGCACACCATCCACACTACAATAAAACTCTGGCAATGCCAGGGGTACGCGCTTGGGGCAAGGAACCCCTAGTATAGCATAGAGTTCCTCAAGTATAGGGCATAGCTTGGATAAAGAAAATCTGAATACATGGTCCATACGATCCCAAAAAGTCAATGCCATGTGAAGGAATTCGAGGCTTACGGGCCACCCCGCAACGTATCAAAAGCCTTATAGGCCAAACTTCTCAAGCTTCTTCTAGTCTACATTTCCTAGGCTCTCCAGGAAGCCCCATAGCTGCTGATTGTTATTTGCCATGGTTGGATTTGAGAAAATGGTCAAATTTGGGTTTCTGGCAAAATGATATCGCCGGCGATATGAGTCAGGTCGTCGGTGGTATGGCCCAGGTCGCCGGCAATATGGATTTACAGGCAGTTTTGTCTATATTATTTAACAAGTAAGAATTTCATGCAGTTAGTGATATGAGTGATGCCGCCGGTGGCATGGCCATTATTCTACTAATTTTAGGCCTATTTTAAGTAGTTTAAACCTGTAAACAACCTGTAAAAACCCTATAATCTTTTTCCAAAACACACCTAAGCATAAAATTCAAATCTTATTCAAATCCAAAGCCCGAAGGCACAAACCATCAAAATATCAAACACTAAGCCTAAACATAGCCAAATCCACAACCGAATCAAAATCAAAAGCCTAATGTATGAAAGGCGTACAAAACGAAAACCTAAAAAATAAGCATAAATAAAATAAGGTCAGCAGCTAGATGAAAAGCTGGCCGCAACCATCAAGCGGGTGAGATGAGACATCCTCATCGCTCAAAAGATAGTGGTTAATGTTATCTTCTTTGGTCCCCGGAATGCTCCAAGAAATCTCGAGAACACCTCCATGGCGGCGCCTGGCTGTCACCTTGCTTCCCCTTTGGATTGGCTCACCCGGGGGTGCACGGTCCATATTGTGCTTACTCCTCCTCTCATGTAAGGTGGCATCCAACTGGCTCTCTAGCTCGCTCACCCGGTACTAGAGCTCCCTCGTCTCTTCCTCGTACCTTCACTAGGCCTCACTAGCATTCGATAGTGTGAGGGGCAAAAAGTCCTACAACCAAAGAAACAGCAACAACAACAATCCATATCATTCATATCATCCATTCTTGCATTTAATTTTAATATCATGTCATAACAGGGAGTATTCCTGAATAAGCAGAGTCTGTGAAACAAGTGAGTCTCTCAGAGTAAAAGCATTCCTGGCCAACCGCTCCGCCTCGGCACGGGAACTTGAAGAATCCAAAAAGGAAATCAAAGGGAGTTCATAAAGGGCTTATCATAAAGATTCACTTGCACAAAGCTTACATGGGTAGTGTTTTCTGGCATAAAGTTCAGCAAATGGCTGCTGGAGGATATCTCCCTAGTCCGGAAATCGCCCCTCGAGTTCATCAATAAGAATTGAGTCACCAAGGCAGTCAAGAGGCATCCCCCTACAAAGTCAACACCCTCGGGCACACCATTATGTTGAACCCCGCTGTCCTCAGCCCGACCTCTTTTCCTGAAGGGTACATAAAAAATCCAAAAAGGCAAGCATAAGCAACCATTTTTAACCCAAAGCATATGGCATAAATATAATCATAAAAGAAAGGAAAGGGTGCGATCTTATATCAGAAGAATGATGCCCCTTATGAGTCATCGGTGCATCCTGGCCAACTTTACCTTGCCCCTCAGGATGGCCCTCACTGCCACTGCTCCCTTCCTGATTATCGCTCTCCACGACAATCCACGCCTATGATTTTTCAGCTCCTCCTCCTTCTTCTTCCTATGGTAAGAAATGGAATCATTGTCATGAATGTGGCCATCGTAAGGGCCTGGGACACTCCTAACCACCCGACTGTTCCCCTCCAGATAATAGTTAGATAAGGCCACCAGAGGCCTGTAGGAGAATCTGTGGGCACAGGCCTGGCAGCAGGCATAAGTTCTCTTTAGGTATTATGATGATGAGGGGAGTTCGGCTTGCGATGCGCTTCCTCTTAGTTCTATCTTTTGCATAGGCTATCCAGGGCGACATACCTATCGAACTTTATTTTCTTATATGTCTTTTATTTTGTTCTATTTTTGGCGTAGACTGCCCCTTAGGGTTTTCAATCTATCAAACCTTGTCTTAATTTTTGCCTGGACCACCCTTTTTGGGTTTTCAATCTAGCAGACTTATTCTGACTTTTGAATAGACCTTGCTCTTTTCAGTCTATCAGAATTATTTTTATTTACTGCGCAATTTATTTAGAATAACGTGAAATCCTCATTAGGCTTACTTGAGCTATCTTGACCGTATGGATCTAAAATTCACATTAACACAAGCATTTAGAATTCAACAAAAGAGATACTTTCATTAAGTGATGTAAAACAAAGTACATGATGTTTGGTTAACATTTCCATTGATTTAACTCCTGGTGCCAACTAGCCGGGATCGGTTTTCTAGAAGGCACTCTCTCTTTGCTTACTTACCCTAATTTTTGCCTAGATCGCCCTTTTTGGGTTTTTGATCTATCAGGTTCATTCCCATCCCCTTATTTTTGCACGGCCAGTTTGTAAAATACCGAGCGTCGGATGTCACCCTAATTTTTGCCCCGATTAGTAAAAGACTGAAAGGCGGGTTATTATTATTTCTATTTTTTTGCATGCTCCTTTCCTGATTTATTTCTTCTGAATTAGATGTGATAACTCTTAATCCTGTCCTGGTTCACGGGGTTCATAAATTCATTCCTATCCATGTCCATAAGCTTAACCGCCCCTTTACTAAGCATCTTCTTTATCACATACGGTCCTTCCCAGTTAGGCTTAAATTTGACCCTTTCATCAGTGGTGGATGGTTTTAGCTGCTTGAGGACTAGATCTCCAGCTTTCAAGGGAAACTTCTGGTGCCTTAGCCGACTATTATAGGCTTAAGCCATGCGCTACTAGTACATCTGGATATTGTCTAGAGCCCTTCATCTTTGTTCATCCATCATATTTAGCTGTTCAAACCTCTCATGAATGCATTCAGATTCCTTTAGCTTAGCCTCTAATATGACCCTCAGTGCGGTTACTTAAGTCTCAATTAGCAAGACTGCTTCCATTCATAGACTAAGGGGTTTGACTGGTCAGGGTACGGATGCTTATGCGATATCCCTAAATAGCGAAAGGTAGCTTATCTGCCCAATCCCTATAATTTGATATCATCTTAGAATGAATCTTCTTTACAGATTTATTAGCTGCCTCAACAGCACCATTGGCTTGTGGTCTGTATGGAGAAGATTTATGGTGCTCAATCTTATATTTCTAAATCAAATCAGTGGTTGCCCCTTGAAACTATACCCCCTTGTCTGAGACTATATGATGCAGAAGTCCATACTAAGCAAAAATGTGCTTTTCTATGAACTTGGCCATCTTCTTGGCAGTGACATTGGTCTAGGATTCGGCCTCTACCCATTTTAAGAAGTAATCCACTGCTACCACGATGAATTTGTGCCTATTTATTAATGAAGGATGAATCTCATCGATTATGTCTATCCCCCACACCAAGAATGGCCAAGGAGTAGATAAATGATAGAGTTTGGTTGGTGGTAGATGTTGCATATCCCCATAAATCTAGCATTGGTGGCATCATTTTACTTGGGTGGTGTAATCGACTATTATAGTGAGCCAAAAATATCCCAACCACTAGATTTTCTCTACGAGAGCGAGACCATTCATATAAGGGCCATAATCACAGGCATGGATCTGATCAATTACTTTATGAGCCTTTGATTTAGTTAAGCAATGAAGCAGTAAACCATCACTAGTGTGCCTGAATAGATCATTATCAACAATTTGGAACTAGATAGTGAGCCACCTTAAAGTGGTGCGGTCTAAGTTAGTGGAATCCGGAGGATATTGACCGGTTTGGAGGAACAGGACGATGTTAGGAGTAGAAACAGGGCTCAATGGAGATGGTGAGGACATGCTAAACCTGATGAGTAGGGTAAGGGATCTTAGTTGATTAAAGAACCAGAGGATGAATAGGCTACTGCTGGCATCCTTCCCATAGGGAGGCCAGGGTAGCCAGAGAGTCAGCCATTTGATTCTCATCCTGGGGAACGTGCCGATAGAAGCATGAGGTGAATTTTTCGGATAAGCCGTAGACTGCCTCAACATAAGAATGGAGATATTGTTCTTTGATTTCCCAATCCCCGACAACCTGACAGATCACAAGAGTTGAATATGCGATTATAGATACCATGCAGGCCTTGACCTAGAGGAGAGCCTTAAGATCGAACAAACGAGCTTCATATTCAGCAACATTTTTTATGACGGCGAATTCTAAGCATTTTGACAATGGGATGATTTCATTATTTGGTATGACTATGAGAACTCTGAGGCCTGCTCCCCATCGGTTTACAGCACTATCAAAGTACATAGTCTACATACACTCGAGGATTTTAACAGAGGCAAGCTGCTCATCAGGACACTCCAGGTTCTCAACATAATAAGAGTCAAGGGGTTGATTAGCCAGGAATTTAGCCACTGCCCGCCCCTTAATAACCTTCTTTATTATACACTCAATGTCAAACTCAGATAGAAGTAGCAACCATCAAGACATTTTACGAGCTAGAGTGGGAGATTGACATAGATACTTCATGGGGTCTATCTTAGCCACTGCTTGGACCCAATACAATTGGAAATAATGGCGTAACTTCTTAGTGAGCCAAACCATGGTGGTGCAATTTTTGTCCATAATCATATACTGGGTTTCGTAGTCCAATAACTTCTTACTCAAGTAGTATATCGCGTGCTCTCGCTTATCATCATGTTCTTGGATAAGTATTGCCCCTATAAAAGATTCTTTGATAGCCAGATATAGGATCAAAGGTTTCCCAGGGATGGAGGGTTTCAGAATGGGTGGGTCAACAAGATAAGCTTTGATTCTATCAAATGCCACTTAGTACTGATCATTCCATACCATTGGTTACTACTTTTTTGTAGTTTAAAGATGGGTTCGCATATGGTAGTGAGGCAGGCAATGAATAAACTGACATACTGTAAGGACCCCGGGAATGACCGGACTTCTTTTTGTCTTTTGTGGAGGCATATCCTTGATGGCTTTAGCTGTATCATGATCCATCTTAATTCCTTTTTGACTGACCACATAACCCAGTAGCTTTCCTGAAGTAACCCCAAACATGCACTTCTTCGGATTTAGTCAAAGATTGTACTTCTCGATACGAGTCATGAATCTATCGAGAATGGCAGGGTACTCTTCTTAGGTTGCAGACTTCACAATCACATCGTCCATATATGTATCCACCTCCTTATGGATCATATCGTGCAAGAGGGCAGTTATGGCACACTAATTAGTGGCCCTGGCATTCTTCAACCTAAATGGTATTACTTTGTATCAATAAACCCCCCATTCGATAATGAACGCCGTTTTGACCTTGTCGATGATATCCACCAGAATCTAGTTATAACCTGAGAATCCATCCATAAGTGAGTACATGGCTATCGTGGCAGCACTGTCAATTAGGGCACTGATGTGAGGAAGCGAGAACTTATCCTTAGGTGAGCCTTATTAAGATCTTGAAAGTACAATACAAACTCGGACCCTACCATCTTTCTTTGAAACCAGAACTATATTAGACAGGCAAGTCGGATATTCCACAACTTTGATGTATCGAGCTTCAATCAACCTCAAAACCTCTGCCTTAACCTAACCGGCCTATTTTGATCTTACCTCGATAGAGCTAAGGTCGACCAAGCAACAGAAACTAAGTAATAGGAATGTCGAGTACAGTGAACAGCACGTTACTCGTAACACCTTCAACAGTGACTTCCACCTTAAAGGCCCTAATTACACTGGCCTTCAAATCATCATAAGCTATGATAATAGTATTGGATTTCTCAAGCATCTCTTCTGATAGGCCCAGGTGAGGAAGGACTTTCAGGGGGCAGAGGTTTAGGGCAGAACTGTTATCTACCATGACACATGGGATAATCTTGTCCAGGATCTTAACACGGATGAACAAGGCCTTGTTGTGATCCCTACCCTCAAGAGGAAGATTGAAACAATCAAATACAATTCATGGACCCTTCCTTGGAGGAATGCCTTCTCCGACCCTGGCACATATCTTGACAACAGAGGTGGTAGGAGTAGCTTCTAAGTCGAGCAATCACTTAATCAATCCTCTACAATGCCTATCAGAATCAATTACCAACTACCATATGCTATAACGGGTTTAGGTGTTTTTGAGTTGAGTACTGAGAGGATCAACCTCGAGACTGGTCGGGATAAGTAGAGGCGGAGAAGGAGGCCTGGTAGTGGTGCCTAACCTCTTAGGAATTGGGTCCTTATCCAGCTGAAGACGACGATCCTTAGGCTGATACACATGGACGATCCAAGTTATGTTGAGAACATTATCAATCAAGATGCATCGAGCGGCTCGAGTCTCAAATAGATATGGCGGTTTGTCAGAGTCTGAATCCAAGTCTTGCAACTCATACTCATCCACTTTTAAAGGCTTATGTTGCTCAACCCTGAATAACTCATTCGACTTCTAATTAGCGGGTGAATCAACCCTACATAGTTCGGTGCTTACAGCCTTGGCTACTTCAATTACTAAGTCAACCTCATCGTAATAGTCATCCTTTAAAAAAAGGAATCTATGTTGAAGAGCGGTTTTTTCTCAACTTTCATTCTCTTGACCACAAAAGGCTGAGCTCTGCGGCTTTCTTGCTTAGGCGGGTTTGGGCCAACGTCTATACTTTGAACCGAATTAACTCCCAGATTAGATTTACTGATCAGATAAAAAACTGAGTGGGATGGGAGACCGAAACCAATAACTAGAATAGAACTATTACTACCCAGCCCTCGAGTAATGATATTAAAGATGGCGGCTTCAGGTAAGCCGGATTGGATCATGCCCACGTTATTGTCAAAATTCGATAAAGGGTTGTTAATAGTGCTCGGACTTTTATCAGGTTCAACAATCTTTCCTTCATTAAATAGACGCTAAATAGCCGATAGCAAGGCTTTACAATTATTAGTTTGGTGACCCACCTGAACATGGTAGTTACAGAAATTGTTTTTATCCTTGGGTTTAGGCAACTTATAATATTAAAGGGATTGGATGAAACCTACTTCACTAAAACACTTAAAGATAATCCAAAGAGGCAACTTGTACGGATTGGCCAAAATGAAAGGAGGATGAGGGGGCTGAACTGGGGCAACTACCGACGGAGCTTGAGCAATTGTTAGGGGTGCAATAGGGGTTCGAGAAACTGCCTTAACTGCGGTCAGAGCTTTTGGCTTAGTAGGTACCAGAGCTACGGGATGCGCATCATTATCCTTTCTAAACCAGGGTTTTCCTGTGTTTTCTGCCTTTTTACGCTCTGCCTCGCGCTTAATTTTCTCAACTATTTAAAAAACAGCCTTATAAGAAAGGAACGAATCAGTAGCCATTTCTTTACGAAATAGGTGAAGAGATCCCTCTAGGAGTTTAACAATCATCTCCTCGAGACTTAGCTTAGATTTCATCAGAACTTGGGTTGACATCCATTGGCTAAAATACTGTTTGAAGGTTTCATTGGGCATTTGGTGGACTCCCTCAAGATGTTGAAGTGTTGTCTCCATCATAGTATTAAAACTATAGTGCACTTTTAGAGCCTCAGAAAGAAGTTTCCAGTCAGTGGACAATGTGGTGGGGCAAAGTATGATACCATTCAAGAGTAGGACCTCGAACGGAACAAGGAAACATTTCAGCAAGCACTTTATCACTTAATTTCTTTACACGTATAACTCCTTCATACATAATAATATGGGAAGCAGGTGCACCAGATCCATCATAATGCGCCATATTTAGTATAGTAAAATTATCAGGGACCCAATTTTCATTTGTCTTGGGTTCTTTGGCAACTATAAGATGGTTGATGTAGGCTTGAATTTCTAGTGTCACGCCCAGAGGCTGCGTGACCTAGTCATTGATTGGTTCAGAGAAAGTTACGGCTTCAGGTGTCGCGCCCGGAGAATGGCAACTTAGTCGTGGATATGAGAGGCCATCACTTTGTAAACAAAAGCAGCTACTTCAGGTGTCATGCTCGGAGGCTATGTGACTTGGTCATTGACTGGTGGAGATGGTGGAGGATGAGAGACCACCTAGCTGTTGAAAGGATTCTGGGGGTAGGTAGTACCCTTGGGAGTTACAATAAACTGAGTAGGAGTGAAAGATGGCAGAGGTTGGACTAGCTCTCTAGAAGAAGCTACAAGCTGATGAGTGAATACTAGAGGAACCGAGCACTGAGCAAAGGGTCTCGATTGAAAAGAATAATTAACGGGGTTGTCGAGGTTGGTAAGAAAGTAAAAGTTTGCCCAAACTGAAATGGGCTTGCCATGGGCTGAGTTGAGGGAGTTTAGTGAAAAATCGGTGCAACGGGCCTTATCCCTACTGGACCGGCCAACATCTGTGTTGAACTGTTTGGGGCTTGCATATTGGACTCAGAGACCCGATTGAAATTCCTATCCTTAAGGGCTTGCTTAACAACTGCTTGGATAGTGGTTTGCATGGAGGCTTAGAATGTATTCAAATTCAGGAACTGAGCCATAGCACTAGCAAAATCAAAACTGGGAGAGGTCTGAGACTCTACTCCCGAGGTAGGAGTAGGGCTGACTTGCTCCTCAAGCGAAGGAGGGTTTCCATCATTGCTCTAGAAGGTATAGCTAGCTGAAATAAATCCTAAACCAACTGAACCTGATCTGAATCTTACTCCCCACTGAAATCGGTATACGAAACCCCTTCAACTTCTGTGGTGACAACTGAGGTGAGAGAATGATGAATTAGATGGTGTTCTGGCCTTTTCCAAACCAGGGTGCGATGATAATTCCGCCTCCTCCTAGTTAAAATGGTAGGTAGTAGATCAGATCATGCATAGATTGAGTGATGTTTATGGATGGGGTGAATGAACTTTGTCTAATAATCGATGCGTGGTGTGTATGGCTGCACGTAGATATGGTAAGCGATGATGCGGCAGCTTATCCCTCCAACATCCGTGGGACATTCGTACCCGTCGTCATACATAGTGATATGTCGTGACTCATTGGGGGTACAAAAGAAGTCCTATAGATATTGCTAAACCTCTTCCATATATTGAGATCGGTAAGGGTAAGTTGATCGATCTTTGGCTCTTAAAGCTGATGCATGTCGGATGCATGAGCACGTAGCATATAGCACACAAAAGCATCCTTCTTCCAACCTTATAACTCCCATGTAATGCCTCTTTGAAAGGATAGAGTTTGGCTTCTTCACCGGTAGTGGCGAAAGAAGTGCATCCCAATTGTTTTCATTATTCTGGTGGTCCTAAAGGATTGAAGTGCAAAGGCTTTTTCTAGCGCAGCTTTGGTATGGTTGTTGATGTAGAAGGTTCTTGATTCCACGTTACTCAACCACTCCCCAAATAGGTGCAATCGCAGGAGTTTACGTGTTTGTTAAAATGAGTGATCCACCAACTAGGTATCCTCAATTCCAAACAGGGCCTGAGTGATACTTTTGCAAGCATCTCGAGTAAAATGGGGCACCTAAAAATTACCGAACTATCTACACGTATAAGGATAAAACGTCAAAAAAAGAATGAAGTTTTTAATTTGGCCAATGATTTCAATACATCATCAAAATCTTTTAACTTATTGAAAATTGTTAGTTTAAGTTTAAAGAGATAAATCCCCAGCAAAGTCGCCACTATGAGCGAACAATGATTCGTACAAGCCATTAGGCCAGCCCGGAGGACTGGTCTCCCTAAAAAATAAGGGCGTGATGGTGATTGTGATTTATCATGTTTTAACATCCAAAAGATATGACATCAAAATCCCATACTTAAAATTGAGTCGCCACCCGGTTCAGCTCAATCAGGAAATTTTGGTATGATTTTCCCACCGGGCGGTAGACCATACCTTAAGTAGAGATTTCGTGTTCGTATGATGTTATCTATTTTTCATTGGCCAAGTTAAAATATTTCCTTCTTTCTTAATCGGTTTTAATCCACCCTATTTATTGTGTTTTCGGTTATACATTGTTATCGCGTTATTTAGCAAGCATTCAAAAGCAGGAAATAAATAATTATTACAGTCATCCAATGAATAAATAGCTGAAAATAAAATAACAATTACATGGCTTTCCAAATACCAATACATTTTTCTATACAATAAGTAAAATACTTTAAGGCCTAGCATTCATCTAACCTGAATCTACCTGCATAAAATGGTTAGCACAAATGCAGCACGTTCTACGAGATATATCATGTAGCATGCATAGTTAGTAAACAAAACAAGACCTGAGTTAGCATGAACATTGCATATTTATTTACAATTTATGGAGCCCGGTTGGATGGCTAAAAACGAGATTTAAACGACGTTTGCTAGAAAATTCTGTTATATCCAATTTTAGACTCAATTATTATTTTAACCGGATTATAAGTGAAAATGCCACAAGGTATGGGGTGAGGTCATTTTTCAAAATGTTCTGCACCTTCGTCGTTGCACTGTACATCCTAGCTTCGGGAATTTAAACTAGGCCGAAAATAAAAATGAAATATATACTACTATGCAGAAGGTCATACCAGCAGCGACATAACTGAGGCTGCCGGTGAGATCACTGATGCCGCTGGCAGTCTCAGTTATACTGGGAGGCTGCATAACATTTTAGATACCATAAAGAAAGGGTCCCATAAGAAAATAGGGCAACTGGGGGCAAATGAGGCCACTAGCGGTATCAACGATGCCGCTGGCGGCGTGGTTGATACCACCAAAGATTTCAAATGCCTCCAGCGGCTTCAGTTTCTTGCAGTAGCTATTTTTGGCCAAAAAGCAACCAAAAACCCAAAACTAAGCACAAACAACAACTAAAACACAACAAACAAGTAAAATGAAAGCCAAAGACCTATGCGACTCAGAATTTTTACCTCGGGGCCGTGAATCCACCTCTTCGTGATCTGTATGACACCTCTAGGGAGCTCAAATGATTATTTTGGGAAGTAAGGGGTGATTTAGGACTATAAATCCTATTTTAGGTGATTCTAAACCTAAAAATCTACTTAATATCAGAGAGTTCAGTAGAGAAAAACCAAGAAAAGATGGATTGAATTCCCTTTTCTTACCTTTTCTAAACTTTATCCCACTAAATCTAGCTAAATACTCAAAATCTCTATATGATTTCAAGTCTCAAGTGTTGAACCCCTTTAAATGGCTGAGAAATGCTGCTTATGTAGGCTAAAATCCATTAGGAATTGCCTTGGATTAGATACCCAACAGATATCGAGCAAAAAGGCACACAACTATTCTGTAGGTGAAAGCCATGCTGCCGTCGGCTGAATGATACCGCCGGCGGTATTGGCGGCCTTGCTTTCCTGACAGGTCTGAAAAGCTTGCACGATTTAAGCCTTAAATCGAGGAAACGGAGAGGAAATCTGGCAAAAGGTGATTTTGACGAAAAAATTGTATTATTACACTCCTTTTTTGACTTTTTATCGGTATTTTAGACTAAATTTTTTTTTGGGTGTAAATCATCAGTCTGAGCTACCACCAGACGCGTTATCGGACACACCGAACTGAATTTTTTCAAAAATAAATTTCGTAGAGAATTTTATATCGGTAATAAAAATTCCAAAAAAGAATTTTTATCATGAGGAATAAAATCAGGCATACATCATCATCGTCTCGCGAGAGGGACTGTAAAATCCTGTGCTAACAGTTATCTGTACTTAATGAAGCATAGGTCTAAAAGTTTCGAGAAGTTCAAAATATTTAAAAATGAAGTAGAGAAACAACTTGCGAAAAGTATTAAAGCACTTATATCTGATCGAGGTGGAGAATACTCAAGTCAAGAGTTTCAGGATTATCTAAAGGAAAACGGGATAGTTCCCTAGTGGACCCTTTCTTATACACCCCAACATAATGGAGTGTCTAAAAGGATGAATCAGACTTTATTAGATATAGTTCGGTTTATGATGAGCTAAGAATATCTTAGTAAATCCTTTTGGGGATATACACCAGAGAGCGCAGTTCATGTATTAAACTGAGTGCCCATTAAATCAGTTGATTTTATGCCTAATGAAAGATGGTGTAATAAATGGCCATCTCTAAGTCACCTAAGAGTATGGAGCTGTCGTGCTATGGTAAAGAGGATAGCATCAGATAAGCTAGACGCTGAATCTGACAAGTGTCTGTTCATTGGATATCCAAAGGAAACTATTGGATATTTTTTCACAGAAGGTGTTTGTGTCTCGGAGTGCTCATTTTTTGTAAAAGAAACACTTACTTGAAAAAGTCAGTGGGAGCAATCTTGAACTAGAAGTTCAAGAGGAAGAAATAGATAATCAACTAATTGACCAAGAAGGTGTGATCCAAGAATAGCCTGTTGAAACACAATCATTGCGAAGATCATGTCATGTTCATAAATGTCCTGAAAGATATGGTTTTATCATCACGTATGATAGGGAACTATATCTCTTAGAGGATGACAAACCAAGAACCTTTGATGAAGCAATGAAAAGCTCAGATTCTGATAAATGGCTTAAATCCATGAAATCAGAATTGGATTCCATGTATGAAAACCAAGTTTGAAATTTAGTCGATGCACCATAGGAGGTTAAACCCATCGGGTGCAAATGGGTCTTCAAGAAGAAGACTAACATGGACAATAATGTGATTACCTATAAGGCAAGGTTAGCTGCAAAAGTTTATAGTTAATGTGAAGGTATTGACTATGATGAAACTTTCTCATCGGTAGCAATGCTTAAATCCATCAAAATAATCCTCGCCCTTACTGCTCATTATAGTTATGAGATCTGGCAGATGGATGTTAAAAAAATATTCATAAATGGGGATTTAGACCAGGATGTATATATGACACAGCCTAAGGGTTTTACATCTTAGAATGGCTCGAAGGTATGCAAACTGCAAAGGTCTATTTATGGACTTAAGCAAGCATCCAGGAGTTGGAATATTAGGTTTGATCAGACAACCCGTGAACTGGATTTCTGTCCAAACATTAATGAGCCTTGTGTTTACAAGAAGGTTAGTGGGAGTGCAATCATTTTCTTAGTATTATATCTCGATGACATTCTACTAATAGGAAACACATTTCTCTTCTTCAAAGTATTGAAATATGGTTGTGAAGAAAGTTCTCCATGAAAGACCTTGGAGACGCAGCATTTATACTACGTATAAAGATCTATAGCTATTAGGTCTTTCTCAAAGTACATATATAGACAAGCTTCTGAATAGGTTTAACCTTGAGCATTCAAAGAAAGGTTATCTCCCGATGACAAAGGGGATTAACCTATCTAAGGCTGAGTGTCCAAAGACAGCTCAGGAAAGAATGTGCATGAAGGATATACCCTATCCATCCGCAATAGGATCTATCATGTATGATATGATATGTACTAGCCTAGATTTCTCTCAAGCTTTGAGCTTTACAAGTAGATATCTATCAGATCCAGGTGAAAACCACTAGATGGCCATCAAGGCAATTCTTACGTACTTGAGAAGGACTAAAGAGGAATTCTTGATATATAGAGATGGTGACCTCAAAATCAGAGGTTACACGGATGCGAGTTTCTAATCTAACAAGGATGACTTTAAGTCTCAGTCAGGTTTTGTGTATGTAGTAAATGGAGGGGCGGCAGGCTCAAAGAGTTCCAAGCAAGAAACTAATGTTGATTCAACCACAGAATCTGAGTACATTGCTGCCTGTGAATGAGCAAAAGAAGTTGTCTAGTTAAAGGGATTTATTGGTGATCTAGGTGTGGTGCCTGAGATTGTTAATCCAATTATTTTGTATTGTGATAATAATGGTACTATAGCTCAGGCAAAGGAACCACGATCTCACCAGAAAAATAGACATGTACTTAGAAAATATCATATAATCAAGGAGATTGTTGATACTAAGATGATAAGATTAGAATATGTCCCCACTGATCAGCGCGGATGGTCTGATGAAGCCATTGACGCAAGTCAAACATGACCAACATGTGAAAGCATATGGATTAAGACATATGGCTAATTGGCCTTAGTGCAAGTGGGAGTTCATTAAATATGATGTATGCCCTTAAGGAAATTAGGGCGATATAGCTTAATTATGTATTAGTACGAATAATTTGTTTGATTAATAAAGGCATATAATCTTTTGTTTATAATGATGTGTTCACATATATTATGACTGGTTAAAATATATTCATTGATATCTATGTACAAAAGTCCTTAATATAAACATAGCATGAAGTAAGAGATATCATAGTGGGAATATGTTTAGTGAGACCTGCTTCATGTGCATTTATGATTATGTCTAAACTATATCTAGTCACAGTTTCATTAATAAAGGATATTGATGGAACAGTAAGACTAGCATGTGGTCAACTTTCTTAGAAAGGGGGCAAGTAGTTTACCTCCTAAAGAGTGAAGGTCATGCCTTGAGTTTGACACATGGATATATCTGGAAAATATATTAGAGACCACTGTAAGATAAACACTTGGTATATATACCAATGTGTTAGTGTTTATCTTCATACAGTAGCTTTGCGAATATCCTAATACTTAAGATACTAGTTACCTTGTGTGGTACAGTTGCTATACTTTGGGTCATACCTATTCACTCATTAATTTAGGGTGCCATGGGTGATTACGAGTATAATGATGACAACATGTTAGTAAGCTATGTTGTCAGAAAGAATCTATCGCTCCGGATATATTAAGGAGTTGTACCTGGCCTCTTGTTGAAGTGATGATTACTATAAACCTCTGATCAGAGTATTGTGATTGATAGAAATAGTATCTAGTCAAAACACATTATGTTAAAGAGTAATATACTTCGGTAACAAGTAAATAACAAGGATAGCTTGGAGCAACCTTGCTATTAGTGGGTTAACACTTTAGCCAAACCCAATAAACCAGATGGTACTAATATTAAAGAATGCAAGGACTTCATTGCATTGGACAACTAATTGCATAAATCAGGATTCAGTCATAAGCACAAATGATGTTCCGAGTAATGGAGGATGGTGGACCCTTGCTAGAGGCGTACTACACTCGTTTAAGGTAATCGAGTTCTATTCACGGTCTGGAACCTCAAGCCAATAGTTCTTATAGAACAAAGATTGGTCAAACCTTAACAGCTCAGTCCTTCGGGATCCTATAAGGTCACATACATAGAACTTTCATCGGACTGAGTAAAGAATTAATAGACTTAGTCTATTACGAGAATATTAAATGTGGGTTGATTAGACTATTACCTGGTTAGACCAGAGAATTTATTTTAACCGGTAACTAATTTTATTAGGGTCATAAATAAATTAAAATGTTGATTAAAATGATTAGATCATTTTTTGGTTAAAGCCAAGAATTTATTTTGACCGGTATCTAATTTTATTAAGGTCATAAATAAATTAAAATATTGATTAAAATGATTAGATCATTTTTGGGTTAAGCCAGGAATTTATTTTGATCGGTAACTAATTTTATTAGGGTTATAAATAAATTAAAAGAAAGGAGGATCAAAAGAGAATTTTTCCATGGACATATGAATTTATTCATATGGTCCATATATGCGAAAAGGGCCAGCCTAAAAAGGGCTTGTTGCAAGCTGGGTTTGCGGCATGGGCTGCAAGCCCACAAGGAGCTTGCCTCCCAAGCGGGTTAGGCGGCAAGCCAAGCATAAGCTTGCCGCCTAAGCTAAGGGGTGGGATGGGGTTTTTCCCCATCTAAGAATTTAATGAGGGGAGCTCCCCCTCTCCCTATAAAAGGATCTCTCCTCCTCCCCATTTCAACACACTAACATCTTTCTCTCCTCTTTCTAGTTTTGTATTTGAGATTCTTCAAATAGTTTCCTCAACTAAGAGGGGCTTATTTTTTTAATATTTTGGGCGGGGTTTTAGAGTGGTTTATCAACTACTCAAAGCTCTGCAGTTCTTCCCCATTGGGAGGTTTCGGTTGGTGGGCTTCGTGTGGATACTAATAGAGCCTATCCGACTCTTGGAGGCTTGTGCAAGGAGGTTCTGCTAAAAGCACGCTTCAATTGGTATAGTTTCCTTTCTTTCTCTTTTAATTATTAGGTCTTTTTCTTTAATGCTTAGGTTATAGCTTAGAGTTATAACCTACTTAGTATAAAATATTTGTGCTATAATATAATTTAGAATTATGGTATGCCTAGCGTATGCATGCTAACCTAGGTAGAGAATTTATTTAGTTAAGGCTTTATTTAATATATACATATCTAATAGGAGTTCCTATGGACAAGGGACAAAATTTTGAATTTCCGCCATGCCTGTTATGCATGTTCAAAATGACTATCAGTTCCCAATAGTTGACTTATATGTATATTATCTTTGAATATTCAAGATGGATAACAAAGGTTCAATCCATAGTGACCCCTTTGGTATTTGAATATTTGGAATGTGCAATATACTAAGATGAAATTCAATCGTCATGATATTTCATTTATGCATAAGTTTGTTGTTTGTTGTGAATTCGTTTAGTTAATCATGAATTACACTAAAATAGGAGAGGATTGTTGGTATTTTAGTGTAATTAGATCAACTAGTTAACCAATGTGAGCACAATATTTCATCGAACAAGTCAGGAGAGTGCAGAGTGCATCCTTGTTCGAGTTGTATCACGATACTTAGCTTACGGGGTCCGAGGAAACCCTTCACAACGCTTCTATTTTGAACGGTCATAACTATTGGACTGGACACAGCCTTTAACAGAGTTTTCGTTTTGAAATGTTGTGATTGCTTGTATCAGGTCTATAAAACCTGGCAATGGCAACACTTAGAGGCGATTTTTAGAGAGCTTGCTGATGGTTCATTTTTTCACAACAAAAATCCATTCCAAGTTCTTTATTTTACTCCGATTTTATCCAATTGAAACATTTGGGAGAACCACTAAAGTAGTTTCAATCTGAAAGTGTTATCACGACTTCAAAGATTATCCAAGTTATTTTCAGGAATTTCTTTAACAAACAGTTAGTGATTCAAAAAAGGGTAAAATTTTAGCTTCTACAAGTTGAGAGATAGGTAGGAAAGTTGTAGGCCTACAAGAAGTTAAAAAAAATCCATTGCAAAGAACTAGACTCGTACTCAAGCTGAGGAGAATCAGTCTCGAATTCTAGGTGAAGAGAACCAGACTTGAATGACTGAGGGGAATCAATCTTAGAATCCAACTGAAGATAAACCAATAAACAAGGAAGTTGATGGTATTAATACACAAGATGGTAGGTTGACTGAACATCACAAGGGGAATTAAGGATACCAAATCTTGGGCGGATATGCTTGATGAAAGCGCTGATGAGCTTGAATTAATTAAGACATAGCTTGTTGGGAAATAATGATCCGGACCCCAAATTAAACTAAACTATCTGGATCAGGTTTAAAAAAACAAAAAATTAAATTATGTAATCCTCCTAAACCAAATGGAAACATCCAAACAAAGATCCAGCTACAAGGTAATCCATTGTAGACATCAAGTACCAAAGTGCATGGAATCTTCAGAATAAATCTTGGAAAGGAAACAAACTTTAATACCTCAAGAACAGCATCCGGAAGAACTGATTGCCCTAACTCCAAAAGCATAGAGATCCAGAGACAACGAGTTTGAAGACATCCGGAAGACCCATGCTTGAAGACAATAGGAAAAATTTCAAAGATAACTCTTCCCTCCACATTTTGGTCTACATAGTCAAAGATCCTTTCCCCATGAATAAGATAAAAGTGACAGCTTGCACTTTTCAGTAAAAGGACAAATGATCTGACACCGGACTGAAAAAGCTAACAAACTTTTTCACCTAGACTAATAAAGAGGCGCATGGAGCTCACACCAAAAAGCTAATGGTATAAAAGTTGGTGCATCACAAAAATCCAAGTAAAATGATCACTGATAACTTTTCAGCATCAATCCCTAGGATTCAAACAGGTCAAATTACAGTCTAATGGATTGATCAATGGCTCCAAAAGTACCACCTATAACCTGATCAAGGGTGAAGATTTAATACAAGCTCTACAACCCACAATGACTACATTTATGATAGAAACCTATAAAATGGAAGCTTCACCAATTGAGAAGGTTGACGGTTTGATTGACAAAAGTAAGTAACAAAGCACAAGCATTCAATTAGTTTACAATCCCTCCAAGAATCAATTTATTCCAAATCTGGTGCAAGGATTCCTAAATGAGTCATGAACATAAGGAAATCTAAAAACAAAACCTTTGTGAAAATAAGAGTGTAAGGATCTCCAACTTGGGTGAGTTGTGAGATTGGGATACAACTTAAAGTTGGTGCTTTGAGTGGGAACTCCCTGTAGGACTCAGCTTAGATTTGGGGTAGAAGTCTAAGTGGTATATCCTACTAAAGAGTAAAGGACTCAGCTAGGAGTTGGTGCTTCTAGTGGTATATCCTACATCCGAAAGGGGTTACCATCCGGAGACAAATTGTAAGGCTTGATTCCTACCAGTTGGAAACGAATCCACTAGTGAAAAGCTCGGAGGTAGGAAACTTTGGGGACTAGAGTAGGTAGGGCCGAACCAGGATAAAATCCTTTGAGTTTGATTTCTTTAACTCTTTATTTATTGTGTTATATTATCATAACTGCATCATCCGAATCCATCATTTGGGTCGTAATCAAACACACTACACTAAAACTTTTTAAAGTATGTGTATTCCATGAAAAAGTTTTATTCACACCCCCCCTCTGATCTTATACAGATCGTCACAGGGACCAACAAGTGGTATCAAAGCAAGGTGATCAACATGCCTGTACTAATCATCCACTTCCTCAAGCAGCATGTAAACTCTCACAGCGCTCTAATCACCAGGATCCTCCTTGCAAACAAAATCAACCTCACCGAATTCAAATATGTCACTAGTAACAAAATCTTGGAGAAGAACTTCAAGAAATTGAATTATGGAGAGAAGTGGGATGAAGTAAAGGCCAAGAGGCAAAGAGATGAGAAGAAAAGCAGAGCTAGAAAAGTTGTTGATCCAATAGAGGCTCCGGTTCTAAACAAGGCCTGAACTGCTAAATCCAAGATAGCTAAAAGGTAAGTTGTAATTCTGGATAAAGATTCCTAAAAAATCACCGAGCTGCTAAACAAATCTCCATAAAGCCAAAATTAAGGGGAAGGCTAATCAAGACAGCTGATTTACTGAAGAGATCGGTTTGTGATTCAGAAGTAAGAGAATCAATTACAATAGCTACTACTATGATAAGAAAGGGCTATCAGAAAGGGCAAAAGAGAAAATATCAAATTTACTAACAGAGAAAAATAGGTCTGATGAGGAGGAAATAGAACATGAAATGCCAGCACCAAAGAAACAATTCACCCAGAAGTGGTGCACTTTTGATGAAGTAGTTAAGGCACAGAAACATTAAAAGAAGACTGCCATGAAGCCCACTGCCATTGTGATTGATGAAGAGGCTGCTAAGAGAGTTGCATTGGAAGAGTTGGCTAAGGCCAAAAATTCAAAAGGCAAAAATGTGCCCGGAGCGAACTAGAAAATCCTTTCGGAAGTTCCACAGTATGAGGAAATGATGGCATCTATAGTAAACAATTATAGAATAAACAATCAGGCCATAGAGGGACTCGGAGGATCCTCTGCTACACCAATCCTCATAGATCAAGCTGCCTTGGATGAAATGTCAAAGATTCTAGAATACGGTTCATTCAACTTCCTACCCATCACAGAAACACTTCCAGAGAATTTGATAAATTCAGAAGCTGGCAATCAAAATGAAGTAAGTCCTGTTGAGGCATATGTAGAGGGTATTGAGGACATTACTGTTGGATATGATGTATGCCCTTAAGGCAATTAGGGCGATATATCTTAATTATGTAATAGTATGAATAATTTATTTAATCAATAAAGGCATTTGTTCTTTTGTTTATATCAATGTGTTTTTATACATATATATTATAGCTGGTTAAAATATATTCATTGATGTATGTATACAAAAGTCCTTGACATATCATAGCATGAAGTCAGAGAAATTATAGTTGGACTATATTTGGTGGAACCTACTTCATGTGCAATCATGATTATGTCTAAACTATCCCTAGTCACAGTGTCATCAAGAGAGGATATTGATGAAACGGAAAGACTAGCATGTGGTCAACTTTCTTGGAAAGGGTCCAAGCAGTTAATCTCCTAAAGACTGAAGGTGGTGCCTTAAGCTTGACACATGGATATATCTGGGAGATATATTGGAGACCGCAGCAAGATAAACACTTGGTATAAATATCAATGTGTTAGTGTTTACCTTCATGCAATAAGCTTGCGAATGTCCACATACTTGAGATGCTAGTTGCATTGTGTGGTACTATTGCTATACTTTGGGTCATTGCTATGCATTCATTAATTTAGGGTGCTACGGGTGATTACAGGTATAGTATAACAACACGTTGGTAGACTGATTAGTCGAAAAGAATCCATCGTTCCGGATATATTAAGGAGTTGTACCTGGCCACTTGTTGAAGTGATGATTGCCATAAACCTCTAATTAGAGTATGTGTTTGATAGAAATGGTCTCTAGTCAAACACACTATGGTAAAAGGCATTAGACTTCGGTAACAAGTAAATAACTGGGATAGCTTGGAGCAACCTTGCTATTAGTGGGTTAACACTTTAACCGAACCCAATAAACTAGATGGTACTAATATTAAAGAATGGAAGGAATTTATCGCACTGGATAACTATTGCATTAACCGGGATTAAGTTATAAGCATAAATGACGTTCCGAGTAATGGGGGATGGTAGACCCTTGCTAGAGGCGTACTACAGTCGTTTAAGGTAATCGAATTCTATTCACGGTCTAGAGCATCGAGCCAATGGTTCCATTAGAACAAGGGTTGGTTAAGCCTTAACAGCTTAATACTTCGGGATCCTATAAGGACACACACATTGGACCTTCATCGGACTAAGTAAAGAACTAATAGATTTATTCTATTACAAGAATATAATATAAATAATAATTGGATTATTATTTGATTGGTTAAAATTGATTAAATCAATTTTCGATATACCAAGGAATTTATTTTGACCGGTAACTAATTAATTAGAGTCATAAATAAATTATAATTGATTAGATCAATTTTGGTTGGACCAAGAAATTTATTTTGAATGATAACTAATTTATTAGAGTAAAAAATAAATATTTATTTGAAAGGATTTAATGGGAATTTTGCATTGGCGAGTTAAAATCGAAAAGTATAAAATATTTTGTACAATGTTCGGTTGCGCAAAATACACCAAAAGGTGCGCGAACACTACTGGGCAGTGTTCGCGGTGGCCCATATTCGTGGGCTGCACAAAGGTAACACATGAATGCAAGGCAAGCCCCATATGCAGCACGTGCATGTGGTAGGTGTGTGGGATGGGAGTTTTACTCCCATCCCACATCGCTAATGGGGACTCCCATCCCACCTTGCTAATGGGGACTCCCATCCCACATCGCTAATGCGGAGCAAATTTTTGCACCTTAAGCCAATATATAGGCTGTCCCTTCTCCGTTCAAAATGTACCAAGCTCAAAGCATAAATCTTAAGCGAGATAATTAATCTCTCGGGTACTTGAGCAAGTTATTTTTGTGGAGCCTGAATTTATTCGGGCACCGCTAGTTTATCTTTTTGGGTGAGGCTTCTAGAGTGGTGTAGCAACTGCTGGAGGCTTCTTAGTTTTTCCTCCTGGGGAGGTTTTGGTTGGTGGTGTTCGTGTGGATACTGCGAGAGGCTATCCTACGACTCGAGGCTTGTGCAAGAAAGTCCTGCAAAAGCACGCTTCAACTGGTAAGTTCTTTTTCTTTCTCTTTTAATTATTAAGTCTTTTTCTTTAAGTGTTTTTAGACTTAATAATTATGCTTAGGTTATTTTTGCATGCTTAGTTTATTTTAGGCTTAGGTTATAACTTAGAGTTATAACATGCTTAGTATAAAATAAATATGCTAGGATATAATTTGGAATTATGGTATGCCTAGTCCTTTAGCATGCTTACCTAGGTAGAGAATTATTTAGTTAAGGCTTTATTTAATTTATATGCAACTAATAGGAGTTCCTGGGACAGGGACAAAATTTTGAATTTCCGTCATACCTCTTATGCATGTTCAATTTGACTGTCAGTTCCCAACAGTGGTATCAGAGCCTGCCTATTTAGTGCATAATTAAGTTAGAAGCAAACTAAATATTATTTTCTAAATGAAACGATTTATTTATTTAATTGTTTGGAACAATATATATAAACTTCTGCCTTTCATTTCAAGATTAGAAAATGGTTATGAATAATTTTGAATAAGCCTGCTCAACTTACTCAAATTATACAAGTGTCAATAATTTATTTAAATTACATGGGTTATAGATGCTCCCCATTTTCATGAATTGAAAGAACGAAATTTATTAGTTCAAGAGAATCCATTGGTCTTCAAGTTTGTGTCCGTATTTGTTCTAGCTAAGGATTGGACTTGGTGTCTACTCCTCATAGGGCACCTCTCCTACCTGGGAACCTATATCGGTGCAATTTGAATTGACCAATCGGGGATTAATATGAAGTAATTTATTTCTAGTATATAACATGGTGCTTATATATGTTTCTATAACAAATTAAAAAATTAAAATTATTGAATAAAAGCTTAAAGGAAATGCAATATAAATATAACAAATAAAAGTGTTAATTATTTTGCATGTAATCTAGGTTGATGGAATAATTATAATAAAGAGCTATACCCACCTAAGGTTAGACCTTATAAATTAATTCTGAAATTCCCTGAATTAATACAAGTCATTATAATTTTGTCCATCTGATAAAATCCTAGATTGGGTGAGACGTTTAACACCAATAAAGTCCCAAAGTAAATATATTAAGGCAAGTTATAGTCTTCCTTACTCAAATTTATAATACGGTCTTTTTGGGCTATCAAAGTGCTACGCAAGGCGTTCCTTCTAGTCCACATTGATTGGTTGTAAAGTTTGAGATAGGGTCTGCCTTAACTGAGCTGGGGTAGTCCACCATAAAATTGGGGGCTAGGCCCAGATCTGAGACATATTCAAGGAGATGCTAATATAAGAGCACACGTCCCTTGGGATTAGGGAACTTGAATGAATTAGCAATTGCATGCGATGCAAATGGAATGGGATTCCAACTATGACTGACTATTATGACTTGACTCATAAAATTGGGGGTTGTAATAGACTAGTTATAAATTCTACCTACTAGGAAATTTAGCTGGGCTAAAATTCACGAATTCAATAGAATAGGCTATTGTAAATTTCGAAGAAAATAGTAGGAAAATGTATTTAATTAAAAGTCTTCATATTAAATACATGTACTTAAACTAATATCTAAACACTTTTCTTTTCTTATGTCTTAGGTTGAAAATGGCTTCCAATTTTAATCTCCGTATGTTACTTGACACCAAATTGAATGGCTCGAACTTTTCTGATTGGTTCCGAGCAGTGAGAATAGTTCTCAGATCTGAGGGAATTGCCTATGTCCTAAGTGAAATTTTCCCTATAGAACCTGATGTTGAGGATCATGTGGAACATAATGCCTGGTTGAAGCATAGGAAAGATCGTAAGACTGCCATGTGTATTATGTTGGGGTCCATGAATCCTGAGCTTCAGAAACAACATGAGAACATGTCCTTGGAGGATATGGTTCTCCATCTTAAAGAACTCTTTTCGGAGAGGGAGAGGACAGAGAGGTATGAGAGCTCTAAGCTCCTTTTCGGGACAAAGATGCAGGCTGACACCTCTACCTCTCAGCTTGTACTAAAACTCTTGGGATACCTTGAGAAGCTGAATCGATTGGGATTCGAGATAAATCATGACTTAAGCATTGACCTTATGTTGATGTCCTGGACAGATAGTTACTCAGGCTTCGTAACTAACTATTACATGAACAAGATTAATTTAACTATCCCTGAATTAATTAACATGCTGAAAACAGTAGAACCTCATATCAAGAAAGATCAGAAACCTCTACTGTTGGTTGAAAAAGGCAAGGCTTCTAACAAGAAGAAGCAGGCACTGGGTGCCAAGAAAAGAATCAATAAGAAGAAGAATGAAAAGAAGGCATCTAAGTATGTCTGCTTCTAATGTGGGAAATTGGGACATTGGAAGAGGGATTACAAAGCTCCTGCTTCTGAGCATTTGAAGAAGAAGCCTACAGAGGCATCTACTTCAGGTATATTTGTAATTGAAAACTTTGCTACTTTTCTGCAAGAATCCACTTGGGTATTAGATACTGGTTGTGGTTCTCGTATCTGTACTTCCATATAGGGACTAAGGAACTGTAGAAAACTTGCAAAAGGGGAGATGGACCTACGCGTGGGAAATGGAGCCAGAGTTGCTGCATTAGCCGTAGGGAGCTTTAGTCTTGTTTTGCCAAGTGGACTTGTTTTAGTTTTGAATAATTGTTATTACATTCCAAGTGTTACTAAGAATATTGTATCTATTGCGTGTTTAGCAACAGAGGGATTTGAAATTTTATTTTCGAATAATAATTGTCAGATTCGTTTGAATAATTTTCTTTATGGTTATGGAATGTTGAAAGGTGGCATTTATATTCTTGATACTAAAACAGAAGTTTTCAATATAAACAATGTGAAGAAAGTTAAATTAGATAATGAGAATTCCTTTTACTTATGGCATTGCCGTTTAGGCCACATAAACAAAGATCGCTTAACCAAGTTGTATAAGCGTGGAGACTTAGGCTCAATAGACTTAGAGTCTTATGGTGATTGCGAACCTTGTTTAAAAGGAAAACTGGCAAAGTTACCCTTTAAAGGAAAGGGTGAACGAGCCACGAGTACATTGGAACTTATACACACTCATATGTGTGGTCCAATGAGTGTTCAGGCACTAGGAGGATGCTCCTACTTTATAACCTTTATTGATGATTACTCAAGATACGGTTATTTGTACTTGATGAAACACAAGTCTGAAAGTTTTGAAAAATTCAAACTATTCAGAGCTGAAGTAGAGAAACAGCTTGAGAAAAGTATTAAAACACTTTGATCGGATTGAGGTAGAGATTACTTAAGTCAGGAGTTTTAGGATTATCTAAAGGAAAATGGGATAGTTTCCCAGTGGACCCCTCCTTATACACCCCAACACAATGGAGTGTCAGAAAGGAGGAATCGGACTTTATTAGATATAGTCAGGTCCATGATGAGCCATGCAGTTCTTAGTAAATCCTTTTGGGGATATGCACTTTAGAGCGCGGTTTATGTCTTAAACAGAGTGCCCTCTAAATCAGTTGATTTTACACCTTATGAAAGATGGTATAACAAAAAGCCATCTCTAAATCACTTAAGAGTATAGGGTTGTCCTGCTATGGTAAAGAGGATCGCGCTAGATAATCTAAATGCCAAGGCTGACAAATGTCTGTTCATTGGATATCCGAAGGAAATAATTGGATATCTGTTTTACCAACCTGAAGCACAAAAGGTATTTGTGTCTCGGAATGCTCACTTTTTGGAAATGGAACACTTACTTGAAAAGGTCAGCGGGAGCAATATTGAACTGAAAGTTCAAGAGGAAGAAACAGACGATCAACTGATTGACCCTATTCTAGATACACAAGAGAGTGTGATCCGAGAACAAACTGTCGAAACACAATCATTGCAAAGATCGGGTCATGTTCGTAAGGGTCCCGATAGATATGGGTTTATTATCACTAATGATAAAGAACTATATCTTATGGAGGATGATGAACCAAGGACATATGATGAGGCAATGAAAAGCTCAGATTCTGATAAATGGCAAAAGGCCATGAAATCAGAAATGGATTCCATGTACGAGAATCAAGTTTGGAATTTAGTTGATGCACCGCAAGAGGTTAGACCAATTGGGTGCAAATGGGTCTTCAAGAAGAAGATAGACATGGACGGTAATGTAATTACCTATAAAGCAAGGTTGGTTGCAAAAGGTAATAGTCAACGGGAGGTATTAACTATGATGAAACCTTCTACTAGTAGCCATGCTCAAATCCATAAGGATACCCTTCACCATTACTGCTCATTACGATTATGAGATCTGGCAGATGGATGTAAAAACAACATTCCTGAATGGGGATTTAGACCGGGATGTGTATATGTCACAACCTAAGGGTTTTACATCTCAGAATGGCTTGAAGGTATGCAAGCTACAAAGATCCATTTATGAACTTAAGCAGGCATCCAGGAGTTGGAATATAAGGTTTGATCAGACAATCCGGGAACTAGATTTCTGCCCAAATGCAAATGAGCCTTGTGTTTATAAGAAGGTTAATGGGAGTGCAGTCGTCTTTCTAGTATTGTATGTTGATGACATTCTGCTAATAGGAAATGACATTTCTCTTCTTCAAAACATTAAAGTATAGTTGTCAAGAAAGTTCTCCATGAAAGACCTTGGTGAAGCATCATTTATACTAGGTATAAAGATCTACAGGGATAGATCCTTTCTCAAAGTACATATATAGACAAGGTATTGAATAGGTTCAACCTTGAGCATTCTAATAAAGGTTATCTCCCGGTGGCAAATAGGATTAACCTATCCAAAGCTGAGTGTCTGAAGACAGCTCAAGAGAGAATGCGCATGAAGAAAATACCCCATGCATCCGCGATAGGATCCATCATGTATGCTATGATATATACTAGGCCGGATGTCTCTTACGCTTTGAGTTTTATGAGCAGATATCAGTCAGATCCAGGTGAAAAGCACTGGATGGCTGTCAAGGCAATCCTTAAGTACTTGAGAAGGATTAAGGATGAGTTCTTGATTTATGGAGAAGGTGATCTCACTATTAAAGGTTACACTGTCGCAAGCTTTCAATCTGACAAGGATGACTTTAAGTCTCAGTCAGGTTTTGTGTATGTGTTAATGGAGGGGCAGTATGTTGGAAGAATTCCAAGCAAGAAACTACTGCTAATTTAACCATGGAATCTGAATACATTGCTGCATGCGAAGCAGCAAAAGAAGCTGTCTGGTTAAAGGGATTTATTGGGGATCTCGGTGTGGTGCCTGAGGCTATTGATCCAATTACTTTATATTGTGATAACAATGGTGCCATAGCTCAGGCAAAGGAACCACGATCTCATCAGAAAAATAGACATGTATCCAGAAAGTATCATATAATCAGGGAGATTATTGATGCTAAGATAATAAGAATAGAATATGTACCCACTGATCAGAACCTCGCGGATGGTCTGACAAAGCCACTGACTCAATTCAAACATGACCAGCATGTTAAGACATATGGATTAAAACATATGGCTAATTGGCCTTAGTGCAAGTGGGAGTTTGTTGGATATGATGTATGCCCTTAAGGCAATTAGGGCGATATATCTTAATTATATAATAGTACAAATAATTTATTTAATCAATAAAGGCATTTGTTCTTTTGTTTATATCAATGTGTTTTTATACATATATATTATAGCTGGTTAAAATATATTCATTGATGTATGTATACAAAAGTCCTTGACATATCATAGCATAAAGTCAGAGAAATTATAGTTGGACTATATTTGGTGGAACCTACTTCATGTGCAATTATGATTATGTCTAAACTATCCCTAGTCACTGTGTCATCAAGAAAGGATATTGATGAAACGGAAAGACTAGCATGTGGTCAACTTTCTTGGAAAGGGTCCAAGCAGTTAATCTCCTAAAGACTGAAGGTGGTGCCTTAAGCTTGACACATGGATATATCTGGGAGATATATTGGAGACCGCAGCAAGATAAACACTTGGTATAAATATCAATGTGTTAGTGTTTATCTTCATGCAATAAACTTTGCGAATGTCCTCATACTTGAGATGCTAGTTGCCTTGTATAGTACTATTGCTATACTTTGGGTCATTGCTATGCATTCCTTAATTTAGGGTGCTACGGGTGATTACGGGTATAGTGATAACAACACGTTGGTAGACTAAGTAGTCGGAAAGAATCCATCGCTCCGGATATATTAAGGAGTTGTACCTGGCCACTTGTTGAAGTGATGATTGCCATAAACCTCTGATCAGAGTATGTGTTTGATAGAAATGATTTCTAGTCAAACACACTATGGTAAAAGGCATTATACTTCTAACAAGTAAATAACTGGGATAGCTTGGAGCAACCTTGCTATTAGTGGGTTAACACTTTAACCGAACCCAATAAACCAGATGGTACTAATATTAAAGAATGGAAGGAATTTATCGCACTGGATAACTATTGCATTAACCGGGATTAAGTCATAAGCATAAATGACGTTCCGAGTAATGGGGGATGGTAGACCCTTGCTAGAGGCATACTATAGTCGTTTAAGGTAATCGAATTCTATTCACGGTCTAGAGCATCGAGCCAATGGTTCCATTAGAACAAGGGTTGGTTAAGCCTTAACAGCTCAATACTTCGGGATCCTATAAGGTCACACACATTAGACCTTCATCGGACTAAGTAAAGAACTAATAGATTTATTCTATTACAAGAATATAACATAAAAAATAATTGGATTATTATTTGATTGGTTAAAATTGATTAAATCAATTTTTGCTATACCAATGAATTTATTTTGACCGATAACTAATTAATTAGAGTCATAAATAAATTATAATTGATTAGATCAATTTTGGTTGGACCAAGAAATTTATTTTGACTGATAACTAATTTATTAGAGTCAAAAATAAATATTTATTTAAAAGGATTTAAAGGGGATTTTGCATTGGGGTGTCAAAATCAAAAAGTATAAAATATTTTGTACAATATTCGGTTACGCGAAATACACCGAAAGGTGCGCGAACCCTGCTGGGCAGTGTTCGCGGTGGCCCATATTCATGGGCTGCACGAAGGCAGCCCATGAATGCAAGGCAAGCCTATATGCAGCACGTGCATGTGGTAGGTGTGTGGGATGGGAGTACATCGATAATGGGGAGCAAATGTTTGCTCCCCAAGCCTATATATAGGTTGTCCCTTCTCCTTTCAAAATGTACCAAGCTCAAAGCATAAATCCTAAGCGAGATAATTAATCTCTCGTGTACTTGACCAAGTTATTTTTGTGGAGCCTGAATTTATTCGAGCACCGCTAGTTTATATTTTTGGGTGAGGCTTCTAGAGTGGTCTAGCAACTACTCGAGGCTTCGTAGTTTTTCCTCCTAGGGAGGTTTTGGTTGGTGGGGTTCGTGTGGATACTGATAGAGGCTATCCTACGACTGGAGGCTTGTGCAAAAAGGTCCTGCAAAAGCACGCTTCAACTAGTAAGTTCTTTTTCTTTCTCTTTTAATTATGAAGTCTTTTTCTTTAAGTGTTTTTAGACTTAATTATTATGCTTAGATTATTTTTGCATGCTTAGTTTATTTTATGCTTAGGTTATAATTTAGAGTTATAACATGCTTAATATAAAATAAATATGCTAGGATATAATTTGGAATTATGGTATGCCTAGTCCTTTAGCATGCTAACCTAGGTAGAGAATTATTTAGTTAAGGCTTTATTTAATTTATATGCAACTAATAGGAGTTCCTGGGACAGGGACAAAATTTTGAATTTCCGTTATGCCTCTTACACATGTTCAATTTGACTGTCAGTTCCCAACAATTACCAATGTGCCTGAGAAAGCTAAGTTCTGAAAAGGCACTTGAAGGGGGTGACAGAGGACATTTCCTGTCATCCGGGGTTGAGGTAGGAAGAAGTGAAGTGAGAATAGAAGACTCAAGCATTCAAATTCCATCGCCAATGGATAAGGTGCCCCTTGATATTGCTCCTTTAAATGTTGGTGCTGATCTTTCTGTTGATACTACAGCAACTGTCAATAAGGACAACTTAGACACTACAACTCAAATTGTGTCTAAGGTACAAGCGCCTAACCCAGATAATATCAATCCGGAGGAGGGACTTGGTCTGGGATCCGACGGGTACACTCCTAGAGTGGACTATACGGGCGAGGCTAGTTCGGAGGAAAGCAAGGAAGAAGAAGAAGAAGTAGAAGAAGGAGAAGAGGAGAGCAGTGAGACTTTTAGATCTTCTGAAGATGATCCCTCCAGCTCATCCGAAAAGACACCTCAAGCTATAAGTCCAATCAAAATTCTAGCCAACAACACCAAGCAAGCAAAAGTCTCTGTCGTGCTTAAACTCCTCCACGAAGCTACTCTTGAAGA
Organism: Euphorbia pulcherrima; assembly: GCA_947683365.1. Classification (NCBI taxonomy): domain Eukaryota; kingdom Viridiplantae; phylum Streptophyta; class Magnoliopsida; order Malpighiales; family Euphorbiaceae; genus Euphorbia; species Euphorbia pulcherrima. Next base: position 10,220,424 of record CANTUS010000016.1, read on the forward strand.
AAGTGAGGAGGCATAAGTAAAATAGAGTCTTTGAAACATCTGCAAGTACTTACAAACAGTTGAAAAGCTGCTTCTGGATGAATTCTAGGCTCTAGATTTAAAGGTTGAATTGGGAGAGATAAAAGGGAAAGTGGAGAAGATTGCGGATAAAGTGGAAAATTTTCCCTCTCTAGGAATTATGGCAGAAGCATCCCTATCCCGCGTAAATCCAATTCTTTAAGAGATTAAGGAAAGCATCTCCTCAGCCAATCAGACTGCAAATCAAGCCAACATTCTAGCGTCAAATACTTGTGGCTTAATCCTGGATAAAATCACATCTTCCTCCTCTGAGCTATCAATAGAAATAAAGGAGTACTTAGACTCCAAGTTTGAAAACGTATCAAAATTCATGGCTGAGAAGGATCTCAAACCTGTCCTCAATGATCTGGGAGTAGACCATCAAGTTCTTTAGGAAATGTTGGTATAGTTTGTTGAGAATACTATTCCTAAAATCCAAGATAAAATAGTAGATGGCATGGGTTATGAAGTTCAGAGCCGTCTGGCCGGACTTGAAAAGATAATCACTGATTGGAGAGCTTCAATTACAAAGGAAATAACTCTCCAAACAGAATCCTTGCATAACATCCAGAGAGGAATAAGTGAAGAAATCTCTCTCCTTCAAACAAGCCTAAATAAGCTCTCAACATCCGGACCCTCCTCCAATCCTGCCATTCCAAAGAGCCAACTCCTTCCGGTCTTCCACAATCTTATCCAAGCCAATGGAGACTCTGGATTCTTTGGTCAGAAGGGAATGACAACTCTCCTTAAAGTGCTCTTCCAGTACTTTAACAAAAAGGATCAAGAGTTTGTCTTACGTATTCATCTGTCCATCAAACAATCCTATGATCAGTTGAATAAGACTATCCAGCCTTACTATCGTACTCCTCCTACTGTTGACCACATTATTGCTGAACAAACCAAAGGTAATCCTGATTACTCTATCTACTCAAAAGCTTAGCAAGAAGCCTGGGATAACAAGACCTACATGGTGATTGATCCCCAAGCTGGCAATAAAAAGGGGGAGATAAGTCTACAAGGGGAAGGAGCAACCAAAGGGAAAGAAAAAGAAGGAGGAGAAGAAGAAGGAGGACCATCCGGAGAGAATTAGACTAGCTATAATTTTATAAAATTTTGGAATAGCTAGATTCCCTATTGTATATTTTTGTAATTTATAATATGAACTTCATTGATGTTAACTATTATTAATAGCAGACGTATATATATAGTGAAATAATCTAATTCTCAAAATATTACTTCTAAAGTACAATCTGTAATTGTACTAAAACAAACTTAGAAGCTAGAATTGAAAAATATTGGGGGAGTTAGGATGCAAGGCTTATAGGGGAGTAAAACCTATAAATGACTAAGTATCAAAAATCATACTTGGCTCATATATACTCCATTCCCTTGTACTAACTTTTTGTTTCCATCAAATGGGGATATTGTTGGGAAACTATGATTCGGACCACGAATTAAAGTAAACTATCTGGATTAGGTTTGAAAGAAATAAAAACTTAAATTATGTAATCCTCCCAAATCCAAATGGAAACATCCGAACAAAGATGCAGCTACAAGGTTATCCATTGTAGACATCAAGTACCAAAGCTCATGGAATCATCAGAATAAAGCTTGGAAAGGAAAAGAACAGCATCCAGAAGAACATATTGCCCTAACTCCAGAAGCAAAGAGATCCGGAGATAGTGAGTCCGAAGATATCTAGAAGACTCATGCTTGAAGACAATAGGAAAAGTTTCAAAGATAAATTTTCCCTCCACCTTTTAGTCTACGTAGTTAAAAATCCTTTCCCCATGAACAAGACAAAAGTGACAGCTTGCACTTTTTAGTAAAAGGACAAAAGGTCTGACATCAAACTTAAAAAGCTAATAAAATTTTTCACCTAGGCCGATAACGAGGTGTATGGAGCTCACACCAAAAAGCTAATGGTGTAAAAGTTGGTGCATCACAATAAGCTAAGTAAAACGATCACTGACAACTTTTTATCATCAATCCCTAGGATTCAATGGGTCAAATTACAGTCTAACGGATTAATCAATGGCTCCGGAAGAGCCACATATAACCTGATCAAGGGTAAAGATTTAATACAAGCTCAACAACCCACAACGGCTACATTTATTATAAAGCCTATAAAAGGGAAGCTTCACCAATTGAGAAGGTTGTTTGTTTGATTGACAAAAGCAAGTAACAAAGCACAAGCATTCAATCAGTTTACAATCCCTCCCAGAATCAATTTATTCCAAATCTATTGTAAGGATTCCTAAGTGAGTTATAAACTTAAGAAAATCCAAAACCAAAACCTTTGTGAAAACAAGAGTGTAAGGATCTCCAACTTGGGTGAGTTATGAGATTGGGACACAACTTAAAGTTGGTGATTTGAGTGGGAACTCCCTATAGGACTCAGCTTAGATTTGGGGTAGAAGTCTAAGTAGTATATCCTACTAAAGAATAAAGGACTCAGCTAGGAGTTGGTGCTTCTAGTGGTATATCCTACATCTGGAAGGGGTTACCATCTGGAGGCAAATTGTAAAGCTTGATTCCTGCCAGTTGGAAAGGAATCCACTAGTGAAAAGCTCGGAGGAAGGAAACTCCGTGGACTAGAGTAGGCAAGGCCGAACCAGGATAAAATCCTTAGTGTTTGATTTCTTTAACTCTTTATTTATTGCGTTATATTGTCATAATTGTATCATCCGAATCCATCATCCGGATTATAATCAAACACACTACACTAAGACTTTTTAAAGTCTGTGCATTTTGCGAAAAAGGGTCATTCACCCCCCCTCTGACCTTATACGGACCCTTACAGGGACCAATACAGTGGAAAATGATATGTTCAAAAAAACTACTAATACAGATGCTCATTTATATCCGATGCACACTCAAATCAGATTTTGGACGTGTGATGAGGAAATACCATTCGCTACTGCTCCTTATTTTGTTAGGAGAGAGTCGCTGCTTTTATCTTATGAAAGATATTACCGCGAAGCAGATGAGAGAGATGTTATTCCACGCCATGCGGTTTCTCTTCCAAAGAAGAATAATTTTTCTATTGTTGGTCTTCAGCATGCTAATCACACGCGTAAGAAGCCTGACAAATATTCTCCCTAACCTTTTAATTTTGAATTTAGCTTTAGCTTTTTATAAATGCTTCTTGTAGTATTTGACTGTTTTCTGAATTTGTTTTTTTTTGTTTTTGTTTTGGTTCTCTTTGTTTTAAATTTGTGAGAGGCTTTATTTTTAAAATATCAACTCAAGATATTTCTCAATTTTATGGGTACCATTAAGGCAAAAATTATGTAGATAAGCCAATTTTTTCTGATTTACCAATTGATTTGTTGGGTCAACTGTGTGAAATTGATAGGGTGATTATTCATGTGGTAAATTTTGATGTCGATTTTCTGTATAACCAAGTGTATGCCCTTATTGTAGAATTTGCATTAGCGTTATCCTTAAAAAAAGATTTAGTGTTCGAAGAAGCTTTGAAGGAAAGATTATGTGCTTCCTCGAGAGTTATTGCCCACTTCCCAACTACTATAAAAGAGGTGAGGTTTATCATTGTTGGGAACCCTAGGCTATGAGCAAGATATGCTCCTTATATTGATGAAACAACTCTAACCTCATTGTACCCCTTGGGGATGTGGACATAGTGTTCTAGTCCCTTGTTAAAAAATGAAAACATGCCATTTAAATGGAGGAACATGTGTGTGAGGTATTGTAGTGGCTCTGTTTTGACTATAGTGAAACCCTAACACTAACCATTGGATTTTCTTACCGCCGATCACCATGGCTTCCAGCAATCTCTCTTATAGAACTCACTCCTCTTTTCGAAAATCTTTTCACCTATTACGCACACAGTAAAACAAACTTCTTTCAATGGAAGCAGGAAACCTTCCAGCGATTCGAAACCTAAGGCTTTGAATGGGAACTTTTCATATGTGGCAGTTCTTCAAGGCCCTTCTACAAATTTAATGAGCTATGGAAGTTTAATATCAACTTAGGGGAAGCCTTCGGTCACGATTTTAGATGCTGGAAACGGATACAAATCCATTAAGGTATCAACTGAATTCTATAAGAAACATATCGATTCATGCAATTAGACGTCTTATTTTAGTCAAGAGAGATAAACCATGGACTCATACGGGGTCTTAAACTAAAATTAAAGACCATTTGGGGCTATAGAATGGATTGGAAACTCATCTCCCTTGGAAAAGATTTTTTTCATATCATAATGCCTTTTGTAGAGGCTGTGCAAAAGATCTGGTCCACTGGAAACTTAAACCTCAAGCCTGGAATCATGAGTGTGAGCAGACGACATTTCGAATGGGCTGTGAAGCTGGGCCGGAGGATCGATCCCTTGAAAATAATGAGTGTGATCATGATGGTAGAAAATGGTTTTGCATATTTTCATGTTCAAAAGACACGAGAGTGATATCCCGTACTTAAAATAGAGTTGCCACCCAGTTCAGCTCAATCGGGAAATTTAGGTACGATTTTCCCACCGGGTGGTAGACCATACCTTAATTAGAGGTTCTGTGTTCGGATGATGTTATCTATTTTATATTGACCAAGTTAAAAGTTTCAATCTTTCTTAATCGGTTTTAATCCATCCTATTTATTGTGTTTTCGATTTATATATTGTGTTAGCACGTTATCAAGCATTTAAAGCGATAAATAAATAAATTATTACAGTCATCCAAAAATAAATGCGGAAATTAAAAGAATATTTACATGGCTTTTCAAATCCTATATATTTGGATACACAATAAATAAAATACCCAAAGGCCTAGCATACATCTAACCTAAATGTACCAGCACAAATACGGCACGTTATACGAGGTATATCACACAACATGCATAATTAGTAGACCAAACAAGACCCGAGTTAGTATGAGCATGGCATATTTATTTACAATTCGTGAAGCCCAGTTGGATGGCTAAAAATGGTGTTTGAACGGCGTTTGTGAGAAAATCTCGTTTTATCCACATTTTAGACTCGATTGTTATTTTAACCGGATTATTAGTGAAATAGCCACATGTCATGGGGTGAGGACTATTTTCAGGGATTCTTGGACTCCCATTGTTGCACTCTACATCCTAGCTTTGGAAATTAAACTAGGTCAAAAATGAAAATGAAAATAAACATGTTGTCTAGGACCTCATACCGCCAGAGGTATGAATGAAGCTGTCAGCGGCATCAATGATGCCGCTGGCGATTTCATTTATACAGGCAGGCAGAATGACATTTTGGGTAGGGTCCCATAAGAAAATAGAGCTGTTGGGGTCAAAGGAAGCCCCTGGCGGTATCACTGATGTCGCTGGCGACATAAGTGATACCGTCGGCGGCTTCAAATGTCCCCTGTGGCTTTAGCTTCTTGCAACAGCAGTAGTTAACGGTCCAAAAGCGACCAAAAACCCAAAACTAAGCACAAAATAGTAAGTAAACACAACAAACAAGTAAAATGAAAAGCCAAAGAGCTATGAGAATCAGAATTTTTACCTCGGGGTCGTGAATCCACCTCTTCGTGATCCAAATGGCACCTATGGGGAGCTTAAAATGATGGTTTGGGTAGTAAGTGTGGGGTTTAAGTTTCTAAATCCTATTATGGTGATTTTAAACCTAAAACATTCTTAGATATCAGAGAGTTCAGTAAAAAAAACAAGAAAAGATGGATTAACTACCCTTTTCTTAACTTTTCTATACCTTATCCCATCAAAACTAACTAGAATTTGATAAAATCTCTCTAAGATTTCAAGTTACAATTTCCAACCCTTGACAATGGCCGGAAAGAGGCCTTATATAGGCTAAAATCTGGAGGAAAATGACTTTTATCAATTATCCGGCGAGTATCGAGCAAGCATGGTAAAAAGCTATCTACTGTAGAAAACAATGCCGTCGGTGGCATGGATGATACCGCCGGCAGTATCGCTGAAGCTGCGGGTGGCTTTAATTTCTGCCAGGTTCTAAAAGTAAGCATGGCCTAGCCTAAAAAGCTGAAAAGGTGCCATAATCCACCTAAAAAGGTGATTAGGCAGGATTTTTTGGTGATTAGGGTTATTTTTGAATTTTTAAAGGTATTTAGGACTAAATTAATTTTTAGGTGCAAATCATTGGTTCAAACTCGCACCTGACGTGTTATCAAACACGTCAAACTAGATTTTTTCAAAAATAAATTTCGTAAAGAATTTTTTATATGTAATAAAAATTCCAAAAAAAAGAATTTTTATCATAAGGAATAAAAATCGAATATACGTTATCATCATCTCGTGAGAGGGACTATAAAATCTCGTGCTCACAGGCTACCCTCGGGGGATCACTACTACCCCAGGTCAGTATGATCGCACGAAAAGAGCAACAGTTTAGAAATTGTACCTGACATATGGTGTTAGGCACAAGGGAGGATGGGGGTGATTGAACTAGAAGGATGACAAAACCTGATTCTGTCAGCACCTCCATTTGGTGTTTAGTGGGCTAAACCCAAAGGATGACAAGATTTTTGTTCTGCCAGGACCTTCATTTGGTGTTTGGTGGGCTGGACTCTAAGGATGATAAGATTCTAGTTCCATCAGGACCTTCATTTGGTGTTTGGTGGGCTAAACCCGAAAGATGACAAGATTCTGGTTCTGTCAAGACCTTCATTTGGTGTTTAGTAGCCTACACCCGAAGGATGATAAGATTTTGGTTCCGTTAGGACCTTTATTTAGTGGCTGATGGGCTGGACCCGAAGGATGACAAGATTTTAGTTCTATTATGACCTTTATTTGGTGTTCGGTGGGGTGAACCCAAAGGATGACAAGATTCTAGTTTCACTAGGACCTTCATTTGGTGTTCGATGGGCTAAAATGCAAAGGATGATAAGATTGTTGTTCCGTCAGGACCTCCATTTGATGTTTGGTAGACCCAAAGGATGACAAGATTCTGATTCCGTCGGGACCTTCATTTGGTGTTTGGTGGCCTAGACCCAAAGGATGATAAGATTTTAGTTCTATCAGGACCTTCATTTGGTGTTCGATGGGCTAGACCCCGATGGATGACAAGATTCTGGTTCCCTCAGGACCTTCATTTGGTGTTCGGTGGGCTGGACCCAAAGGATAACAAGATTCTAGTTCCGTTAGGACATTCATTTAGTGTTCGTTGGGCTGGACCTGAAGGATGACAAGATTCTGGTTCCGTTAAGACCTTCATTTAGTGTTCAATGGGCTGGACCCGAAGGGTGACAAGGTTCTGGTTTCATCAAGACCTTTATTTGGTGTTTGGTGGGTTGGACTTGAAGGATGACAAGATTATGGTTTCGTAAGGACCTTCATTTGGTGTTTGTTGGGATGGACCCAAAGGATGACAAGATTCTAGTTCCGTTAGGATCTTTATTTTGTGTTTAGTGGGCTGGACCCAAAGGATGACAAGATTCTGGTTCTATCAAGACCTTCATTTAGTGTTTGGTGGGCTAGACCCAAAGGGTGACAAGATTTTTGTTTTGTCAGGACCTTCATTTGGTGTTTGGTGGGCTTGACCCCAAGGATGACAAGATTCTGGTTCCGTCAGGACCTTCATTTGGTGTTCGATGGGCTTGACCTGAAGGATAACAAGATTCTGGTTCTATCCGGACCTTCATTTTATGTTCAGTGGGCTAGACCCGAAGGATGACAAGATTCTAGTTCCGTTAGGACCTTCATTTTGTGTTTGGTAGGCTGGACCCGGAGGATGATAAGATTCTAGTTCCATCAGGACCTCATTTGGTGTTTGGTAGTGGGCGATAGCCCATAGAATGAGGATATTTAGTTTGCCTTTTGTGGTTGTACCTGCAATGAGTGATAAGTGAAACAAGATCAGACAAATTTTTAGATGGCATTTTTATTGCTCGATTGATTTTGTGAAACAAAAATATTTTTGCCGCTTTGATTAATAGGAAAAATGCGATAATTAATATACAAGGGTTTTAGAAATTTTGGAATGTCAAGGGCTTGAGCTGAGATCCCATTGGATTGTTGAAAAGGCATTTGAAATAGCCCTGGACGACTTTGATGCCGCTGGCAGCTTAGATGATACCGCTGACCATATGGAGTGCTACGTGGCACCTTTGACTGGTCAAAGAAATACAAAATTGCCCCTGGTGAGAGTGAAATTGCTGGCAGCTTGAGTATTATCGCCGACGACATGAGTGATACCATCGGTGATATGGAGGGGCAGTTTTAGACTCCTCAATTTCTATGTAAGTGTTTTATATGAATTAAAACACTCTTTATTTCCTATTTAGATGGTAGAAACCAATCAAAAGTCTTCTTCTTACTTTCAAAATCCATTATATCTTCTTTCCTCTATTTTATAATTTTGAAGAAGGTGTTTCGACAAAACTCTATGAGTATGAAAGCTGAAGATTTACCTGCTTTATCTATCGAAGGGCTGAAAGTTTGCCCGATATATGTATCATACGATTTGAAGCAAATCGAGAAGAAGTGTGTCTATGGGATTACTTCTCCCATAACTAATCGAACCCCTGAGAAGGAGAAACACTTCTCCTATATCCAGGTAATCCTGTAAAACCTGAATCTCTTCATTTTGTTAAAGTTTTAATTTCGACCTTAGAATCAAAATTTGCAGTGATAGGGGGTTAAAAATATGAAATTAAAAGTGTACAAACTAAAATTGCATGCTATAGGGTCATTTTTTACTGATTGTATGTTTCAACTTTGATTGATTGCACTTTTGGTGATTTGGTACGATTTTGGCAAATCTGAGATTTTACCCGTAAAACTGATGCCGCCAGCAGATTTGCTCATGCCGCCAGCGGCTTTAGGCCTTCTAAAAAGGCCTAAAAACTCACCATATCGCTGTTGCTTATAGCGATATCGCCGGTAGCATCATCCATACAGCCAGCAGTATGGCTGATATCGTCGGCAGTATTACTAGTCCAAGAGCGATATCGGCAACTTTTAGCAGCTATAGGAACATGAATAAAAATAGATTACTTATTTGTCTTCTATTGGATTCTATTTTGCATCCGCACGAGCTTATGTGCATGGGGGCATGGGGACTATTAGTGAGTGGTGGACTCACATTGATGAGAAAGACCCGGCGCTTAGAGAGGCCATAGATGCTATCGGCTTCGGGGACTTGGCAAGAATTCTGCCACAGAGGATGCCCAAACTCTCCCACTGGGACTTAACCGCATTGACTGAGAAGTGGTCGGAGACCACTCACACTTTTCACCTTTTGATCGGTGAGGTGACCATCACTCCTTCTGATGTGGTGGCTATGACTGGGCTATCCTGGACTGAGCACATCATCCATTTTGACTTCTACATGGAGAAATATTATCTACAAAAGCCCATGATAAAGAGAGTGACCGAGCTCTTTGGTTTGACACCCATCTTAAGGCGGCTATCATACAAAGAGCTGTAAAAGCACAAGATGGAAGTTGGAGTGGTTCCTGAGACCCAGTGAGATGCCTATATCCGGTCCTTTGTGATCTTGCTATTGACAGTGGTGTTCTTACCCGTCTCTAGTAGTAAGATAACTATATTTTGATTTCTACTGTCGAGGATATGAAGAAGATTAAGGAGAAGAACTGGCCCAGGGTCATCCTTGCACAAATACCATGGGCTGGACAAGGGGGCTAGTAAGAAGAGCAAGGTACTTCGATTGAGTCACTTACTCGTACACGTATGCCTTTTCTAAAAGCATTTAATTATTGTCCTTTATACCTTCACTTTCTTTTGCCTGCTTTCCCCTTTTGTATGTTTTGGACTGACTAACTATTGATTGTGTAGGCTCGGGCCTTCGAGCACCAGATTCTTCCGCTAGTGAAATTCAAAACCAAGGTGCCAGTAGATTCACATTTTCTGGCCCGATTATGTAGGAGCGTCGGGGCATTTAGCAAGTACCCTACCAGCTATAGGGAGACATTGAGGAGCCTATAGATTAGCTTAGTATGCAACTTTGGCTTTTTTCCTTGTTTCATACTCAACGAACCATTAGTAAACAAAATATATTTATGAATTTACATTGTGCTTACTTGGTTGTTTGGTCAGGTCGTTCGGGACTCATTTGATGAGGTGCCTAACCTTTTCGAGGTGGCCATGGTCCGAAAAGACGTGTACGACCAGTAAATTATAATGGCGTACCCCCTATCTCTCAAGTGGTATTTAGGGGAGCGAGTACACGGTTGGAGAGATATTGCCCCTTCTACTAGACCAGTGCCTGTGGCACCATCCACGGGTCTCTGGTAGCCTTATTTGACTATCACTGCTGAGGCTGACAAAGCCGCTTATCCGTATGGGGATGGCTGAGTCATAAAGAGTAACCCAAGCTCCTACGACGACCACATACAGCACTTACTCCCTATATGCTTGCGCCTCCATAAAGATGACACGCTTGAGTACCACTTGAAGAAGAAGAGGGAGGATTAAAAAGCGCTACTTGGTGGCCAAGTGAGTAGTGATGAGGAGGAGGAGGAAGAAGAGGGTGCTAGTGAGGGTGATCCCCGAGGGGGAGGATGAGGCCAACAAGGATGTATCGATGGCCCATGAGGAGGTACCGGTGGCGCATGAGGGGCGCCATTCTTCTGATGTAAGACTATGCTTTTTTACACATATGACATATTGTTTGGTCCAAAAATGGTTGCTTATGTTTGCCTTTTGTGTTGTCTTTGTTTTTTAGGCACCTTCTAGGAAGAGGAACATGCCCGAGAATAGCAGAGTACGGGGCCGGGGTAGGCCCGAGGACATTGGTATAGTGGAGGGGTGCCTCTCTACTACTTTGAAGGAATCCTTCTTTCTTTTGGGCCCAAGGGGCGACTTCAGCATAAGGAACAAAACCCCTATTGCTCACTCCATGGATTTCATACCTCAAAACACCACACATGTGAGCTTTGTGAACATTAAACTTCCCCTTTATGCATGCCATCGCTTTTTTATTCACCTTCTGATTGTCCGTTCTTTGGATTTTTCAGGTTACTCATAGGGAGCCAGAGCGGATAGCAGGGAACCCCTTTGCACTTTGGGAAACTTTGGTTTCCCAGACTTAGTTTGCCAAGGTACCTGTATGTTCGAATGATGTTGTCATTCTCAAAAATGCATGTATGAATGTTATCAATGATGTGAAATGTTATTATTTCCTTTGTAGGAGTTTATGGCAATGTCCCTTTTTGATGTTCACCGGGCTCAGGCAATGTATCTAGAGGAGGTAGCTCTGAACCAAGAGCTTAGGTGCTGAGTTGGTGAGTTGGAGCAACAGTTGGAAGCTACTATGCAAGAGAGGAGGAGCAAACGCAATATGGATAGCACACCCCAGCTGAGACTAGTGGCAGGGGAGGGATGGTGACAGCTGGCCTAAATCCTACCACTGAGCCTGTCGAATCAAGCAACATCCTGATGATCGAGGATAAAGAAGAGGATGATGATGTCATTGACTGATACCTTGTGGATGATTCAGAGTGCACAACACACATGTCAGGTAGCGGCGGGTTGCCTTAGACTTTATTTTTCATTTTCTGCTTTTTACTTGGTTTGTACCTCTATTACATTGGGGTTTGGATAATTTTGGGTCTCGATTTGGATTTGGCTTTGTTTGGATGATTTCGGATTTTATTTTGGAGTTGTTTAGGCTTAGGATTGAATGTTTTGGTACATTTGCACCTTCGGGCCTTTGGTTTGAATAAATTTGGATTTTAGGCTTAAATTGCCACTGTGAGCGGATGAAATTTCAGACAGGCTGTGAAGCCGGGCCGGAGGACCGATCCCTTAAAAACATGAGTGTGATCGTGATGATAGAAAATGGTTTTGCATATTTTAATGTTCAAAAGGCATGAGATTGAAATCTTGTACTTAAAATAGAGTTGCCACTCGGTTCAGCTCAACCGAGAAATTTAGGTACGATTTTCCCACTGGTGGTAGACCATACCTTAAGTAGAGATTCCGAGTTCGGATGATGTTATCTATTTTACATTGACCAAGTTAAAATTTTCATTCTTTCTTAATCGGTTTTAATCCACCATATTTATTGTGTTTTTTATTTAAATATTGTGTTAGCGCGTTATCAAACATTCAAAGCAATAAATAAATAAATTATTACAGTCATCAAAAAATAATGCGGAAATTAAAAGAATAATTACATGGCTTTTCAAATCCTATTCATTTGTATACACAATAAATAAAATACCCGAAGGCCTAGCATACATCTGACCTAAATCTACCTACACAAAATGGTTAGCACAAATACAGCACGTTGTATGGGGTATATCACGCAACATTCATAATTAGTAGACCAAACAAGACTCGAGTTAGCTTGAGCATGGCATATTTATTTTATAATTTGTTGAGCCTGGTTGGATGGCTAAAAATGGTGTTTGAAAGGCGTTTGTGAGAAAATCCCGTTTTATCCACATTTTAGACTCGATTGTTATTTTAACTGCATTATTAGTGAAAATGCCACATGTTATGGGGTGAGGACTGTTTTCAGTGAGTTCTGGACTCCCATTGTTGCACTATACATCCCAGCTTCAGAAATTAAACTAGGTCAAAAATGAAAACAAAAATAAACATGCTGTCTAGAACCTCATATCGCCGGCAGTATGAATGAAGCCGCTGGCGGCAACAATGATACCGCCGGCAATTTCATTTATACAGGCAGGTAAAATGACATTTTGGGTACCATAAAGAAAGGATCCCATAAGAAAATAGAGTCGTTGGGGAAAAAGGAAGCCCCTAGCGGTATCACTAATGTCGCTGGCGACATTAGTGATACCTCCGGCGGCTTTACTTTCTTGCAGTAGCAGTAGTTAACGGTCAAAAAGTGACCAAAAACCTAAAACTAAGCATAAAATAGCAAGTAAACACAACAAACAAGTAAAATAAAAGCCAAAGAGGTATGAGACTCAGAATTTTTACCTCGGGGCCGTGAATCCACCTCTTCATGATCTAAATGACACGTCTAGGAGCTCGAAATGATGATTTGGGTAGTAAATGTGGGATTTAAGTCTCTAAATCCTATTATGGTGATTTGAAACCTAAAACATACTTAGATAATAGAGATTTCAGTGAATAAAAACCAAGAAAAGATGGATTAACTCCCCTTTTCTCACCTTTTCTATACCTTATCCCACTAAAACTAACTAGAATTTTCTACAATCTCTTTAAGATTTCAAGTCACAATTGCCAACCCTTGGCAATGGCTGGAAAGAGGCCTTATATAGGCTAAGATCTGGAGGAAAGTGACTTTTATCAATTATCTGGCGGGTATGGAGGAAGCACGGTAAAAAGCCGCCTGCTGCAGAAAACCATGCTCTCGGCTGCATGGATGATATTATTGGCGGTATCGCTGAAGCCGCTGGCGGCTTCAATTTCTGCCTGGTCAGAAAAGTAAGCATGGCCTAGCCTAAAAAGGTGAAAAGTGCCATAATCCGCCTAAAAAGGTGATTAGGCAGGATTTTTGAGTGATTAGGGTTATTTTAATTTCTTAAGGGTATTTAGGACTAAATTAATTTTTGGGTGCAAATCATCGTTTCGAGCTCCCACCGGACGCGTTATCGGACGCGTCGAACTGAATTTTTCCAAAAATAAAATTCGTAAAGAATTTTTTACCGGTAATAAAAATTCAAAAAAAATTTATCATGAGGAATAAAAATTGAATATACGTCATCATTGTCTCACGAGAGGGACTATAAAATCCCGTGCTCACAATGAGATTCTCAGTTTGGAAAGTCGGTGTTGATCCAACAACATAGAAATAATACCCATCGCAAGTTTGGATCAGGTTGCATAATCTGCCATGGGAATTTTGGGATAAAAGACTACTCACTAGCGTAGCACAAGGAATTGGTATTCTGATCAGATTTGACCGAAAACACTATTGAGGGGGAATTTGGCCATTATGCACGAGTTCTTGTTGACATCGACCTTTTGAAGCCATTGATGGATTAGGTTAGAGTTGCCATGGAAAAGAATTTATTCTGGATTACTATTAAATATGAAAATGTCCCGGTTATTTGTGCTACATGCCAATCAATTGGTCATTCTTCGGTTGTATGTAGACACAATGAGCCCCAAGGAAAGCCTTCAGAGCACTCAAAGGTAGCTGTGTCGAGTGCTAAACCAGTCAATAATGTCAATACATGGCGTAGGAAAAACAAGAGGTCTCAAAGCCCCAGTAGAAAGGCTATCAATAAGGTTCTGAAACAAAATGAACCTCATACTTAAAGGGAAGGGAAGAAGGATACGGTTATTCATTCATATAACTTAACTCAAGTTCAGACTAAGAATTAAAAAAAGTTGTGAATGTTGAGATTAAGGCTGTAATTTTTGAGGCTATTGAGGCTGCGACCATTGCGTTGATTGAGGCTGCGGCTGATGAGATGTTTCACAAAGAGCATGGTACTTTACAAAATGTTAACTTAGTTGTGGATCTCAGAGATAAGGAAATATGAAAGCCGATTGATGGTCATATTACTGAAGAATCTGATTTGAATGCTTCGGAAGAGGTTGACTAAGAGGACTTTGAATGAAATTATTCACAACCTGAGAGAGGTGTCCCAGGCTCTTCGGCGCATGCTACGAAACAAGAAGATGCAAAAATGAAAAACAAAGCCAATTAGTTGATGCTTGTTAGCCAAAGTTTTTTGTTCTCTTCCTGCGATAACAGTTTTTAGCGTGAGATGGAAGAGGGAGAGAATATCCAAGTGTGAGCACGGGCTTTTCGGTGTCCCACCGAACGATGATGACCTTTTGCTCTAACCTTTTACGGACTAGTTGTTCTATTCTTTGAGAGTCGAATCACATTTTTCAAGTACCTTTTTTTTAATGATTTTGGACCATTGATCGTGCTTAATAATAATTAAAACGCATTTAAAAATTAACCTTAATATTTCTCTCACGCGTAGTAATTTATTTTGCAGTTTTCTCTTAAACTCGATCATTTTTATCAAGTCCCGCTATTTTTCCTAGATTCTAGACTTTCTGAAGTTTCCGGAATGTCAAGAATCGCTTAAATTGCATATCTGTGGTGAAAGTTATGCTGTTTCAAAGTTATCACCCCCGATCCCTTGTATCTAACCCCGTTGCCGCACTCCTTGTGCGGTGAACAGCGCTAGAGGGGGCGGTGTGTCAGCCCCCCTTTGTCGTGCTTCTTATGTAGTGAACCGCGCCAAGGAGCGCAGTGCACCGGGCTAGAGGACGCGGCCTGTCAGCCCCCCTTTGCCGCCCTCCTTGAGCAGTGAACCGCGCCAGGAGCGCAGTCAAGCCCCCTTTCCGCCTTTTTTCAGTTTTACCCGTTTTTGTCATAAAATTTGAGTATTTGAATGACTGAATGAGTTATTTACACCTAATGGAGTCTGTATAAACCCTTAAAATCATCTTTTTTAGGACCTTTGGCTAATTTTTATCAGATTAAAAAACTTAAATTTGTGGTGAGCTAAACTTAAGAACTAGAGAGAGAAAGCTTGATAAAGGCTAAAGAATTTCTCCAAATCAGTTTCTTGGGTCTTTATCTCATTTAATCTCTTAGATTTAAACTAAAATACGTTAGAAATCATAACTTATAAATTGATTAAATAGGTTTTTAGTGACTTTTCCTCAAAAACACTACCCAAATCTTCAAAATCATCAAAAAGGATCATACAAAGGGTTGATTCGAGTCTTAAAGGGCAGATTCGCAGCTAAGAGGTTACAAATATGAGTTGCAATCTATTTAGTTAATTTATTTATTTGTTTTGCTGCTCTTGGTTGTTTTTGGGGAGGTTACCCCTTTTCTTTCGGTATTTTTGCAAACATCTTTTCCGGTGTTTTTGGGTTCCTTTTTGTGCCAAAGTAGAAAAATAAAAGTTATTTCTTCATTTTTAGTCGAAATCTACAGCAATTTCGTGGGAATCGGCTTAAAATTTTGGTAATCTTGAGTTTTCAGGTGTAAAAATACCGATTTTTATCCGTTTGGCATTTTTTCGGCATGACCGCTCCGGTGGTCATCTGACCGCTACAACAGTAGCGGTCACCGCTGCCATGGCAGCGGTCAGATGGTAGCAGCTAAACTGAGAAAAATGCCACAAGGTCTATGTTTTGTGTTTTTGGCCCTATTTTATCTTTTTTTGCATTTTTTACCCCGATTTTCATCCGAAAAATTTCCAAAAATTTATAAATAATCTGGAATTAATTAAAATAATTTTTTAACCTGCTGAAATTATTTTATTAAATATTTTATTTGTTAAATGTCTATTTAATGGTTTAAAAATGGCTTTTTCACCAAATAAATCCTTAATAAATCTTTTTATCCTAAATAAAACTCCAAAAATATTATGTAAATATCTTAATTAATTTTGTGATTGTTTAGTTTATTTAATTAATTATTAGGTTGCTTATATAATTATTAATACCCAAAAAGATGTGTTTTTAGCCCCGAAAAATCCTAAAAATGCTTTTCTCCCTTGTTTTAATTTCTTTTCTGCCTTATGATTATTTGTGTGTTATTTGTGATTATTTGAGTGGGATTTATCTTTTTCGGAGCCAGCTCAGTATTGGTAAGTTTGGTTGAGGCCCGGTCCGTCTTTCGTTATTTATTTACTTTCCTGCATTAGAAAAATGTATAGGAATTTGTAAAGTCATATAATAATTAATTTATCTGCTTTATTTACTACTTTCTGCATGCTGTGCTATGTGATGTATAGATATTATAACCGAAAACTCCAATTACGAGGATTCAAATCGCATAAGAACTGAAGTCACCTTTATTAAAATGTAAATGGTTTGATTTAATAAATGAAAAGTAAGAAACATCATCCAAACTCGGAATCTCTATTTTAAGGTACGATCTAACCACTCGGTGGGAATATCATACCAAAATTCTCATTTGAGCTAAACCAGGTGGTGACTCTGTCTTAAAATACGGGATTTTGGGTCTCGTATCTTTTAACATTTAAATTGGATTAAAATTCAACTTCAACATCGCTTTTATCAGTCTATTTTTCATCACTACTCTAAATTGAGGATCAATCCTTCGGCTCGCTTCGCCGCACTTATTCTTTCATGTTACTGAAAAGTTAATATTTGAAAAAATCGCTCTCATTTTCAAAATTGGTTAAAGGATTTTTATGATATGCTAGAATCATTTTTTTAAATCAAAAGTTTATTTCTTATGCCTTTTAAATCCATCACGTAGTTATTTACTAGGTTAAGGTGCCATTACCTTACCTCATGCCTGCTAGGAATTGGGGATATTTATGGATGTATCACTCATTTTAACCAACCTGTAATTCTCGCAATAGCACTCATTTGAGGAGTGATTCAGTTACGTGGAATCAAAGTAAACAAGACCCTTCTATAGTATCATGCTATAATACCAGCAATTTGAGACAATATACCGCGTTAGATAAAGCAATAGAAACTTCCCCTTAGGAAATCACCGAAACATGCATGATTTAGATTTAGGTCGCATACACAATTGTTGTTCATTTGCATTTGAGTTGGCCCCAGTTTTTTGAAAGGCGTTGTGCGGGAGTCATAAGGTTGGAAGAGGTTCACTATTCGCATTCTAATTGTGTTATGCTCATGCATAAGCACCTCATGCATAGGCAGCCTATGGCCGACTTTTCTTTTATTCTTTTGCTTACCTCTACTCTCCCCTCGCTCGAAGGGGGAATTAACAAACTGCCTGAGATCATTTGAGTCCCAAGGAACCTTATCTAGTTTGCTAGGTATAGCAAGGGATTCACATGTCTCGCGTATTTTGGGGTTAAGCTTCTCATCATAAGCTTTTCTGCTCTCTTCCTCTCTAAACCACCCTTGTATATACGGCATTCATCACTCGAATAATTATGGAATCATTCACTTAATCCATGGTTCAATCCGGGCTGATAATCTTCTGATTTCAAAGTTAGGTTGGGACGTCCTCGCGATCGCAGTCCTCTTTGGCTCTGACTCGGTCATCACTTGGTTCGCCGGTCAGTGACTTTAGTTTCAGTTTCAGAATCTTCTTTCTCTACCATGTTTGATATTCTGCCAGTCAGTGGGGTTCCGTTTGAGACTTCTTCTCCTCCTCTCCTTCTGCCTAATCAGGGCCAGTCTCCATTGAGTACCGAGATCGCCAATTTTATGGCAGTGTTCCTCCGATTTGATCAGTTATAAGATGCAATTCAAGAGCAAGTCTAAGATTCAATTTGCGCAGTCTTTGAAGAGAAAAGAAGTGTTCAACTGATTTCAAGGATTGATACTCAAGCTTAGGGACAGTCAGAGGTCACTCAGAATGGCCTAATTCAGTTTTTACCAATTCAAATTCAGTTTGCTATTCAGCCAGTTCAGCCAGTTCAATTTGTGCAGCAGCCCATTCAGCCTTCACCGAGCCCATTTCAGTTTGATTAAGATGTCGCACAATCTCGGCCTCCCGTGTTTACCTATACAACTTAAGCTTTAAGCCCCACCACCAAGCCTGATTTTCCCACCAGTGTGAGTTAGCTTTAGTTGACCCCAATAACCCTAGATCAATTTCAGCCAGCTCGACCAATTCTACCCGTCTAGTCCCAGTTGGGTCTATTCCAACTGGATCACAATATAGCTCAACCACAATCAGCTTTCGCTCATTCGAGTTTTGCTTTATCAGCCCGAGGATCGAGACCAGCCTCTCAAGGTTTAATCTTCCCTTCCTCCTCAGGTGGCCTTACACCTCACATAACTATGCCTTTTAGTAGATTCATGTCATGTTTTATGCCTCCTATATCCTTTGATCCTGCTCCTACCTGATTTGTCATTACTCCGAGGGGAACCACTTACCCTACGATCATGATCTTTGATTCGATTCTTAAGTTGAGACTTCATTGCTTGCTTCACCAATCTAGTTTGGCACAGCCTCTCCATCCAATAATAAGGTCATGCAACCTCTAGGCATGACACCTAAAATTGAGGCTCTCTTACATCGATTAGCGACTTAATTATCCAAAGACTATGTCATGCAACCTTCAGGCATGACATCTGAAGTTGAGGCTCTCTTGTGCCAGTTAACGATGCTTCTACCTAGCGACTAGGTCACTCAATCCCCAGGTATGACATGTGGAGTTAAGTCTCTCCCACGTCAATTATCATCTCCATCGCCTAGCGAACAGGTCATACAATCTCAGGGCATGACATGTAGAGTTGGGTCTCTCCCGCATCGATTATTATCTCCACCGCCTAGCCACCAGGTCATGCAATCTCTGGGCATGATATATGGAGTTGAGTCTCTCCAGTGTCGATTATCATCTCCACCATCTAGCGACCAGGTCATGCAATCTCCGGGCAAGTTCTTGCTCTTTAGCTCCAAAGAAGGACAAAAAGGAAAGCTCAAGGGAAGTGATGGGTTGGTTTCCAAACCATGTACTATCCCATCTTAGGTTGAGATGAGGGGGAGGTTTTCGCGAGTAAGAAAGTTGAATCAAGCGCCATCCACTCAAGTTCGAACGATCGCTCAGGCACCGGTTGTAGTTACCGTCATCCGGCCAAGCAATAACCCTAAAGATATTATGAATCCTTGGAAGTTACCCCTCAGTGAAATCCTAGACACCCTAAGGGAGACCGGCCTCCTCAGAACCCTCCATGAGCATAGGCCCCCGAGGGAAGATGAGAAACATAACTTTTGTGCGCATCACTTTTTTTGCTATGTTCTATGACCCAAATGTTTTTTGGTGTTTGATATATTAAAATTGACTTTTGGTGTTAAAACAATTCAATTTTCGCGTGTTTATGTCAGACCTATCCAATTTCAGTATGACAACTTAGTGGACCATTGACTATAGACAAGTGTATGATTAGCGAAAAATGTTCATGCTTTAAATGATGGTATAAGGGAGTTAACCACGAAGGGGTTGCTAATTCTTATAGCTTCCTATTTGAGGGTAAGAAGATAATTTTACTCCCAAAAAAAGAGGAGAGAAAGAGCGGGATTAATATGTTGACACGTAGGCAGTTTGAGGAGTTGAAGCAAACTGATGTAGTATATGCGGTGTTGGGTCATGTAATGAGTGAGACGATTGATGAGGTTCCTGAATTGGTCAAACCGTTGTTGAATGAGTTCCGAGATGTCTTTCCAGCAGATTTACCAAACGAGTTACCACCTATGCGGGATATTCAATATCAGATTAATCTTGTGCCTGGAGCTGTTTTGCCAAACAAACCTCATTATCATATGAGTCCGTCATAACATGAGGAGTTGCAAAGACAGGTTGAAGAGTTGATAGCTAAGGGATATGTTAGAGAGAGCTTGAGTCCTTGTGTAGTGCCAGCCTTACTTATTCCAAAGAAGGATGGTACTTGGAGAATGTGCATAGACAACAGAGCTATTAATAAAATCACAGTCAGGTATCGCTTTCCTATTCCTCACTTGGATGATCTATTAGACCAACTTAGTGGAGCTGCGGTGTGCACTAAACTTGATTTAAAAAGTGGATACCATCAGATTTGTATTAAACCCGGGGATGAGTGGAAAACAGCTTTTAAAACTAGGGAGGGATTATATGAATGGTTAGTTATGCCATTTGGATTGTCCAATGCCCCTAGTACTTTTATGCGGATTATGAATCAGGTTTTGAGACCCTTCATAGGTCATTGTGTTGTTGTGTATTTTGATGATATCTTGATTTATAGTGCTGACCACGATTTACATTTGAGGCATTTAAGCGAAGTGCTTGCTGTTCTGAGGAGGGAGAAGATGTATGCTGCTGTTAAGAAATGTGTTTTTATGACCCCCTAGCATGCTTTTTCTGGGTTATAAAATTTCAGATATGGGATTGATGGCAGATGAGATAAAAGTAGAGGCAGTTTGTACATGGCCAAGGCCCCGTTCGATTACCAATGTTCGTAGTTTTCACAGGTTGGCATCTTTTTATCGAAGATTCATTCCACATTTCAGCAGCATCATGGCTCCTATCACAGGTTGTATGAAGAAAAATGGACAGTTTGACTGGTCGGATGAGGCAGAAAAGGTTTCCAAGAGATCAAATTTACGTTGACATCAGCGTCGATACTTGTTCTACCAGATTTTCAGCAGCCTTTTAAGTTGCATTGTGATGCCTCCAAAATAGGAGTGGGAGCAGTTTTGAGCCAGAATGGGAGACCAGTAGCTTACTTCAGTGAAAAGCTCTCGGGAGTAAAAGTCAGATATATAGTACTTATGCTGTGGAATTTTATGCTGTTGTGCAAGCTGTGAAGCATTGGCGCCATTATTTGTTTCAAAGGGAATTTGTATTGTATACCAATCATGAGGCCTTGAAGCATTTGCATGGACAAGATAAATTCTCTGCCCGACACGCCTCGTGGGTTGCTTTCCTTCAGCAATTCACTTTTGTTGTTAAACATAAAGCTGGTGTTACAAACAAAGTTGCAGATGCACTTAGTAGAAGGCGCAGCTTGATGAATCGGTTGTCTGTGGAGGTACCTGGCTTTGAAAATATATGTGATCTTTATTCTATTGACCCATATTTTGCTGCTGTACTGAGGCACATTGAGACAGGCGAGAAGACAGAGTTTGCACTAGCAGATGGGTTTCTTTTCAGAGGGAACCAATTATGCATACCGCATTGTAGTTTACGGCTTCTTATCATTTAGGAATTACAGGGGGAAGGTCACGTTGGTCGAGATAGGACATTATAAATGGTGCAGACTTCTTACTTTTGGCAAACACTTCGAAAAGAGGTTGATAAATCCGTACAAGGTTGTCGAATTTGCCAAGTGTCCAAAGGAGCAGCTACTACCGCAGGCTTGTACATGCCACTTTTGGTTCCTTCAAGCCCTTGGGAGGATGTCAGTATGGAATTTGTTCTTGGGTTACCTCGTACACAACGGGGAAATGATTCAATTTTTGTGGTTGTAGACCGTTATTCTAAGATGGTGCATTTTATCCCATGCAAGAAGACAACATATGCTGTTAAGGTTGCACAGTTGTATTTTTGGGAGGTTTACAAGCTTCATGGTTTGCCAAAATCTATTGTGTCAGATAGAGACACGCGTTTTCTTAGTCACTTTTGCCGCATATTATGGAAGATGGTAAACACTCGGCTGAACTTTTGTAGTGCATATCACCATCAAACAGATGGGCAGACAGAGGTAGTCAACCGTTCGTTAGGAAATCTGCTTCGTAGTTTAGTCGGTGAAAATTTGAAGAGTTGGGATTTGAAGTTAAGTCATGCTGAATTTGCGCATAACCATGCAGTGAACTGCTACACCGGTTATAGTCCTTTCGCAATTATCTATTCAGCATTGCCTTGTGGTCCCTTGGATCTCTTACCCCTTCCAACCAAGGGTCGTCAAAATGGCACTGTCGAGTCCTTTGTAGAGAGTTTGAAAAGTGTTCATGATGATGTGCGAGAGAACTTGCAGTGTTCCAATGCCAAGTATAAGGAAACTACTGATAAGAAACGTCAGCATGTGGAGTTCAAAGTAGGGGATTTTGTTTGGGTTGTTCTTACTAAAGATCAGTTCTCGGTGGGGGATTATAACAAACTGTCTGCAAAGAAGATCGGTCCGGAGGAGATTATTGATAAAATCAATCCTAATGCCTACCGTTTGAAACTGCCTCGTCATATTCGCACTTCTGACGTGTTCAATGTTAAGCATCTTGTGCCGTACTCTGGGGATTCTTCTGATGATGACAATTCGAGGGCGAATTCTGTCCACCCCGGAGAGAATGATGCAGTTGAGAGGGCATTAACCTACTTGGAGAAGGTTGATCATCAATATGGGTGAATTTTCAAGTTTTGGATTTTGGTAAATTCTTGCCTTATTTTCATCAAAATTGGTCCCGTGAAAAATAGTCACAGCAATGCGGTGAGGTACGTCATTTTTTGGCCAAATAATGTCGTTTAGGCCCTCAATTTTATGTTTTTCTACTTTAGGGACTAAATTGCATTTTCTTAAAACTTTGTGTGCTTATTTTTTTGTTTTGCCGTTTTGCACATGGCGCCCTAGACTATAAAAAAGCATGTAACACCTTCAATTGGCAGTTTTTGCCATCATAAGAATTCAGATTACAACTTTTGCAATTTCTCTTAGTTTTTGCGATTTCTGAGAGTTTTGTGAAGAGTCGATCGTTGTTGATTTTGCGATTTCTTCAATTTTTGACTATAAACTAAATTTTGTTGATATTCTGCTGCGTCAACTTTCATAGGAGTGAAAGAGGAGAAAAAGAAGAAAACGTAGATTTTGACTAGTTTAATCTCTTCCTTTTTGCCCCTTTCTAGAAGCTTTTTTCACTAGTGGGGATTTGTTTAATGTTATTTTGGATAAATATCTAAATATTTTGCTTATATTTGTAATATTTTATTTTGGGATATTTCCTCTCTCCTTTGAGGATTGGTGCCTCTTTCTATGGCATCTTCTTCATTGGGGAGCAAGCTTTGGCTATCCAAAAAGCTGACTGTAATTTCTTTCCCCTTTAATGGCAAGTATTATTTTTGAAAGCATGAGTGAGTAGACCCCCTCCAGGTGAGTCTGCTTATGCAGGTAGTCGAAGAAGATCTCTTCAGCAGTCATGTAATGTCTTTAACTCTTTAAGCTTTATAATCCTTGCTGTTTTTGTATGCTTATTCCTTATGAATCTTAGATCCAATTCATATAGAGTTACATGTATAAGTTCGCAAGGGACTTCTGTAACTAACCCAAACACACACTTATGATTCATGAGTCCGAAAGGAGATTGATTGTAAGCCCAAGCTTTTAGATTTTATCTAAATGCTCAAGTGTACCTAATGCATTGTTATTTGCCTATTGAGTCTGAAAAGAGATTTAGGTTGAATAACTTTAGTGTTTAAGATGGCCAAAGGGAATGCTTAGATTACCTTAGTTGAGATACTTAGGAGATCTTTATATTGCTTATTGATTATGCATGTTATGTTGTTGTTGGAAGAACTCTATGACTATCTTGCTGAAGTAGACAAGCATAGAATCCTTTAATATTGTTAAAAAAATTTTGAGGTTGAGCTCGGCAAAAAACCAACTCCATTTATTAAAAAGGAAAAGAAAAAGTAACAAAAAAGAAAAATAAAAGAAAAGAAAAATAAAAATATCCGTAGGATGTAACAAAACTAATTGCAACCTAGTGCAACAATAATGAACCAAAGATCTCAATCACAACAGAGTGTGAACTTAATCATCGAAAGATCTATAACAGAAGTGAACGACGTGAAGAAGATTCCTGTGGTGCACCATAGTCAATCCTGCGAAGGCTGAGATGGTGAGTCCTAACGGAAGCGATAATGAATAACATCGCCTATCAATCACTACTGCCCGAAAAGGCACCACCTGTGCAACTCCGCAGGCAACGATGAATGCCAAATGACAGGAAAACCTGATACCCTTGTTGAAAACTGCCAGCCAAACCGCCAGTGAAAGCAAGGAAAAGGGGTGGAGAGTCTGGACCCTCCAAGGACTGCCGGAATGACGCCTGTAGAAGAAATCCGAGAAATAAAAATGCGGCAAAATCGAACCCTAGCTGCCAATTCCCCTCATGTCAAAAAATCGATCTACGAAAAGCCGGCCAAACGCCAGTGGAAGCCGCCTAACCGCCCTACTGTCGAAAGGAGACACTAGTGGAGGAGAGGGTTTTTGGTCTTGGTTATTTATAGGTTTTTGTCTCAGTTTTGAACCGAGACCAATGTATGCGAGACCAAAATCCCGCAAATATGGTCTCGGTTATTTTAACCGAGACAATAGATTATCAGTAGTCTCGGTTATTCAAATAACCGAGACCATATCAACAAGTAAAACAAGGATATTAAACGCTACTATGGTCTCAATTTTTCCTCGGTTATTTTAATAACCGAGATAGAATCATTGTTATTTTGATCTAGGTATCACAAATAACCGAGACCACTCTAACTATTTTTTTAATAATATTTATCGTTTAGATACATCCAACCTATAAAATTATAGAGGTAAAAATGACTGCAAGACTTGTGCCAATAATGCACAAATGCCTTAAAGCAAGGTTTGAACTCTTTCGATCATGGGAATTCACTTAAGCTTAACATAATATGCCTCAATGTTTCAACTTTAACTTAACGCCAGAAAAATTAGAGCTTCCTAAGTTTGAACAAAAAACTTAAAGCTTGCTAAGTATGAACAAAAAACTTAAAGCTTGCTAAGTATGAACAAAAAACTTAAAGGTAAAACTTAAACGAACTTTGAGGCATATTCTTCTTGACGATCTTCTTGTTAAGCAACTAGTTGATCACCAACAATCTGGCAGACCTATTTTTCAGTGAGAAAAAACCAAAAAAGATACTCAGATTACGAGGCCATAAGACACAAGAATTAATTTTTGACAATTTTTATGGAAAAGCACAAATTCAGGTAACATTATACAACAAAGGGCATATCTTTGGCTTGTGGGAAGAAAAAAAATTAGGAAATAAAAAATACATCACTACTCACTGCCATTTCACCCAATTCATCTTATTAAACCAGTTTGAATAACAATTATAAAATCAAATCCCTAGTATATCCTATTCTACATGTCGGTTCAGCTTTTCCTCAACCAATTTTCTACAAAATCATAGATTTAAGAATCAGAAAAACTTCAATTGCAGCACAATTTCATAATTCCAACTGTAAAATCAAATGTCAGATCCTAAAAATCATCTCCAATACATGAAATCAACACTACTTGTGCTAATTTCACAGTCATCGGCAAAATCGATCGTGATCGGCAATTCACATAAACAAAAGAAAGCCAATTAATAAAAATCAGGTAACTTGAGTAAGATTACAGACCCTAAAATACCGGCTGAACTATCGACAATGAGTAACTCGAGTACAGCCCAGTTCAGGTCTTTGTATTTCAATATCTCAATTCTTTTTGTGATTTGAGTGATTACCAGCAGCAGTTAGCCATTTATTGTCAACCCTGCTTTTCACCCACTTTACCAGCATCCAACACAAGCAATTAAAGATATTAAACACTCCCTCCTAGTCTTAGGTTCAGTTTCAGTTTGTAGACCAAACAGAACTTTGCTCTCCCCCAGTTCAAGATATCAGGTTACTTAGAATTGTTTTTGAACAAAACATTGAGAACAATTGCCACGACAACGGTGGACTGCATTTCAAAAATTTAGGCTTGAATCAATGAGATAACAATTGCTAACAAGAGAAAAAAGACGCATTCCGATGTCAAAATATTCCGAATAATGTCTGTTTGTTATTTACGATTTCTAGATATACATTTCAAAAATGAAATGTTCACATTATTAACATATAATTAATAATTTTCCAACTGTAATTTGTAACACAAGTAACACTCTAATTCAAGTCAAAATTACCTAAATCAACATATGCTATACCTATCCAATTTTTCATGGATTCAATTTCAATCACTTCGAAGTTTAACATATGCAACTATAAACTGATGGAGTTTGGAAACTAAAAGCAACAAAACTCTGAAGCTCAAAGGAAAAAATATCATAATGTAATAAATAAAAAATACTAAAGTTCAATGC
The DNA here is from genome assembly GCA_947683365.1 of Euphorbia pulcherrima. NCBI lineage: Eukaryota > Viridiplantae > Streptophyta > Magnoliopsida > Malpighiales > Euphorbiaceae > Euphorbia > Euphorbia pulcherrima. The sequence goes on from CANTUS010000016.1 coordinate 10,246,910, forward strand.
AAAAGATAATAAACCTCAAATATATTATCCATGCAGTACTCTGCCATAAGCTTTGGCTCCTACAACAAAATCAAAATTACACCCCAACAAAATAAAAATTACACCCAGCTCATGCAGTATTCACACAAATACACTCTAAAACAGCCTTAACATGTTATTCCAAGAAAGAAAATCAACTTCATTTCTAGTAAAAACTAAAATCGGACCATCAAAATCATTTTGGAGATAGATACAGCATCATACCAAGCTTACAAGCTCGGAATTAATAAATAATAGAATCAATAAAGAACAAAGAGCCTGAGAGGGCCAACAAATTAAATACAGCATTCCCTGGATAAGAAACAAAACAGAGGTTTGAAAATATAGTAAAAATTTTTTGTAAAGCCCCCAATTATATGGTAAGACAAACTCAGGCCACATAAAGTAGTCACCAAATCGTTCAAGTAAACATAAAGTAGGCAGGGCACTAATGCGAAAATAACCAGATTGAAATTCACAATTCCATCATAAGAAATTCATGAGCACACAATAACTAAATTCAAACATAGTTGAATTAGAAAATGGAAGCATGTATTCAATTACTTCAATAGGAAAAGGAGGAAAACACATAATTAAAACTAAATCAAATTCATCAAACAAAATTTACCAATCAAACAGCAACACAGGAAGAGAAAAGATAAGCAATATTGAGGTTATAAGCATACCTGATTCTCCTATTCAGCAGTTATGGATTTAACTAGAGCCAAAGTAGGAAAGCTCCAAAGGCCTGCCTTAAGCGTCCTATTACTGCGGGTAGAAGCGGTGAAGTCAGATTTAAATTTTATATCCAGATTCCAATTCCAATTTAGAAGATAAATCAACAAATCAAAACTAGCAGCAGGATAAGATTAATAGCATTTTGATAATTCTAAAATCCTACAAAAGCAGTACTGGAGTTGAATTTGGACCCAAACAGGGAGTAGATTAAATATATAAAAAGGGAATATATTAATATAACCGATATCTGTGCCAAAATTTTTGTATTCTATATACTCATCGCCTTTCATTTTGAAGCCAATTCCTACTGCTATTCCACCTCCACAATTATATCGCAATTTCCAAAACATTAATTAAGAAAAAGATGGACTTTGTTCGCTGTACAAATTATATTTCATCAAGCAATCATAAAATCATGGAATTAAATCAAGAACAAATAATAGCAGTAGGAAGATTTTGTACAAATGAATATTAGAATATTGAGGAAGTGTTAAATATTAGGAAATTAACCAATTAAACTACTGTGAACAATTTTCAGGTAATTCATGGAAGATTTTGATGTTAAGAAATCAGATTTAGGTCTGTGACTGCTCCAATGAACCGCCGGCGACTCTATATCCGATGAAAATGGAGCGGCAACTGCTCCAATGAACCGCCGGGGACTCTAGATCCGCTTTAGGTCCAAATTAAAATGGAAAAAAACAACTAAGTAAAAGAACTAACCAGGAGTAGAGACGTCGGCGACAATGGAGGAGGAGGAAGAGCTCTCGCCGTGGACAATGAGAGAGGGCGACGCTGATGGTGAGGTTTTCAGGTACAGTGATGTTCGTGAGTTTGAGAGAGATAAACATACTTAAAACCTTTAACTTTTTTCTTATTATTTGTTTAGTAACCGAGATAATATTTATCTCGGTATTTATTTTGGTTATTTATATAACCGAGATAATATTGCATATTTTTCTTTCACTAAACGCTGGCTAACGTGTGTGACCCATTTCAATAAATTTTGTCTCTGCTATTTTAAATAATAGAGGTAAACCTGTGAGACAATAACTATTTTTTTTATTAGTGAGAAATTTTGTAAAAAATGTTGGTTAAACGTTAGTGGAGAAAAATTGGGCCGTTAGAATTTAGGAGAATCGTAGCCGCATAATCATCAGAGTTCTTTAAGGAAAAACGTTGGTGGAAGCCGTCAAATCGCCTTACTATTGGACGGGAGAGAGAGATCCGAACAGCCTTGATAAAATCACCGTTCAAACGCCGGTGGAGAAAATCTGGATGGCTAGGGTTCAGGAGAGAACCCTAGCCGTCTTATATACTATTTCCAATGTGCGTCTTTAATATTGTTAATTTCATCATTTACCTTCTGTTTATATTTACAAGAACTTCACCTTAAAGTTATAGAACTGTTTAGCCTGCTTACCAGAGAGAACTCTAGGCACTTTACACGCTCTTTGTGGATACGACACTTGTTCTTGTCACTGTACACAATACAGATCCTAGTATACTTGCTAGGTATACTTTAGGCGCGACAACATATGTATGTAAAATTTGCATATTACAGCCTTGAGTTAATCTAGTCTTAATAAAAATTGAATTAGAAATATCTAGTCTTAAATTATATTAAAGTAAGCTAAAACCTTAAAAAATAAAAGTGTACCTGAGGCGCGCCAAAGGTACGCTACCTTACCTGGGATATGACGAGGCGCAGGACCCTATGTCCTGTGTAAGGCGTGCCTTTAATAACTATGTTTGCCGCGCTTAAATTAAATACAAATAAAATTCTCCACCTTATTACCCATTTAGCTTAGACCAATAACTTCCCCAATCATAGCAAGAGTCTCAACTCCTAGGTTATGACCTTCACCACTTCTCTTTTTTTAAAGTTTACCTCATATGGACTTACAATAATAATAAAGGAAAATCTTATCTCATTCCGTCCGAATGTGGACTCGAACCTGCAACTTTAAGGATTACAGCTTCAAGGCTCAACCACTAGATCAAGTCATTGCCACGCGACGCCACTTATTATTTAATATTTGCTAAATTCTTACAGAGGATAATATAAACAATTTTGAGATATCAAGTATTGTTCATTAACGAAAATGGTTACATATGTAAGAATTGTTTTCATGAAGAAGTCAATAACTTGTAGTCCGGTATATGAAATTAAAAAAACAACTTGGGACCATAAAAAATATATATCCCTAAATATGGTCCCTCATAACAATTAATGTTGTTTATTTTGGTAGTGATATAACTGATCGCTGAAATTAATTAATAAATGTACTCAAGTCTCCGGCCACCTGAAGTTTCAGTTTTATAATTTGTTTTCTATGAATTCTTTAGAATGAATTTTTAAAAAAGAAAGTAACATATTAAGATATGTATGTCATTGCAGGAAATTTCGTTTTACTTTCTTTTTTGCGATGTTAGAAGTTGGCGTATAATGTGTATTATTGGTGTGTTAGGGAGATTTGAATAATTACTATGATATAAATATTACTTTGGTTTTATCTCCATTAAATTAAATTTTATGTTAATAATTCAATAATGCAAAATAATGTGTGTTTTTTTTCTTCAAATAAAGAGATATTTATGTATAAAATTCTTTAGAAAACTACTGTACCTGTTAGACAGTGTATATCATGTATATCATACTCGATCAACTCTTTACTGGGTAAGACAAATTTTATATGGGACAGGATATTTAATACCCTCCAGTTGATGCTTGACATGTGAGCAATTTATATATTATAATGTTAAAAAGTGCATATGTGTTAAATATCCAACGAAAATGGTATTAAATGTTCGGTTCCGTATAAAAAGGGTAAATTGATTAACAATTGGATTAACTAGTTAAAAGACATTTGAAAAAATTGTTATTTGAATTCAATGACATATGCCGTTTTTTTTACTTGATTCAATCTTGGTGGGAGCTAGGTTTCAAATGAGAGATTCTGAATAATTTTTTGTAATCCTCTTCCAAACCATTTTATGATGGGTGGCAAGCACATCCATACATAATTTCTTGTATATAATATATACATAGATAGTTGATAGTTGATTTGATCAGACCGGAATAGGTAATTGGAAGATAAGTCAATCAAAATGAATTAGAAACCTATATTAGAAGAATTAAAAATGGTTATTGTCCTTATCATTGTAGAATAAAAAATAAAAAGTAAAAACATTTAATTAGAATTTATCAATGCACCCCTGATATGTTACCAGTTTCCGGGAAGTTCCAATCCTATTTTTTTTAGAAATGAAAGGATCAAAACATACATGTGAACCATTATATATAGGAAGATAGAACAACACATCTATGTGTACAGAAAGTGAAAATTACAATCAGCAAATAAAGAGAGCTATAGATATGGGAGTGATGACATTAGTGACGCTCGTGATGATGCTCCTGACTCAATCGGCAAATGAAGTTCCTCCAATGGCTATGCCAAACTGTACAGACCATTGCGGAAAAATTACCATGCCATACCCTTTCGGTATGGAGCGTAGAGGTTGTTATAAGGACGAATGGTTCGAGATCAACTGCACTAATGGTAAAACTTTTCTCCCTCGCATCAACATGGAGGTCCTCAATGTTTCTTTCTCTAAAGTTTATTCTTCTGAATATGGAAATCATTTAACCAGAGTCAAGGTCCAATAAAATCCTACAACAATTGTTTGGGCTCCGATGGTCTGCCAATAGATTTGACAGAAAGCCCTTTCTATTTCTCCGATACTAACACATTCGTGGCAGTTGGTTGCAACACAAGTGCTCTAATAGACAATCGTACAACGGCTGAAATAATAGGGTGCAATCTAGATGCATCCCAGGGCAAGAGTCTCTTCTCCCAAATTGGCCTCAGGTCTACTTTCACTCGGACACTAATTGCAATGGTTCGGATAATTGCTGCCAGGCTTCGGTATTCCAACAAGTTAAGTAATTTAATCCGAGTTTTCAGGCTATAGTTGGCAGTCCTCCAAGTGGTTGTAGTTTGGCCTTCATTGCAGACTATGACTGGGTTTACTTTAAACTATACAAGGAGAAACAAGTAGCATATGTTCCATTGAAACTGTCTTGGGATATGGACTTTGGTTATGATCAACGTCTAAATGAAAATACTACAGATTGCTACGGTCGCATGTTCGAAGTAAACCGGACAACAATCTCCGCATCTGACTGTGTTTGCGCTCTTGGATATGAGGGAAATCCATACCTTGGAAGTTCTGGATGCCAAGGTATTTCAATATCTCCTAACACATTAATGAAGTTATAATTGATCAACGAATTTTCACAAGTTTCTTTTACCTCCACATAATATAATTAAAATTTCAGATGTTTTTCAACAAAAAAAAATTCTGTTTTTAAACCGGACCGGACTGACTAGTTTGACTTAAGAAACTAGGAACCAAAGCTAGGAATGATCCGGTTGATAAAATTAAGCAGTTTTGCATAAAATCAGGTTTGGCCGATTTGAATTTCACAAATAGAAAGTTGGTGAGCCGGCCGGAATTCGGTTTTTTTTTTTAATTAGGCGTGCTTTTCAACTTATTTTTTTTTTCATACTATCTTCCTCCCAATAGAGGACTATGGATAATACATTAATATTGATAAAAAAAAAATACATTAATATTGAGTTAATTTTTAAATACTTATTTTTATATCTATATCACTATCCTTTTTACACCCACCTTTAATGACGAAAATGACCTTATAAATAGATTAAAATTATACACCACCCCTTTTTATATATACCATCCCAAAATGATGAAATTGTCCTTACAAATAAAAATAAAAAATTATGATTTTATGAAATAAATAATATATTTAATTTAAAAATATCAAAAAATATATAAATTACTTAAATTTGGGAAGCGTTATCAAATTCGATTTAAAAAATTTCAAGAATTACAATTGTTTGTTAGCAATTTAGTTTTTTTTACCTGTCTTTTTTATTACTTACAATTACAATGATTTATTTCACTATACCAAAATTTTATTTTATAATATATTAAAGAAATTTTGAGGTTGCCCAATCGGATTTACCCCAACATATGATTGAACTAAACCACATTTTATCCTACCGATACATTGGGAAAACACAGTTTTTGACTAAATCATTTAACTAGGTGAAATATATTTTTTCTAATAAATATATAAAAATGATATATAAATAATTTTGGGCATAAAGTATAAAAATTAAAAGTAAATAAAATTACCTATTTTCTAATAAATAAATGTAGATGACATTTAAATAATTTTAAGGGGTAGAGCGTCGTAAATGATCACCTTTTTATATAGTTTTGTTTATGAACAATCGGTATTTCTTTTAGAAGTTAAATATTTGTTCATGTTTGAAGAATGAATATTTCTATATATTTATTTATTTAAATGTTTATTTCAAAAATCAAATAACCAATCAAATCGTGGTTGAACAGATAATCCAGCCTGATTTCAACAATTCTATTCCTTTTTTTTTTAAAAAATTTACCTTATCCGCTTACCATAATAATAAAGGAAAATATTATCCCACCCCGCCCGAGTGTGGACTTAAACTACGACCTTTAGGATCACAGCTTCAAGGCTCAACCACTAGACCAAGTCTTTGCCAATACAATAATTTGTTGAAAAAAATAAAATAATAATAATAATAGTAATAATAATAATAAGAATAATAATAATAATAATGACTTAATGAGAAGTTTTGATTTTAATAATATATCTTACTTTTATTATTGAATAGCAATCATAATTGCTATGTGATTTGCCAACGTGGTAGTAATTAATTATTGCCAATTTTATTGCTTTCCTTGGCTATATATATAGTTTGATTTTAGTAGAGGAAATATACAAGGAAATTGAGAATTGATGCTTTCCTTTGCTACCTCTTACATGTTCATAATATTGCCTTTATCTTAAGTTTATTCTTAGTTCCTTAGTTTTTCATCTCGGTGATATTCTACGCTCGGTTGAGTTCATCCAACGTCTGTTGTTGTATCCTGGGAGACAGTAGTTCATACGGGGCAAATTCTGTCTTAAGGAAATCGATTCGGGCCTCAACAGAATTCTTTCACGGGTAAAAGGTTATTTCGGTATTTATCATTTTGTTAAATATTTTTCTACCATATTTTCGTAATTCAAGTTACTAACATCTTGTTATATTTTATCTCTTAAAAGGAATTACTATATTATTAATCTCTCAGATCTAACAATCTTAAAAAAGAATTTTTATGTCTATTTGATGGTGTAACTATGTTCCTTTAAAAGAGACGAACAGATTTTCATAACTTGGAATACCGTGACTTGGATTACCGAAACTTGGAATACCTAAATTTGGACAAATACTTGGACTATGGACAATAATGACTTATTTTGGACACTGGGACTTAATTTGGATAATATATATATTAAAAAGTGATAAAAAAACTAATTAAATCAAAATTGTCATACGGATAATTTTAGTAGTTTATTGTATTTACTATTTTAAAATTGTTCTAATTTCGTTTGTTTGAAATTATCAGAATTTATCATGGCTGATCATGGAGACATTAGTCCTGAAATTGCTCAAGGCCAGAATGAAGAAAACCAAAATAGACAACTTGGTCCTATTGGTTCTAAGCCTATTAGTTCAACACCGGTTGCTTCTGTACTTGTAGGTGGACCAAATGCTTTTGGCTATGCAGCTTCTAGGCCAACTGCTTTTGGATCTACGAGTTATGGCCGTACTCAAGGAAATGACCCTGAAATTACTTATGGTCAAAATAACCAAAATGGATAAAATGGTCCCAATGGGTTTGGACTTAACCAAAATGGAGAACTTGGTCCTAATGGTTTTGAATTAAATGGAAATGGACTTTCGAGTTTTGGGCTTGTTATGCCTAATAGTCATGGGGCTTCAGGTTCATACCCTATAATGATACCTGAAAGGCCTGAGAAATTCAATGGTGTGAATTTTAAAGTTTGGCAATAAAAAATGTTTTTCTACTTAACTGGTGTGGGACTTCAAAATTTTCTAAAAGAAGATCCTCCTCTTGTTCCCGATTGAGTAACTGATGCTTCTGTTCTGAAATTAATTGATGGCTGGAAATTTTCTGATTTTCTTTGCAGAAAACATATTTTAAATGGTTTAGTACCCAATTTATATGAAGTGTACACAGTAAAATGTACCGCAAAAGAATTATGGGAATTCTTAGACAAGAAATATCGAACTGAGGATGCTGGCGCTAAGAAATACTTAGTACGCCAATTTCTTGATTTTAAAATGATTTATTCCAAGCCTGTTGTAAGTCAAGTGCAGGAACTCCAACTACTAATTCATGGGATTGAAGTTGAAAATATGCTACTAGTTAGCCATTCCAAGTGGCTGCTATTATTGAAAAATTACCACCGAGTTGAAATGATTTTAAACATTACTTAAAGCATAAACAAAAAGAAATGTCTGTTGAGGATCTTATTGTCCGACTTCGTATTGAGGAGGACAATAGAAGATCTGAAAAGAAATTTTTTTGTTGCTAATCAAGCTATGACGAAAGCCAACGTGGTGGAAGTCCTTAAAGACTCCAAGAAGGGTAAGCATTATGTTAAATCCAAGTCCAAAATGGGACTAAAATGAGGCATTTCTAAAAAACCTAAGTTTAATGGAAAATATTTCAACTGTAATAAGATGGGGCATAAGTCCTCTAAATGCAGGCTGCCAAAAGGGCAAATAAGAATGAGGCAAATGTTATTGCTGAAATTACTAAAGATATATCTGACATTGACCTATGTGCGATAATTTCTGAGGTCAATCTAATTAACTCAAACCCGTAATGTACATGCGCCACCAAAACTTCCAACAGCTTTAGTATACCCCTGAATGCGACTAATTCACTACAAGAAAAATTGCAATCTACATGAAAAATTCCCTTGCAGATTTCATATTTGGAGCGGCTGTGCAATGAAATAACATTCCCTTGCACAACAAAAAATAAAATAATGTATATAATTGCAAGGGAAATTGTGAGGGTCTGAATTTTCTGCAAAAGGTTGGAGAAAATTTTTCAAACGGAATTTGCAAATCATTTATATTTTCCGCTGCAAATTATATTAATTTGAAACTTTATTCAACAATAATAATACACCTCATTCTTTCTCTCATAAAATTATCAATAAAAAAATAATAAAAAATATATATATTTCTATTCCAAATGATTAAATACTCTACAATAATAATTATTTAAAAATAAAATGGTAAATTTTAAAAACATGCACTGTAATTTGGTCATTTTGTAAAAATATCTTTGTAAAATTTTTTATTTTAAAAGGGTGCATGTGGTTTTAAAAGTTACAAAAACATGCTTATCAAATTTTTAAAACCACATTTGGAAGGGTAATCTCAGTTATTTCAATAAATTCAACATTCCTATATTTCAATTATATTATTTGTGAATTATTTATCACGATTTGAGTAAATTTCGGAAATTTTCATTTTGTTATATTTTTTAAAGTTATCATGAATTTTTAATTACTATAAATATTTGTACTTCTAAAAAAATTCTAAATTTTATCACTAATGTGTATGTTAGATATATTGTATGTTATTGTATTTTACATGTGTCCGTAACCCTGACAATTATGACATTTGAAGCTCGAAATATCAAGTGGTGCCTGTAAGGATTGGCGATCAGGCCTTGGTCCGGCTGTATGAGATTGTCCAGGATATGATTGGGGCTACCTTCTGGTGAAATTTGAGTCAAAAGGCTGTCGGGGCTGACCCCGACCACGACCGCGACCTCGGCTACTCCTGGGACTGTTCTTCATAGTGTGATGAACAGATGGGTTGTTCACACTATCAACAATAGTTTTCTCGTGTTGTATGTGTCATTCTTCGGTTAAAAGGGTGCCAAGAAGGTCATCAAATCCAATAGTTCGCGATGCAAGCAAACTGCACACATTGCGAAGAGGCCCTCTTAACCCATCTAGGAGGATATCAACGAGATCATGTCCGGGAATAGGGCTTTGGAGTGAAGCCAAATTATCTGAGAGTGTTTTTTCTCGACGCATATATTCTGTGACCGTCTCGGTGTGAGATTTCTCGATAGTTCGAAGCTGGTGCTTCAATTCTCGGGCTTATGCCTTCGATCCAGAAGCGTAGGACGATTCCAGTTTTACCCAGACTTCACGAGCTGTCGTAGCCCCGATAACTTGCGGCAAAAGAGGGGGATATCGAGTTGAATATCCATGACATAACCTGTTTATCTTGTTTAAACCATTCAGCATACGCAGGATTTAGTGTATTTGCGGCTTTCATCATAGCAGGAGACGTTGCGGTGCCTTCGATGTGGGAAATCAATCTGCAACCAACAATCATGGTCCTGATTAGGGTTTTCCATAACACGAAATTCGATGAATCCAATTTGATGGGAAGTTGGTGGGAGAAAGACGGAACGACTGAAGAATTCGAGGCGGCCAGAACGGAATAGACAACATTAGATTGGGTTCCTTGAGTAGTCATCGTCAAACAAGGAGGAGAAATAATGGCAGTATGGTGATCGGAAAAACGAATGGCGGCTAAGCCCGATGAGGCGTCTGATACCAAGATAGCTTTTAGGGTTGGATTCTTCTCTACTCAATAGAGTCAGAGGCATACGTATATATAACAAAGAGATATTTACATAATTACAATTACAGCCCTATATAATTATGTAAAATACAATAACATACAATATATCTAACAGTGTATTGTATTTTTTTAAACAAAGCTATAAAATTTCACTTTAAAATGAAAAAGATTACTCTTTCAAATATGGTTTCAAAATTTTGAGAGGCATGTTTTGCTAACATTTAAAACCACAGACACCCTTTTAAAATAAAAAATTCCATAATGACCTTTTTACAAAATGGTCAAACCATATAACATATTTTTTAAGTTTACCCATAGCAAAAACTATTTACCATAGAAAATCTTTAGCGTCTATATAGAAATTCTTCACCTAAATCGTTATTCCTCCATATCTCTCTTTTCCGTGCTTCTAGCAATTCTTAAACATCTTAATCTCTATCCCCTTCTTCGCTCTTTGAAATTATCCCAAACGAGCATATGATCAAACACGATCTCTCAAAATCCCTCTTTTGGTCCTCAATGATTAAGATAATAATTTTTTTTTGAGATATTCAATAATTGTTCATTAAAGAAAATGCTTACATATGAAATAATTGTTTTCATGACAAAGTCAATAACTTGTAGTCCTATGTATGAAATTTTTTAAAAAAATTGGCACAATAGAAGATATATTGTTGTTGCCCAAAAGGACTTTCTAGTAAGTGCATCAGGGTTGGTTTGTAGTACAGGGCAAGATCAAGTGTCGTATTCAACGGGGAGTGAACATAAAACAGTCTGAAGGTCTCCATAGTAGACATGCTCAGATGCTCTTTATATTTTTTGGTTGGTTGATTAATTGAAAATGACATAAAAATAAAATACATAAAATAAAGATAAAAGCATAAGATCTCTGCGCACACAGACATTACATGTTCTTCTTCCAAGGAACACATATAATAACTCAATAAAGCCTATAAATCCAAAGTATCTCAACCACGGTCATCAAGCATTCCTCTCAGCAATCTCGAATACTTATGCTACTAACCTAATTCTCTTGTAAGTCTCATTAGGCTAATAACAAAGCACTAATTAAGCACAGCCAAACGTTTAGGTAAATCTAAAACTCTTGGCACATAACCAATCTCCGGTCGATCTCATGCATTATGTGAGTGTATTTGTGTTCCATTATGTTAAATATTCTCCCGTCGGTCTCCTTAGCATAACTTAAGATGAGCTAGATCTTTGACTCATAAGGATTAGGCACCCAAGAACACAATCAAAAAATAATTTTAAGAAATACATATATTGCTGCAGAGATCTTCTAAAACAATCTGTTTGAGGAGAACTTGATGCAGAAAAATTAATAAAACATAATAAAGAAAATAGAAATTTCATTGAAGAAGAGGAAGTTACAGAAGGAAGAAAATGGCAATCACTCAAAGGGAAGACAAATGTCACAAATGGAGAAGGTGAGTTTATATATAGACCTGTTCGCGGGTCGGGCTATCCATCTGATCCGCTCGAGCCCGCTCAAATGGACACTCGTTTAATTACATAGCTCGAGCTCGAGCCCGCAAAAGCCTAAAGTTTTATGGGCCGGACTTGGTTTTTATATAAATACCCAAGCTCGGTCTAAGCCCGACTTGACGAACAAAAATTATATACTCCCTCCATTTCCAAAAGTTTGACACTCTAACCGAACCATCAAAACCAATGAAATATTTATTACACTGTTAAAAATAGCTAATTTATCCTCTATATTTTATATAAAAATTCGTTTTAAAAAAATATAAAAATTATCTTTCTTTTTAATTACTACTCATAATCAATTATTTCTCCCCTAATTAATACAAGGGTAAATTAAGAAAAATATAACAAAAAATACATTGAAATTTTAAAACGTCAAACTTTTGAAAAAAAAGCCAAAACGTCAAACTTTTGAAAATGGATGGAGTATATTTTACATTTTTATATTATGCTTAGTAGTTTTTATAGATTTATGTATTGGGAAAACTTCAAAAAATTTCTTTGTGATTTCACTCGTTTGTAAAATAGGGGCTGAGAATTTTTTTTTTGAAATGGGGTATGTGGTTTGACCACCCTCCTCCTTGCATTGCTCGTTATTTGATATAAACACATAATCCTTTTTCCTAAAAGAGAAATTATTTTGTTTGGTAAATACAAAACAAAGAATATATTTCTAAAGATTTTTTTCGCAAATTGATTTTGGAAGAAATATTGGGTTTGGATAGAGAAATTTTTGAACTCTCTTCCAAATTGATCTACTGATGATGACATATTTTCCTCAAATTTTGTATTTCCTAGAAGTTCCTTTTTTATATATAATTGTTTCCATTAATTTGAGTAATGAAATTTCAAAATGAAAGAAATTTAGGTGTGGCTGGATTTAAATCTGCTGCCTATAATTATCTGTTTCCTTTCATGTTTTCTATTCAGATTTTGTTATGTGTTATATTTTCTTACTTAATTTTTTATTTTTAATTTTTCTTTTCAATTTTTTTATTTCTTGCTCTTACGCGTCTAATACATGGCAAAATTTGAATAGAGGACATAAAAAGGGACATATAATTGGGAATAGCAGATTTAAATCCGGTCTAGTTAAGATCAGGGAAAGAAACTTCAACTTTCATTTTTCGTTTACTAAAACGTATCTATAATATGGGCAAATTTTATATAGGACCGGATATTTAATACCCTTTCCATTGAATGCTTGATACATATGTAATTTTTATTATTATAATATATAAATTACATATGTATCAAACATCTAAAAAAAAGGATATTAAATATCTGAATATCCGATCTCCCGTAAAAGAACTCATATAATATGCCAAAACAATGTAAATTTCCATTTTTTTTTCTCAAACACGTGTGATCAGTTGAAATTTGGAGCTGACTTTACATTAATTATAATATTTTGTTGCTCATTTATGTTTTTTTTAATTTTTTCTTCTGTTTCTTCGTTTCTTGTTTTGTAGGCCCTTTTATTTTTTTTAAAAAATATTTGATGCCAGTATATTCATTAAAAAGAATTAGAATTTTTCATTGAAATTACATAAAGTTTTTTTTATCTTATTTGGTGTCATTGAATTAGATACTTTGTTTTATATTTTATAACTCAAATATTGTTTTAGTATAAAACAATTTGTTATTGCCGGTAAATAAATCTGTAACAAAATTTGTTATGGAAAATTATTCAATTTGACATTAATTGGAATTTTGGGAGGTATCTCAATATATTAATTAATTAGAATAAAGATAATTGAATATTACAACATTATAAAACATGCATGCATGGTTTAACTAATGATGTCATTATAGAAATCAGTAACTAAGGATCGGTTCAAGTGATAAGTGGCTTGTTATCGCTTAAGCAAGGTCTTGAGTTCGAGTTCTACTGAATGCAAAAAATCTTTATTGGGAGACTTACCCACCATAGCCAGGTGCGTGACTTGAATCGGATATGGATGTAGTCGGAGCAAAGCTCCGGTGAACTAGATGGAGAAAAATAGAAACCGATAACTAAAAACACCATGGTTTTCAGACCCGGACCGGCCACCGAACCGGTGAAGGCAGTAGTTCATGGATTTAAAATTCAACCGGATTAAATTGGTGGTCGAACTGGATTTTCTTAAAACATGTAAAAATACTAAATATTTTATATAATTTGATATTAAACATGTAATATAAGTTATACTCATATAAAAATTAATAATATTAAATAAAATATTCTATAATTTAAAGATATATTTCAAATAAAAATAAAACACAAGATAATAACTAATATAATCTAATGAAAGAATGCAAACCGAATTCTATATTGTATAGATTGGATAAAAAAAGTTGATAAATTTGATTTAAGATATATAAAAATTACGCATTAAAAGAATTAAAATTTATACAAAATATGTAAAATAAAAAAATTATATATTCATTTAATATAAATTTAATCAAAAAACTTAGAGCAACGTTATTTAAAAAATTTATATGTTATTTCGTTATGAAAAACATTCAAAGCTGTTATTGAAAGAAATATTTTAAATTTAATAAAATGTGTAGTATATGAAATAAAAAATATTTATTATGGTTTTTTTATAATAAAATATTATTAAAATAATTTAAAAATTAACAATATATAATATAAAAGTATATAAGTAGAAAACGTTACTACTTATTTGTGGTAGCTTAGTTGGTAGAGCATGTATTGAAACATATGTTAGAGGTTTTGTGTTCAATTCCCACCACCAATAATTTTTAAAAAAACATCATTTAAGAGAATCGAAAACCGGTGACCGGTTGAACCGGTTCCGGTCGAATTGATAGAATTCAGTCAAATCAGACCAAACCAGACACCGATTCCGATCGAATTCGATTAAACCAGCCGGTCCGATCCGGTTTTCAAAACCATGAAAAACACACATGTTTGAACATTTTTATATGGGAAATCACAATCTTGTTTGAAAATAATTAGAGCAAAAAAGGAATTGTTGAGCAAAATGCATCGACACCCCCTGAATATATATCACAAAAATTTAGAAGCCACCCTTAACTTTTAAAAACTTTAATCAACCATTTAAATTTGGTAAAAGTATATTAATTTGTCCCCTAAATGTCATGTATCATATGGTTGGTTTGACTTTTAAAGATGTCATTTTTTTGTTTTTTATGACTCTAATTAGAAGGTGACACGTGAAAATGAAGAGGCAAATAATTATACTTTTGTCAAATTTAAGAAATTAGTTGAAACTTTTATAAATTCAAAGGCATCCGAATTTTTATGGCAAGTTCAAAGGATAAGGAGATTAGTTATGTTACTGATGATCACCCAATTGGCACAGGGAGTTCCTCAAATGGCCAAGACTAACTGTACAGGCCATTGCGGAGATATTATGATACCTTATCCATTCGGAATGGACAGTGTGTTGGAAAAATTAGTGTTTAAACTTACTTTCAAAAGAATCGATATCCCACATGGATTTTTGATAAGTGAAATTTTGACTTTATATTGAGATGTTCCATATGAGCTTGCTAAGTTATGAGAGGAAATAGGTGGGCTCTCGCGCACATGATAGAAATGGCCCGAAGCCATTTCTAGTACAAATCGGTGGATTTCCCCCTGCGCGGGCGATAAGGACTATGCTCGGAACCATTTTATTGAGAAAATAATATTTGTCAAAAATATTTTTTTCATATCCTCATTTATGATTTTATAACTCCAACCGGTTACGGTCTTTTATGGCTGCCTTTTAATGTTTTCCAGCGACTATTATTTTCGCCTATAAAAAGGCTTTCAGTGTTTTACTTTAAGATATACCGATTGCTATTCTTTTTTCTACTTTCTGGATATATATACATACATTTCTAATTCCTGACTCCAAGTTCAAATCGAGCTTGACGGAGTTGTTTAATCCTGGAAGGAACTACGAAGTATCCTTTAAGGACACCGTCTCCTACGTGACTCAACTCATTCTACATATTGCTGCCTCAAGTTTGTTTTGTTTCAGATTCAAGTTGATGCAAGATTTTGTTTATCTGTACATCCGGATCCAGCTTCCAGCCTAATTTGTATCCAGATCCAACTTCCAGCCATATTTTGCTTCCGGATCCAGCTTCCAGCCTCATTTTCATCCCGATCCAGCTTCCAGCCATATTTTGCTTCCAGCCTAATTTGTATCCGGATCTAGCTTCCAGCCATATTTTACTTCCGGATCCAGCTTTCAGCCTAATTTCCATCCGGATCCAGCTTCCAGCAGTATCTTGCATCCGGATTCAGCTTCCAGTTATATCTTACTTCCAGATCAATTTTGAAATAATTACCAATACAGTGCAGATTGTTATAAGAATGACTGGTTCGAGATCAACTGCGCAAATAATAAACCTTTTCTCCGTCGCCTCAACTTGGGTGTCCTCAATATTTCTTTACCTTATTCTTATGTTGGTGGTGATCAATTCACTGGGGTCACCGTGAAAGGTTCAATAAAATCCACCGATGATTGTTTGGGCATCAATGGGGATAGTCTGCCAATAAATTTGATAGATAGCCCTTTCCATTTCTCCATTTCTAACATATTCGTGGCAGTTAGTTGCAACACAAGTGCTTCCATTAACGATCGTACAACCCCTGATATTATGGGGTGCAACACTAAATGCATCCCAGGCCAAGAGTCTCTTCCTTCAGATTGGCCATAGGTTTACTTTAACTCAAACTTATCTAGTTGCAATGGTTCCAATAATTGCTGCCACATGACGGCAATCGGATATATGGTGTTGAACCCAAGTATCGAGGCTAAAAGTGGTGGTCCTCCAAGCGGCTGTAGTTTGGCTTTCATAGCAGACAGAAGCTGGGTTAACGATAAACTATACGAGGAAAAACAATTAGAATATGTTCCATTGAAACTGTCCTGGTTTACGGAATATGATAATCATCGGCAAGGAGAAATTATTTGCAACGGCCCTTTCGGTTACGTAAATGGTACTGGATCTGAGTGTAGTTGCGGACTTGGATACGAGGTGAATCCAAACCTTGGAATTTCTGGATGCAAAGGCAATTCAACACATCTGCTTAAATTTCTCTAACGCATTATTGAAGTTACAAATTCTATTAAATATGTATGGCAAAGTGCATCATTAGCTACCTGAAGTTGTCCTTTAAAAACCGTTGCCTCGCTGTACTTTCAAATTGGCCCCATCAACTTTCAAAAAGTTCACTACTTTGCTCATGAATAACACGTGTCAGCGTATGGTTGGTTTGAATTTTCAAATATGTCATTTTTAAGATTTTTTCTCTCAAATCAGAATCTGACATGTGGCATTTTGAGAGCAAAATGGTGCACTTTTTAACAGTTGAAGGAGCTAGGGAGTCACTTTGAAAGTTCAGGGAGGCAACGAATTTTTAAAGACAAGTTAAGGTAGCTAATGATACAAAAAGCCTATATATATTGACTTTCTTCCTACGATTAAATTGATAACTTAATAGTCGATGTATTCATATTTGGTGCGTGTGTGTGTTTAAACTTTGTAAATTCATGTAAATATCTGTAAACCTTGCTAATAAAAACTATCAATGTTTTTCTTCTTCCACTTGCACAGCCATAGTTGCGGTGATTGGAACTTTTGCAATACTCTTTGTTTGTTGGTGGGCATACAAGTTATTCAAGAAAAGAAGTAAGACAAAACCTAGAAAGATGTTATTCAAATGAAATGGTGGTTTATTACTTCAACAACAAGTTACTTCAATTGATGGCAGTCTTCAGAAAACAAAAATATTTAGTTCAAAGGAATTAGAAAAGGCAATTTATAACTTTGATAAAAATAGAATATTAGGTCAAGGTGGCCAAGGCACAATTTATAAAGGAATGTTGATAAATGGATGAATTGTTGCTGTGAAGAAGTCGACATTAATTGATGAAGAAAATCTACAGGAATTTATTAATGAAGTTGTTTTTTCTTTCACAGATTAACCATAGAAATGTGGTTAAATTGTTAGGATATTGTTTAGAGACCGAAGTTGCTTTACTTGTCTATGAGTTTATACCTAATGGTACTCTTTTTGAGTATATTCATGACCAACAAGAAGATGTTCCTTTATCATGGGAATTACGACTACAAATAGCAACTGAAGCTGCTGGAGCCGTTGCTTATTTACACATGGCGGCTTCTATCCCAATTTATCACCGTGATATAAAGTCTACAAACATTTTGTTGGATGAAAAATTTAGAGCTAAAGTTTCAGTTTTCGGCACTTCAAGATCCATAGCTGTTGACCAAACTCATTTGACAACTCATGTTCAAGGGACCATGGGATACTTGGATCTAGAATACTTTCAGTCTGGTCAATTTACTGTAAAAAGTGATGTTTACAGTTACGGAGTAGTTCTACTTGAGCTATTAAGTGGACAGAAACCAATTTCTTGGGTAAGATCAGAAGAAAGCAGGAGTTTAGCCACATACTTTAATCTTTTGATGGAAGAGAATAAGCTCTTTGAAATTGTTGGTATTTCAATTATGCAAGAAAAGCATAAACAACAAATTATCACGGTTGCTAATCTTGCCAAAAGATGTTTGAATTTGTGTGGTAGGTTCCGACCTAATATGAAGGAAGTTGCAATAGAGTTCGACCACATCCGGTCTTCATCAACAACTGAAGCCATTGTCTCAAATGCTAGCCCATCGGTTGTCAGTTGTGATTTTAATGATAGTATGTCCCTAATTTCATTTGAGGTTGAACCATTGATTTCAAATCTAAGTGTGTTTAAATGTTAGTGTTTTTATCTTAGTGTGAGTGCATAGTCGATCTAATCTAAGTGTGCGTGCATTTAGAGAGTGATCTATGTATGCTTGTCCATAGAGTGTCATATTATTTTTTATAAAGGTTGTAGTCATAAAATGAGAATAAAATGATATAGGGGAGGGTTTTAAATGGCGGTGGGGCTGCTCGCTTGCCTTTTCCTTCTCACTGAATGATTTCAATTAAAAAAAATGAGAATTAAGATTAATATATTGTATACATATAAATAGAATTACATAACAATCGCCATTAATATTCGTAAAAAATATACTAGTACATCTTATAGTTGTATCACCCTTGAGATATATCTATGTTACGTGTTGTGTTCGTGGGACCATTTTTAAAAACATTTTCTAGTGCCAAATATTGAGATCCACACCATTGGATTTCTCATATCTTTTAGGCACTGTAATAAGATAATATCATGAACTAGGCTATTACCGCTAGAGTTGTGAGGATCATTTTGTCCATTTTAAGTTTTTTATTGAAAGCTGAGCTCGGCAATTATCGGCTCCATTTATTAAAAATAAAAAAGAAAAAAACAAAGGAAAGAAAAAAGAAAAATAAATAACATCTCAAGGATGTTGACAAAACCAAACACAATAGATTGTGAACCTAATGATGTAAAGATCCACAATAGTTACGCTTGTTGTAATCCAAACAGCCTTTCTGGCACAACTGAATTGTAGGCGGCATGGTAAGGAACGGCGGGAAGAAATTCCCAGTGGTGCAACATAGCCAATCCCGGCGAGAAGGCTGAGATAATGAGGCCTAATGACAGCGATGATGACAATATCATCATAAAACTCAAAGCAATTTCGAGGTCGTGACAAAATGGGCACAACATCGAAACATTAAACTGTCGACTGAGATGCAAACCGAGATCCAAGCCGATAAACAAATTCACTTTCCGAGGAGAACTGCATCTGGCCAAGGAAAAAGTTGTGTCCACTCTGAAGATCCAAGCCGATAATCAAAAGCACTTCATGTTGGAAAATAATGATCCGGAAGAATCAATACAAGGACAGATTTGGATTAGGTTTAAAATAAAAAAACACAAGAGTCCAAGATAAGTAATCCGGACACACACTAAAGACTTCAAACACCTTAGTCCATATTGAAAGCATCCTGTTAGAGTTTGGAAAGGAAACAAACTTCTAACCCCTCGAAGACAACATCCGGAGGAAAACTGATTGAAGAGCATCCGGATAAATTGAGTGAGAAGACATCCGGAAGACTCAATTATCAAGACAAAGAGAATTTATTTGAAAGTCACAATTCCCTCCATTTTGGTCTAAAGACAATGTTCCTTTTGCCTTGAAGAATGAAAAAGTGACAAATTGCACGCATTTAACAAAAGGACAAATATCTGACTTGGAAAGAGAAAAAGGCAACCACCTTTTTAAGCTAGACCAATTGTATGGCGCGTGGAGCTCACATGACTGACAAAGTTCACCTAGAATTTAGTAGTGGTCAAAAAGTCAAACAAATGACTACTGGAAGCTTTTTGCACCAATCCATAGAACTCAAATGGGTCAAAATGTGTCTATAATGGATTGATCAATGGCTGCGAATGCACTATATCATATCTTATCAACGGTGAAGATTCAATCTACCTCAATGGTATACAATGGCTACATTTATGATCAAAGCCTATAAAAGGAGATCTTCACAATTTGTGAAGGTGCTAGTTAATTTCATAAGAAGCTACTAAGAGAAAACACAAGCTATTTCAATCAGTGAACAAATCCCTCCAAGAACTAGAAAACTCCATATCTATTTTGTAAGAATTCTCAAGTGTGTTATAAACTTGAAGAATTAAAAAACCAAACCCTTGGACAATCTGTTGTAAGATCTCATACTTAGGTGGGTATTCAAATTGGGATTAAACTTGGAGTGGGTGCTTTAAGTGGGATCTCCCTGTAGGACTCAACTTAGGTTTAGGTAGAATCTAAGTGGTATATCCTATCGAAGAAAAAGGACTCAGCTATGAGTTGGTGCTTCTAGTGGTATATCCTACTTTCAGAGAAGAAGTTTCTGGAGCTAAGCTCGAGAGGAATTAGCTAAGGTTGGTTCCTTAGTGGTATAGCCTACTCCCGATAGGACTGAGCCAGGGCGAAGAAGTTGGTGGTATATCCTGTAGTCCGGGGAAAAAATGTAAGGCTTGAATCCTGCCAGTTGAAAAGGAATCTACTAGTGGAAAAAGCTCGGAGTAAGGAACTCTGGGGACTGGAGTAGGCAGGGCCAAACCAGGACAAAATCACTGTGTTTGATTTCTTTTAACCCTTTACTTTATTGCACATTATTTCATATTTGCGTCATCCGGATCCACTACATCCGGAACATATCAAATACGCTACACAAGACTTTTTAAAGTCTATAAATTCCATAAAAAGGGTCATTCACCCCCCCCTCAGACCTGAACTACACTCTTACAAGGACCAACAAGTGGTATTAGAGCGAGTGCTCAAAACTAGAGATCTAACAATCTCGAGCTAAAGGTCCATATTTTGATCTATAAATCAAAATGAGTTCTAACAACTCACAACGTATGTCCATTACCTGGTCCTCCAGTCTTCACCAGTGAACACTACATGTTCTGAAAAAGCCGGATGAAGAATTTCATTCAATCACAAAGCATGATTTCCTGGATGGCCATCAAAGATGGTTCATATGTTCCTAATTATGAAGTAGAGGTTCTTACTACTTGGAATCCATCAAATCAATGGGATGAGAATGATTATAAGAAATTACATGAAAACCCAAATGCTATTAACATGCTTCATTGTGCTGTTAGTGTAGTTAAATTTAACAGGATATCCGGATGTGAGATTGCACAAGAAATCTGGCAAAAACTAAAAGTGACCTATGAAGGAACAAACAAGGTCAAAGAAGCCAGAATCGATCTCCTACAACAAAAGCTGGAATCTTTCAAGATGGAGCCCAAAGAATCAATCAATAGCATGAATACTAGATATACTAATCTAGTAAATGAGTTGAAGAGGCTTGGAAAGGAGATCACTGAAGTAGAGATGGTGAAGAAAATACTCTAGAGTCTCACAAGTAATGGGACAACAAAAAGTCCGCCATTGAGGAAGCTCATGATTTAAACATTTATAGTTATGACAAACTCAATTGAAATCTTCTAACTTAAGAATTATCCTTGGAGAGATATAGCCAACAAGAGAAGAACCCTGAAGAGAAGAAGAAAGCAATAGCACTCTAGGAAAACCCCTCTGGTTCAGCTTCCTCTAGAACAGAAAAGCATTTAAGGGAATCTCAATGCAACAAAGAACAAATGGCTATGCTTGCCAAACAATTTGACAGGTTCCTGAGAAAGAAAGAAAGGAGGAATTCTAGAAGGTATAATTCCAAAAGAATGAAGGAAGGCTCCTTCAGAAGAAAACAAGCTGAGAAAAGCTCCAGAAGACAAGAAAGATCCGGAAAAGAATCGGCATGTTTTAATTGTGGAGAGAAAGGCCATTTCAGAACTAGATGTCCTAAACTTAAAAGGGGAAAGATATATAGAAGAAGGCAATGGTGGCCACATAGAGCAATAGTGAAGAAAGCAGTAGCTCATCTTCAACAGAAGAAGAAGAAACTACAAACTGCATGTTTATGGTACTAGCTGATTCGGAAGTAGAGCAATCCAGAAGAAATCCATTAAAGGAAGTCATAGAACAAATTAAAGAATTAGAATTTAAGACAGCAAACACTCAGGTAAACTCTCACTTAAATTCTATATCTAACTTTGATCTTGCTAGAGCTTTGGGAATCGTAATCAACAATGTGAGGAAGAATACAAAGGCCATCAAAACCCTTCAAAGACAAGTAATGGAACTTCTTGAAGATGCTGCAGCAATGGCACAAGATGTCAACCTAATAAGGGCCACAAGGCACATTGATCTTGTTAAAGAAAACTTCCTAAGAAATCAAGTGCAAATATTGAGCACAAATGTAACTGGGCTATATAGGGAATTAGCTCTGATAAAGTAGGCATCCAGAAGGAAACCAGAATCTTCAAATCAAAAGGAGGAAGCCTGATATTGCACCCAGAAGGAATCTGGAACCTACAAAACAAAACAAAATCTAGAAGCAGCCTCAAGCTCAAAAACACAATGCTCCATCGAAATAGAGAACTCAAACTCAGAGATACACAACTGCTCAAAAGGGAAAGGCTAAAGTGGTCTATGAAGAGCAAGCCACTAAGTAAAGGAGAAACTACAGAGTAGAAGTCGCTCCTCCAACAAACTACTGGATCCAAACCAAACAGTCAAGTCTAAATCTATCTAAAGTAGGATACTCCGGAGATTATGGAAAGAATGATCTATAAAAAATTGAGGAGAAGCTCAAGCAGAACAAACCAGTCTATGGGTGCAGGTTTTATGGAGCAAATAACCATATGACTAAGATGTGTAGATTTAAAATGGTTATTATGATATTTATCCTTGTCCTGAAATGGTTGATAACCCGAGAGGACCCAAATCTAATCGGGTACCTAAACCCACTTGATCTATTTTGCAGGTATGCCTTAGATCCATAGAAGATCAATAAATATGGTACATTAAGAGTGGATGCTCAAGGCACATGACTGGTGATAAGAACGCCTTCGTCACTTTAATCTAGAAGAAAGGTGGAAAAGTAAGCTTTGGAGATAATCAAAAGGGACAGATCATTAGGCATAGAACCATTGGATCTGAATTAAAAATAGAAGATGTCTTACTAGTTGATGGATTGAAGTTCAACCTGCTGAGTGTTGCATAACTCTGTGATAAAGGGAGAAATGCTGGTCCCTGTGAGGGTCTAAATAAGGTCAGAGGGGGGTGAATGTCCCCTTTTTCACGGAATTAACAAACTTTAAAAAGTATTTGTGTAGCATGTTTGATTATGTCCCGGTTGTAATGAATCCAGATGATGTAGATATAAAATATAATGCAAGTAAGTAAAGAGTAAGAAAATCAAACACAAGGATTTTATCCTAGTTCGGCACTGCTTACTCCAATCCTAGGAGTTTCCTTTCTCCAAGCTTTTCCACCAGTGGATTCCTTTC
Source organism: Euphorbia pulcherrima (assembly GCA_947683365.1). Lineage (NCBI taxonomy): Eukaryota > Viridiplantae > Streptophyta > Magnoliopsida > Malpighiales > Euphorbiaceae > Euphorbia > Euphorbia pulcherrima. The sequence goes on from CANTUS010000016.1 coordinate 10,270,611, forward strand.
CAACTGGCAGGAATCAAGCCTTACAATTTGTCTCTAGATGGTAACCCCTTCTAGATGTAGGATATACTACTAGAAGTACTAACTCCTAGCTGAGTCCTTTTGTCTTTAGTAGGATATACCACTTAGATTTCTACCCAAACCTAAGCTAATTCTTACAGGGAGATCCCACTTAAAGCACCAACTTCAAGCTATATCCCAATCTCACTACTCACCCAAGTAGGAGATCTTTTACAATTTGTTTTCTCAAAGGTTTTTGTTTTAGACTTCCTCAAGTTTATAATTGGGAATCCTTGCAAATAGATTTTAAAACGTTTGGTTCTTGGAGGGATTGTATTTTTGATTGTCTATAGCAAATGTTCTTGTGAATGCTTTCTCAAAATCAACCAGCACCTTCTTAACTTGTGAAGCTTCCCTTTTATAGGCTTCCATCATAAATGTAACCGTTGTAGGTTGTTGAATTTGAGTTGATCTTAACCGTTGATAAGGTAATATGTTGCGCTTTCGAAACTGTTGATCAATTCGTTAGACAAAGATTTTGACCCGTTTAAATCCTTGGGATTGAGGCTAAAAAGTTGTAAGTGATCGTTTTCCTTATATTTTAGTGATTCACCAACTTTTACGCCAGTAGTCTGGAATTTGTGTATCACGCACCTTTCTTATTGGTCTACATGAAAAAGGTTGTTACATTTTTCTCTTTCCTTTGTTAGTCCTTCTGTCCTTTTCTGAAAAGTATGCTAGCTGTCTTTTGTCTTGCATATGGGGAAAGGATCTTTGACATGTAGACCAAAAAGATAGAGGGAAAAGTTATTTTCCAAACTTTTCCCTTTGTCTTGATAACTATGTCTTCTGGATGCCTTTTTCTCTTAATAACTGGATGCTATTCAATTAGTTCTTCTAGATGCTGTTTTAGGCAATTCAAAGTTTTTTTCCTTTCCAAACTTTAACCGGATTCTTTCCTTTCATACTTGACTTGGATTTTGGATGTTTTGGTTATATGTCCGAATAAAGTGACTAAGGTCTTTTTGTACTTAGGTAATTTATTTACTTCAAACATGATCCTGATTATTTGTAGTTCCAGATCATTGTTTCCAATAATCTCCCGCATTTGATGGAAACAAAAACCTAAGACATCTAAGCATAAGGAAAGGGGTTTTATGATCTAAGTATGATTCTTAATACTTAGTCATTTACAATGTTTACTCCCCCATATTTTCAGCATCCCTAACTCCCCTAACATTTTTCAATTCTAGCTTCTAAGGTTTTTGTAGTATAATTGCAGATTGTACTTTAGAAGCAATTTTTTGTAGTAATTTTTAACTATATATACTTCTGCTGTTAACAATAGTTAACATTAATTAAGTTTTGGATTACATGATACAGAAATACATAAGTGAAAAATAACTTTACCTATAATTTTTACATAGCTATTTCTATTAGAATTTATTTCTTTCCGAATGCCTCTCCTTTCTTTTCCTTGCCTTTGCTTCTCTCCCTCTTTTCTGTTTTGGCTTTATCCTCCTCCTTTTAGTTCTCCCACTTTTTGTTTGCATCAGCTTGGATGTCTATGACAATATAGGTCTTGCCATCCCAGCTCTCCTGCCATGCCTTTTAGTATATGGAATAATCCAGATTTCCATGTCTTCTATGCTCGATGATAGTGTCAACTGTGGCTGGAGTTAGATGCAGGGGCCGGAAGACTTTCCCGAGTTAGGTATACAACTTTGTGAGGTATGGATGCATAGATGGAACATGTTCGCAATCCTTCTCATCAAAGTAGGGGAAGAGGGCCTTCAGGAGTGTAGCTATCCCTTTATGGCCAAAGAAGCCTGTACCCCTAATAGGTTGGTTAAGATCTTAAAATACTAGGAGTAATTGGCTTTCCAGAATTGTCATGGAGGATGAAGATCTGGAGATGGATAGGTTGGACAAGCTAGATGCCAATTTTTTAAATTCTTTGCCCATATCTCTGCGGTAGTTGTGAATGCTAGTGTTGACAGTCATGAGGTCTTTGTGAAATGCCTCCTTGCGATTATTGATGACTGTATCTTGTCCATTCATTTGGCTTGAAAACTTATTTGCAATATTTTCCATCTATTTGGAAAGGACTTTGGGCATTTCTTCATCAATGAACTTGGTTAGCTTATCCATTGTAGCTTGTTGTTCTTCATTGAGGCCTGTGATGTTGGACTTCTCATCTTTTTTAGTAATGAATTTTGAAAATTTTTCAAATTTGGTATCCAAATACTCCTTGATCTCTATTATCAAGTCGAAGGAGGAGGAGGTGATTTTATCCATTATTGGTTGCGCAATTATTGGTAGCCCCTGTGTTGGCTTGATCGGTAGAAAGGTTTGCTGCTACAACACTTATTTTTAGCTCATTAAGTACTGGAGTGACCTTGGCAAGTGAAACTTCTGCCACCAATTTAGCGATAGGAAAGTCCTCCACTTTTTATTCAATTCTTCACACACTTCCTTTTATCTCCCCAATATCAGACTTTAAATACGGAGAATGAGATTTTTCCAGTAAGAGTTTCTCCATGGATTTCAGTGATCCAATCACCTCTCGGAGGGCCTTGGAAATATTATCTTCCCTATGCCATTCAACTGTGGCTTCTTCTATTAGTTTGAGAGCCACTCTCAATTTTTCATGCCTAGTTGGCTAGGGGTTTACAGTTCTAGGCTTAGTCACTTTTTCAGAAGAGGAAGATGAAGTTTCTCTGGAGATTGAACTACCCCCGGATGATCCGAATGGCTCTCTATTATTTACTTTCTCTTTATTGCTCTCTTCTTCACTAGAGTCATCCTTCTCATTTTCTTCCTTCTGTTCTTCCCTTTCATTCGACCTTTCCCAGGACTGGCCTCACCCTTTGAATCCTCTTTAGAAGCATTTTCATTGGATCTCAGACCTAGTCCCTCCTCCTAAATGATTTGTTCTGGGTTGGACTCTAGTTTCATTAGATCTGATGTGTTTCCAAGTTGTCCTTAGGCACAACTATTTCCTCAAATAACACATCATTAATATTTTTAGAACTATTAGTAGGAATTACCTCAATAGCTGGCATGTTTGGGATTGCTGCTTCTTTCACTCCTTCAGCCACCTCTATAACCCCGGGAAGACTGGCAATGTCCTCAGTCTTCCCTTCAGATGCCTTTTCAGGACTTTTTACTACTTCTCCAGGTGTGTTGGTAGTGTCCTCAACACCCTCTTCACATGTCTTTTCAGGTCTTTCTTGATTTGTGATCTCATCTTCCGGATTGAGCAGATTTTCCAAAAGTGGTCTAGTTCTAGGTGTAAAGACAAATAGGTCTGCTTCTAGAATCTAAGCAAGAGTTCCCAGGTCTGTTAGAGCAATAAGAATAGCCTGGGTACCAAAAAAGCCTCTAGGTCTTTCTATTATGAGCTTGTTTATTATGTCATTGTCCTTCATAGCCTCTTTTATTACTTTATACTGAGGATCATCTAGAGTGACTTCCTCAATAGATCCGGGCATATTTTGCCCTTGGTTTTTCTGGCCTTAGCCAATTCAGCTTCTTCAGCCCTCTTTCTAGCTCCCTCATCTATAACAATTCCGGTTGACTTCTTTATTTACTTTATTGGGCTGCCACAACCTCATCAAAAGTATAACCCTTCTTGGTGTATTGCCTCCTCTTTGATTTTGGAGCTTTATCCCCAATCTCTTCATCTTCACCATTATCAACTAAGATTTCATCCAAGGTCTTTCTTGCCTTTCTTCTTCCAGCTAAAATAGCCTCAACAACAATCAGAGCTTGATCCTCCACCATCACTTCTGGAGTTTCTACACTCCTTCCCTTTTTAGTTGCTGCCTTTATTAGCCTCCCCATTGACTTAGGCTTCTCATGGCTTTTGTTCATCAGTTGAGTAAGGGTTTGGGTATCCTTATCATCTTTCTCAACTGGAACAAGATCCAGCTGCTTTGATCTTTAAGCTTAGTGGTTCTAGCCTTCTTGGGAATGTGAGCATCTTTAACTAGATCCGCTGCCTTCCTTGCCTTGCTCTTTCTTCTCATCTCTCTGTTTTATGGCCTTTGCCTCATTCCAGGTTTCTCCATATGTTAGTTTTTTGAAAATTTTCTCAAGAATTTTCTTCCCCTGGACTGACTGGAATCTGGAGAAACTTATTACATTTACCAATAGGATTATGGTGATCAGGGCACCATGGGAGTTCCTGTGCTATCGGAGGAAGTGGATGATCAACACTGGCATATTCATTTTTCTGCACTCTGCCTAGTTCTATAACACACAATGTTGGAAGGAAGACACTGTGGTTAAGGATCCCTTCCAAATAGTAACTAATTTTGCAAGAACATAATGCAAAATCCTTGGAACTTGAGGCCAATAGGTGGAGAACTTGTCTCTAAAGTACCTGGCAGGGAGCCACATCTGGGGATGATATTTCACCTTCAATTCATCTCCACTAGTCCTTATCAGAATTCCATCGTTCTTCATATTCAGATGCTTCTTGAAGAAACTTGGTGTAATTGTTATCTCCTTCCCCTAAACTTTGGTTCTCAGAGCATCTTAGTAAGAGTGAGCTCTCAGATTGTTGTAGAATTCGCACACCAATTCCGGATAGGTTGGGCAATTGATCTTCAAGAAATCCGCTAAGTGTTGATCCTCGATGAGTTTAAAGAATGGTTCTGTTTGAAAGAGGAAATTATCTCCCAAGTAGTTAGTGGGTACTACTGAGTCATTAGTTTTAAGGTTTATGGGTATGAAATCTTTATCTTTGAGATCAGACTCTACAAAGATGTTTTGTGGAGGTAGGGTTTGGATTTGGTTGTTTGTCATTGCGGCTGCTATTTGAGAATGTTTGAAGGAATTAGGGTTTGGAAATTGGATTTTGTATAGTAACAGTAGTAAGTTGCTCGAGTGAGGAAGAAGTGAAAATGTGGGGGGTTTATATAGAATTTCCAAAGTGAGGGTATAATGGTAATCTGAATGCAGTTAAAGTTAACTAGATTGATGACCTGGTAGATGGAATTTATTAGAGCGGTAAATGGCATTAAAACTAGAGAATGGGAATGGTTTATTCTTAACGACCACTATTAATTTTACCTCTCTTGGACTCCTCAATAAATGTTTGAAATTCAAAATGTGTACAGTTACTTTACTACGCTTTTTCTGCCATTCATCATTCTTGTCTACTAAGCTGGCAATTATTCTTTCAGAACCAGAGTTGACACACTTTCCTTTATTTTCCTGATTCCTTATCTTGAAGGAGATCAAGATAACTGATGCTTATCTTCCGGATCTTTCTTCAAATTGGATTTAACATACCAATTGACTCCCTCAGCTTGTTGAATTAATCTTCACTTAATGGCTTAGTAAAGATATCTGCCCTTTGCTCATTGGTTGGTATGTAAACCAATGCATCATCCATCTTCATCACATAATCCCGAATGAAATGATGACTGATGTTAGCATGTTTCATCCTACTATAGAGTATTGGATTTTTTGACACATCAATGGGACTTATGCTATCACACATTAGATCCACACATCTAGATTGAACTCCATAATCTTTTAGTTGTTGCTTGATCCAAAGGAGTTGAGCCACACAACTTCCAGCTACCATATATTCTGCTCTATAGTGGATAATGCAATTGAAGTCTGCTTCTTGCTGTACCATAATACTAAGCAATCTTTAAGGAAATGATAGCCTCTAGATCTACTCTTCCTCTCAAGAGTATCTCTGCCATAATCTGCATTAGTGAAGCCTTGGAGTGTGAATTCTCCATTACTAGGATACCATAACCCAACTTTAGTGGTTCCTAGGAGGTATCTAAGGATTCTCTTTACTACCTTTAGATGTGAATCCTTAGCTTGATATCTTGCATAGTAGCAAATTGCATAGTGTATGTCAGGTCTGCTAGCTGTCAAGTATAGAAGTGATCTAATCATTCTTTTATATAGCTTCTAATCAACATCTTCTCCTTCACAATCCTTGGATAGGACTGTATCTGAACCCATTGAAGTGGACATAGGCTTACTTTTGTCCATTTCAAACTTCTTCAAGATATCCTTGGTGTACTTGGATTAGTTTATAAAAATCCTATCCGTACTCTGCTTGATTTTTAAACCAAGGAAGAAATTGAGTTCTCCCATCATAGACATCTCAAACTCCTCCTGCATTTGAGTGTTCAATTCTACACACATCTTTTCATCTGTTGCTGTAAAGATGATGTCATCCATATAAATTTAAACTAGAATGATATCATCCTTCTTCTTCTTGATGAAAAGAGTTGTATCTACTTTGCCCCGGATATACCCCTTGGGTATGAGAAATGTAGTGAGTCTCTCATCCCAAGCTCTTGGTGCTTGCTTCAATCTATAGGGGGCTTTATTCAATTTATAAACATGATCCAGATGCTTTGAGTCTTCAAATCCAGGAGGTTTCTTGACATAGGCTTCTTCCTAGACAACTCCATTTAAGAATGCACTTTTGACATCCATTTAGAACAATGTAAACCCATAAATGATGCAAAAGTATATAGAATCCTGAATGCCTCCAATCTTGCTACAGGGGCAAATGTTTCTTCAAAGTCAATCCATTCTTGTTGATTATAGCCTTGGGCAACCAATCTTGCCTTATTTCTCACAACTACTCTGGATTCATCTAACTTGTTTCGGAATACCCATTTGCGGCCAATGATTGACTTTCCTTTTGGTGGTGATACTAGATCTCATACATCATTTCTGGTGAACTAATCTAGTTCTTCTTGTATTGCCATCATCCAGCTTTCATCTCCTTCAGCATCTTGAAATTTATTTGGCTCAATAAGAGAGACAAAAGCATCATGACTCATCATCCTATAGAGTTGTCCTCTGGTTTTGACTGGATATTGGACATCATCCAAAATGGCTTCTACCGGATGATTTACGTGAGTCCGGATTTCTCTTTGAAGATCTACATGCCGGTTTGGAGCTTGTTCCTCAACTGCTTCAACTTCTTCTTGATTATCCATAAAGTTTATCTCATGATGATGAAGATAACCTTATGGAATTTCTGAGTTGAGATTAATTCCTTCATCTTCTTCCTTGTATTTCTTGATCTCGAAGGAATTTTGAATCTGAACTTCTTCTTTTTCTCCAGTGTTTTAAACTTCCAGAGTTAGATCCTCCAGATTTGAATTTCTTCTTCCTGCATGGTTAGTTTCATCGAAATCTACATGTATTGACTCTACCACAGTTTGGGTTCGTTTGTTATAGATTCTGTAAGCTTTGCTATGTGTTGAGTAGCCAAGGAAAATTGCTCTATCAGATTTAGGATTAAATTTTCCTAATTGCTCTCTATCATTCAGGATGTAGCATTTACATCCAAAGGCTTTGAAATATCCAATTTTGGGTTTCCTTCCCTTCCATATTTTATAGGGGGTCTTTTCTAAGGTCTTTCTAATGAGAGCTTTATTTAAGATGTAACATGCTGTGTTTACTGCCTCACCCCATAAATACTTTGGCAAACAATTCTCACTTAGCATTATTCTAGCCAGCTTAGCTATGGTCCTATTTTTCCTCTCACAACTCCATTTTTTTAAGGAGTATGAGGGGCAGAGAAGTTATGTTCAATGCCCTTGGATTTGCAGAATTCAGCAAAGTGCTTGTTTTTGAATTATCCTCCATTATTACTCCGGATGCATGTAATGCTTATGCCCTGTTCTACTTCTATCCGGATGAATATTTTTTAGAATTGGTCAAAGGCTTCATCTTTGCTAGCTAGAAAAGCAACCTAAATATAGCGAGAATAGTCATCCACAATGACCATGGTGTATTATCTTCTACCTAAACTCAATGGTTTGATTGGACCAAAGAGATCAATATATAAGAGTTCAAGAACTCTCTTGAAAGGTATGTATGAGATGAAAGAAAGGCTTTTTCTATGCTATTTACCTAATTGACATGCAGTGTATATGTAATCCTTATCAAAAGCAACCTTAGGCAAACCTAAAACCAATTCCTTTTTAGCTAATTTAGACAGGAGGTTCTTGCTAACATGTCCCAACCTTCGGTGCCATAGCCATGATTCTTCTTCTTTAGACACTAAGCATATATTCTTTTTTTTTTTTTATCATTTTTAATGTTAACACAATAAACATTGTTTACTCTAGGTGTATAAAGAATAAGTTGATTAGACTTACTATCAATGATTGAGCAACCTCATGTGTCAAAGATGACTTTTCTTCCTTTGTCACAGAGTTGTGCTACACTTAGCAAGTTGAACTATAGTCCATCAACTAATTAGACATCTACTATCTTTATTTTAGATCCAATGGTTCCATGCCCATTGATCTGCCCTTTTTTATTATCTCCAAAGCTTACTTTCCACCTTTCTTCTGGATTAGAGTGATGAAGGCTTTCTCATAACCAGTCATATGCCTTGAGCATCCACTATCAATGTAGCAAGTGTGTTGATCTACTGTGGATCTAAGGCATACCTGTAAGACAGATCAAGTGGGTTTGGGTACCCAATCATATTTGGGTCCTTTCGGGTTGTCAACCATTTCAGGCCAAGGATAAGTATCATAATAACCATTTTTTAATCTACATAATTTAGTAAGATGGTTACTTCTCCCATAAAACCTGTACCTTAAGACAGGTTTGTTCTGCTCTTGCTTCGTCTAGGTCTTCTCAAGATCATCCTTTCCATAGGTTCCCATATATCCAACTTCTTGCATGCTTGTTTCACCGGTATGTATCTGGAAGCTTGTTAGGGGTGCAACTTCTGCTCCATAATTCCTTCTTTGCTTGGCAGGTTGCTTGTTATGGATTACTTTAGCTTTTCCTTTTTGGGTAACTGGGTATCTCTTTGCTTAAGGTTGCCTCTAAGGCTTCTTCTCATTTTGATTTAAGGGTCCTAGATTCCTCTTAGCACCAGAGTTTCAATTTCTTTGTGTTCCCTACCTTGGATTCCTTCTTGGTTGTGAAGGACCTGGTTTCCTTCTAGATGCTTCCTTTATCACAGTTAGCTCCCTATCTAACTCCATCAAATTAGCACTTAAGATCTGCACTTCATTTCTCAGGAAGTTTTCTTCAACCACATTAATGTGTTTGGTGGCTCTTATCAAGTTTACATCTTGTGCCAAGGCTTCAGCATCTTCAGCAAGTTCCATCACTTGTCTACTTAGGGATTTGATAACTTTTGTGTTCTTCCTCACATTCTTAATCATAATCCCTAAAGCTCTAGCAAGTTCAAAGTTAGAAACAGAATTAGAGTGAGAGTTTACCTCAGTATTGGATGTCTCTGATTCTGATTCTTCAATTTGCACAGTATCTTGCTTGGATGGATTTCTTCCAGATTATTCTGCTTCCAAATTAGTTAGTTCCTTGAATGCACAGTTGGCAGTTTCCTCTTCTTCTGTTGAAGATGAGCAACTACTTTCTTTACTATTGCTCCAATTGGCCACCATTGCCTTCTTCTGGTGTTTCCAATCTCTTTTAAGCTTGGGGCATTTGGTTCTAAAATGGCCCTTTTCTCCACATTTGAAGCAGGCTGCTTCCTTTTTCGGATCCTTCTTTTCTTCCGAATTCTTTCTGGCCTTATCCCTTCTAGAGGAGCTTTCCTTCATCCTTCTAGAATCATATTTTCTAGAATTCCTTCTTTCTTTATTCTTTATGAATCTGTTAAACTACCTGGCCAGCATGGCCATTTGTTCCTTGTTGCATTGAGATTCCTTGAGTTATTTTTCTTCTCCAGAGGAAGCTGATCTGAAGGATTCTGCCTTTAGTGCAATAGCCTTTTTTTTCTTCAGGCTTTTCTCCTATTGGCTATATCTCTCTAGGGATAATTCTTGAGTTAGGAGATTTCTAATGAGCTCATTATAGCTGTAGAAGTTTAAGTCATGAGCTTCTTCAATGGTAGTCTTCTTGTTGTCCCACTCCTTGGTGAGACTTCAGAGTATCTTCTTAACCATCTCTACTTCAGAGATTTCCTTTCCGACCCTTTTCATCTCATTCACTAGATTAGTGTATCCTAGTGTTCATGCTGCTGATTAATTCTTTTGGCCCCATCTTGAAGGTCTCAAGCTTTTGCTGGAGTAGATCAAGCTTGGCTTATCTCACTTTGTTGGTTCCTTCACAGGTTATTTCCAACTTCTACCAAAGTTCTTATACAGTCTCACATCCAGATATCTTGTTAAACGCTACTGCACTAAGAGCATAATGAAGCACATTTACAGCATTTGTGTTTTCACGCAACTTTTTATAACCATTATCAACCCATGAGTAGGCTCATATGGGCCATCTTTAATGAGTAGGCTCATATGGGCCATCTTTAATGGCCATCCATGCTAACATGCTTTGTGCTTGAATGAGATTCTTCATCCGGTTCTTTCAAAATATATAGTGTTCACCGGTGAAGAGTGGAGGACGGGTAATAGACATACCCTCCGGAAGGAGCTGTGAGTTATGGAAACTCATTTTGATTCTTGAATCAAAATATGCAAGATTATTAGATCCCTATTTTGAGCACTTGCTCTGATGCCACTTATTGGTCCCTATGAGGGTCTAAATAAGGTTAGAGGGGGGTGAATGACTCTTTTTTACGGAATTAACAGACTTTAAAAAGTCTTTGTGTAGCGTGTTTGATTATATTATGGATGTAATGAATCCGGATGATGAAGATATAAAATATAGTGCAAGTAAGTAAAGAGTAAGAAAATTAAACACAAAGATTTTATCCTGGTTTGGCCCCGCCTACTCCAGTTTCTGGAGTTTCCTTCCTCCGAGCTTTTCCACTATTGTATTCCTTTCCAACTGACAGGAATCAAGCCTTACAATTTGTCTCCAATTGGTAACCCCTTCCAGATGTAGGATATACTACTAGAAGCACCAACTCCTAGCTGACTCCTTTTATCTCTAGCAGGATATACCACTTAGATTTCTACCTAAACCTAAGCTGGGTCCGACAGGCAGATCCCACTTAAAGCACCAACTTCAAGGTATATCCCAATCTCACTACTCACCCAAGTAGGAGATCTTACACTTTGATTTCTCAAAGGTAGTGGTTTTGGACTTTCTTAAGTTTATAACTATACGTGGGAATCCTTAAAAACAGATTTTAAAAGGTTTGGTTCTTAGAGGGATTGTATTTTTGATTGTCTATAGCAAATGTTCTTGTGAATGCTTTCTCAAAATCAACCAGCACCTTCTCAACTTATGAAGCTTCCCTTTTATAGGCTTCTATTACAAATGTAGCCATAGAGGGTTGTTGAATTTGAATTAATCTTCATCGTTGATAAGGTAATATGTGCGGTTCTGAAATAGTTGATCAATCCATTAGATAGAGATTTTGATCCGTTTGAATCCTTGGGATTGAGGCTGAAAAGTTGTCAGTGATCATTTTCCTTGTATTTTTTGTGATTCACCAACTTTTACGCTAGTAGTCCAGAATGTGTGTATCACGCGCCTTTCTTATTGGTCTATGTAAAAAAGGTTGTTACCTTTTTCTCTTTCTTGTGTTAGTCCTTCTGTCCTTTTCTAAAAAGTATGCAAGTTGTCTTTTGTCTTGCATATGGGGAAAGGATCTTTGACATATAGACCAAAAAGATGGAGGGAAAATTTATTTTCGAAACCTTTCCCTTTGTCTTTATAATTGTGTCTTTCGGATGCCTTTTTCTCTTGACATCCGGATGCTATTCAATCGGTTCTTCCTGATGCTGTTTTGGGCGATTCAAAGTTTATTTTCTTTCCAAACTTTAACTGGATTCTTTCCTTTCATACTTGACTTGGACTTTGGATGTTTTTGTTATATGTCCGGATAAAGTGACTTAGGTCTTTTTGTACTTTGGTGTTTTGTTTACTTCAAACCTGATCCAAATTATTTATTATTCATGATCATTATTTCCAACAAGAAAAGTCATCTTTGACTTGGAGGCTGCTCAATCATTGTTAGTAAATCAAATCAACTTATTGTTTATGCACCTAGAGTTAATAATATCTATTCTGTTAACATTAAGAATGAGAAAAAGAATATATGCTTGGTGTCTAAAAAAGAAGAATTATGGCTTTGGCACCGGAGGTTGGGACATGTAAGTATAAACTTCCTATCTAAATTAGCTAAAAAGGAATTGGTTATGGGTTTGCCTAAGGTTGCTTTTAATAAGGAATAAGAAAAAGAATATATGCTTAGTGTCTAAAAAAGAAGAATCATGGCTTTGGCATCGGAGGTTGGGACATGTAAGTATAACTTCCTATCTAAATTAGCCAAAAAGGACTTGGTTGTGGGTTTGCCTAAGGTTGCTTTTGATAAGGATCACATATGCACTGCATGTCAATTAGGTAAATAACATAGAAAAAGTTTCCCTTCCATCTCCTATATACCTTCCAAGAGAGTTCTTGAACTCTTGCTCATTAATCTCTTTGGTCCAATCAAATCAATGAGTTTAGGTAAAAGAGAATACACTATAGTCATAGTGGATTATTATTCTCGTTATACCTGGGTTGCTTTGCTGGCTAGCAAAGATGAAGCCTTTGACAATTTCTCAAAAATATTCATCTGGATAGAAGTAGAACATGGCGTAAGCATTGCACACATCCGGAGTGATAATGGAGGAGAATTTTAAAATAAGGAATTTGCTGAATTCCATAAATCCCAGGGCATTGAGCACAACTTCTCTGCTCATCATACACCTCAATAGAATGGGCTTGTTGAAAGGAAGGACAAAACAATAGTTGAAATGGCTCAAATAATGGTAAATGAGAATAGATTACCTAAAAACTTTTGGGATGAGGCCGTAAACACTGCATGTTAAATTTTAAATAGAGCTCTCATTAGAAAGATCATAGACAAAACCCCATATAAAATCTGGAAGGGAAGAAAACCCAAGCTTTAGATGTAAATGCTACATCCTAAACGATAGAGAGCAACTAGGAAAATTTGATCCTAAATATGATGAAGCAATTTTCCTTGGCTACTCAACACATAGCAAAGCTTACAGAGTATATAACAAATATACACAAACCGTGGTAGAGTCAATACATGTAGATTTCGATGAGACTAACCATGCAGGCAAGAAAAGCCAAGATCCGGTTGAGACAACTCTGGACGAAGCACAATCATTGAAGACTCAAGATCCCTTTTAGATCAAGAAGTATAAGGAAGAGGATGAACCAATAAATTTCAACCAAGAACATCTTCCAAATAATCCCTTGAATGCTTAAATTGATTTCGATGATGTACAAGAAGAAGATGAGGAATTGGATGCAGCCATAGAGCAAGCTCCAGAAATCTATGAAGATCTTCTAAGGGAAATAAGGACACAAAGAAACCATCCATGGAAGCTATCTTGGATAATGTCCAAAATCCAGTCAGAACCAGAGGACAACTTAACCGGGTGACGAGGCATGCTTCTTATATCTCTCTCATAGAACCAAAGAAGTTTTAAGATGTAGAAGGAGATGAAATTTGGATGATGGCAATGCAAGAAAAGCTAGATCAATTCACTCAAAATGATGTCTGGGATCTAGTACCTCCACCGGAAGGAAAGTCATCGGTACCAAGTGGGTATTCCAGAACAAGCTAGATAAATCCGGAGTTGTTGTGAGAAACAAAGTAAGACTGGTTACTCAAGGCTACAACTAGCAAGAAGGAATTAACTTTGAAGAAACATTTGCTCCAGTAGCAAAATTGGAGGCAATCCAGATACTATATGCTTTTGCATCATTTATAGGATTCACCCTATTTCAAATGGATGTCAAAAGTGAATTTCTAAATGGAGTCATCAAGAGGAAGTATATGTCAAGAAACCACCTGGATTTGAAGACTCGAAGCATCCAGAGCATGTGTACAAGTTGAAGAAGGCCCTCTATGGATTGAAGCAAGCACTAAGAGCCTGGTATAAGAGAGTCACTTCATTTCTCAAATCTAAGGGTTACATCTGGGGTAAGGCAGACACAACCCTTTTCATCGAAAAGAAGAAAAGTGATGTCATTATTGTCTAAATCTCTGTGGATGACATCATTTTTGGAGCAACAGATGAAAGGATGTGTGAGGAATTCAGCTCTCAAATGCAGAAGGAATTTTAGATATCGATGATGGGAGAACTCAACTTCTTCCTTGGTCTGCAAATCAAATAGAGTTCGGATGGGATTTTCATAAACCAATCCAAATACACCAAGGAGATTCTAAAGAAGTTTGAGATGGACAAAAGTAAGCCAATGTCCACTCCTATGGGATCAGATACAATCCTTTCAAAGGATTATGAAGGAGAAGCAGTTGATCAGAAACTTTACAAAGGAATGATTGGATCACTTCTATACTTAACAGCTAGCAGACCTGACGTATATTATGTAGTTTGCTACTGTGCAAGATATAATGCAAATCCAAGGGATTCACATCTCAAGGTAGTGAAGAGAGTTCTTAGATATCTCCTAGGAACCACTGAAGTTGGCCTATGGTATCCTAGTAATGGAAATTTCACCTTGCAAGGCTACACTGATGCAAACTCTAGTAGTGATACCCTTGAGAGAAAAAGCACATCTAGAGGCTGCAATTTTCTTAGAGAATGCTTAGTATCATGGTACAACAAAAAGCTAACTTCAGTAGCATTATCAACCACGGAAGCTGAGTATATGGCTGCTGGAACTTGTGTTGCTCAACTCCTTTGGATTAAACAACAATTAGAAGGTTATGGTGTTCTAGCAGTATGTGTTGATGTTATGTGTGATAACAAAGCGCAATTGATGTGTTAAATAATCTAGTGCTATATAGTAGGATGAAGCATGTCAATATCAGACACCATTTCATTCGAGATCATGTAATGAAGAAGGAGGTCATCTTGGTCAACATCCCAACAATGAGCAAAGGGCAGATATCTTTACTAAGCCAATAAGTAAAGATCAATTCAAGAAGCTAAGTGAGTCAATTGGAATGTCTAATCCAATTTAAAGAAAGATTCGGAAGACAACAACAGTTACTCCTGATTTTCTACAAGTCAAAAGATCAAGAGAATGAAGAAAAATTGACTCTAGATTCGGAGAGAAATCTTGCCAGCTGAGTAGACAAGGAGTGACAAATGGTAGTAAAAGTGCAAAAGGTAACTGTACACATTTTGAATTTCAAACGTTTATTGGGGAGTACACGCGGGGTAAAAGGCACTGTTTTAAAAAAAATAAACCGTTCCAATTCTCTGATTAAAACTCCATTTACCTCTTTCCTCAAATTTAACTGCCACATCATTAATCCTATTATCTTCAAATGATCTAGATTACCATTCTACCCTCATCTTGAAAACTCTATAAAAGCCCCCAAAATCCTTCTTCATCTTCACGTGAGCAACTAATCTACTGTTACTCTGCTATTTTATTTCTAGAATCCCTAAAATTCCCAAATCCTTTCTAAAATTCTCAAATGGAAAACATTGAAACCCAAACCATTCCTCCTCCCAAAAACATCTTTAACGAGACTGAACTTAAGAATGGAGGTTATACTCCTCTTAAACTAAAAACCCTGATACAGTAGTCCCTTCAGATTATTTGGGCAACAATTTCTTATTCAGCACAGAACCCTACTCTCAACTTCTCAAAGACCAACATCTTGAGGTCTTCCTTTCAATGAACTACCCTACCTATTCGGATCTTGTAAGGGAATTCTATGACAACCTCACTATCCACTACTACTATGATGCACTCAGGACAATAGTACAAGGAAAAGTAATCACACTTAGGCCCTATTCTTTTCAACTTATACGTAGCAGTACTGAACTAAACTAAACTGAACTTAATTTAGTGTAAATTTATATGTATGCAGTACTAAACTAAACTAAACTAAACTGAATAGAAGTTGAAAAGAATAGGACCTTACTCCGGAGTTCTTTGTAACTCACTTCCAGATGAAGAACAATGGAGTATAAATGAGAAATGACGGCGATGAACTCAAGGTCAAATATGATGCCAAGCTATGGCTTCTGGAACGGTATTTCGAAGACAAACTCTCCACTTAATGGCCAGAGACTCCCAAGTTGCTACACTTTATACTGGCAAAGTTCATTTTAATCTGAAAAGGCTCCCTCACCACCATATCCTCGTTCTAACACTGTGTTCTTTAGCACTGGGTGGAGAGCAGAGTCCTGAACATGCCTGTTCTAATTATACACTTTATGAAGTAGCATAAGTACACCCATGGTGCGCTCATCACCAAAATACTCTATAAGAATGGGATAAATCTATCCGAAGTCCCATCTGTTCAAGGGAAGGAGATTCTTAAGAAGAATTTCAGAATACTAACATTTGGTGAAACTTGGGATGAGGAGAAGGCCTTAAGACTGAAGAAAGAGAGGCAGGAGAAGAGTAAGGTCCGGAAGGCTAGAGTGGAAATAGCTCTCGGAGGAAAAAGCATTAGAACTACCAAGCCCAAATCTCAAAGGAAAGTAAATCTAAAGCCGGTTATAGAAGAGGATCAAGAGAATGAGGACGCCCTTACTCTCAATCAATTAATGAAAACAACACCTATAAAAAGGCTAAGAGGGAGGCTTATTAAAGCTGCTTGCAAAAAGGGGAGAAAAGAAGACCCGACCCTTACAAAAACACTTTAAAAAATTATTGAAGATGTTAGTGAATCCGACAGTGAAACTGGGGAAGATGAGCTCATTCAACAGAGAAGGAAGCTACAACATAAAGGAACAAACTTCATTGCGGCAATAAGGCACAACGAGTGAAGCTTCAAGTGCAAAAACCTACCTCCGGTATCTCAATAAATGAGCCCTTTCCCAAGGATCCTAGAGTGGGGGAGATAGTTGTGGCTCAACAATCAAAAGGGAAGGAGATTATGGTCTTTACCAAGCCAATTATTTAGGACAACATTATTCCAGAGGATCATCAGTGTGTTGAAATGATGGATGTAGTAGCGGATAATCTCAAGGTTGATCAACTCACTAAGAAGGGACCCAGAGGCTCTTCCGGCACTACAACTGACATTAGTCTACCCATAGTCATTTCCTCTAAAGATCTGGCACTTCTCCAAGAGAGTGAATATCCAAAGGAAGAACTTTATGTGTTTAAGGAATGAGATGAACCACTTTCGGGAACCCTTTGAATCAAGTAGTGGAAGTGATTGAAGTGGAAAGTCCTGAAAAGGCATCTGGAGTGAATGTTAAGGATAGTGCCAACATTTAGAATGAGATAGAGGAAGTAAGATATATAAGCCGTGGAAAGGCAAATGAAGAGAAGATTAAGGATAATTCCATTCATCCTGAAGCTGATTTTGGGGAAGATAGAGAAGAAGATAAGACAATAGAGTCTACTAAACAACAGTTCACCAAGGTAACTCCTAATCTTGACTCAAATAATGCTACTGAAATGGTTGGAGATGCCATTGAAATTCAGCACAGCTTAGATGTAGATAACCAAAATGCATCTAAGGACAATGAGTCTAACTCGGAGCTTAGTGCTCCAGAGGAGGGAGATGGTTTGGGACCCGCGGAGCACACTTCTAAAGTGGACTCAAAGTGCGAGGCACCATTGAAGGCTGAGAAGATATGAATGGCCCTTAGTCGATTGGAGCAAGCCACCATTGAAAGGGACAGAGAAGACGAGATTAAGAAAATGCTCGAGGGTATATGTGTGCAATTAAGGTCCGTGGAGAGCTTTATGAAGGAAAAATCCATGACTCCGGATCTTAAGGAAGAACTGGGAGAAATAAAGACTATAATCAAGAGCATTAAAAAGATAGTGGATTTATTCCCTAAAGCAAAACTAGTAGCAAAAAGCTCACTCTCTAAAATCACTCAGGTGTTGAATCAGTTAACTTCACACATTGCAGGAGAAAATCGCTCTGTAACTTAAGCTATGCAACAATCATGGGCCAAATAACCTCCTCATCAACTGACTTAAAAGCAAAACTAAAGGAGTATATCGAGAGCAAGTTTAAAAACTTGGAAAAATTCATTACCACTGCTATCACAAAATCCTCAAAAGATGTCTCCTATGGTCTAACCTTGCTAAATGAAGAACATCAAGTCTCTCAGGAGATATTGTGTAACTTTCTTAATGAAGCGCTACCCAACCTCCAAGAGAAACACATGAATGATGCAAGCGATGATTTCTAGTGCCATCTCTCCGAAATAGAAAAGCTTATCAATACCTGGAAGGATAATTTCAACAAAGAACTCAAAGTCCTTAATTTTAGTCTACATAACTGCTGGAGAGACATGATCCAAGAAGTTGAACAATTGAAATCAAGCATGTCTCAACTCTCGCTCACCACTTCATCCGGATCTTCACCTGATATTCTGAAAAGCCTTCTCCTCCAAATCATTCAAGAACTTATCCAGCATATTGGGGATATCGGATTTTAGGGGCACCAGTGCAATCTAACTCTTCTCAAGGCAATGTTCCCATTCTTTGAAGCAGAAGATAGGCAACATGCTCTTAAATTGCATCCAGATCTCACCAAGTCCTATTCTAAGCTCTAAAAACTCATCAAGCCAATCCTAATGCCTATAAACCCCTAAGCTAATGCAAACAAAAAGGGGAGAAGAGCACAAGTACAAGCAAGGAAGGTGAAGCTTCTCAGAAGTAGTTTATCTTGTATAAAATTGCTATTTTTGTAAGATTTTGCAATAGCTAATTTTGTACCATTTTCACTTATATATCTCTCTATTTGTAATCCACACTTCACTTGATGTTAACTATTGTTAACAACAAAAGTATATATAGTGAAAAATACTTACACAAAATTTCTTCTAAGTACAACTACCAATTGTACTTCAAAAACTTAGAAGCTAGAATGCAAAAAAAATTGGGGGAGTTAGGATTCTACAATTATGGGGGAGTAAACTTGTAAATGACTAAGGATCAAGAATATTACTTAGCCCGTAAAAATCCTATGCTTATGTTTTAATGTACTTACATTTTTGTTTCCATAAAATGGGGGAGATTGTCGAAAAACAATGATCTAGAAGAATCAATACAAGAACAGATTCGGATCAGGTTTGAAGTAAACAAAAACACAAGAGTCCATGATAAGTAATCCGGATACACACTGAAGACTTCAAACAACTAAGTCCATATTGAACGTATCCAGTTAGAGTTTGAAATGGAAACAAGCTTTTAACCCTTCAAAGATAGCATCCGGAGAAAGATTGATTGAAGAGCATCCGGATAAATTAACTCAGAAGACATCCGGAAGACTCAATTATCAGCACAAAGGGAATTTATTTGAAAGTTACAATTCCCTCCAATTTGGTCTAAAGTCAATATTCCTTTTTCCTTGAAGAATGAAAAAGTGACTACTTTCACGCATTTCACAAAAGGACAAATATCTAACTTGGAAAGAGAAAAAGGCAACCACCTTTTTAACCTAGACCAATCGTATGGCGTATGGAGCTCAAACTAATGACAAAGTTCACCTAGAATTTGGTAGTGCGCAAAAAACTAAACAAATGACTACTAGCAGCTTTTTGCATCAATCCATAGAATTCAAACGGGCCAAAATGTGTCTCCAATGGATTGATGAATGGCTTGGGATGCACCACATCATACCTGATCAACGGTGAAGATTCAATCTACCTCAATGGTATACAATGGCTACATTAATGATCAAAGCCTGTAAAAGGAGATCTTTACAATTTGAGAAGGTGCAGGTTGATTTCATTAGAAGCTACTAAGAGAAAACACAAGCTATTTGAATCATTGAACTAATCCCTCCAAGAATTAGAAAACTCCATATCTGTTTTGTAAGAATTTTCAAGTGTTTTATAAACTTGAAGAATTCAAAAACCAAACTATGAGCGGACGACCTTTTTCCCGTAAGGACCGAGTGAAATGTGTAGCACGAGGGGAAATAACGAGTGATGTGAAGCAAGCCGAGGGATTGATCCTCATTTTAGTGTGATAAAAAGAAAGATTGATAAAATAGATGTTGATGCTGACTTTAAGTCCAATTTGCATATTAAGGGATACGAGACTTGAAATCCCGTATTTAAAATAGAGTCGCCACTTAGTTTAGCTCAATCGGGAAATTTTTGGTATGATTTTCCCACTGGGTGGTAGACTATACCTTAAGCAGAGATTCCGAGTTCGGATGATGTTATATATTTTTCATTAGGCCAAGTTAAAAGATTTCATTCTTTCTTAATCGATTTTAATCCACCCTATTTATTGTGTTTTCGATTTATATGTTGTTTTCGCGTTATCAAGCAATTAAAGCGATAAATAAATTATTATTATAGTCATCCAAAAATAAATGCAGAAATTAAAATTATTACAAGGCTTTTTCAAATCCTATACATTTTTCTAAACAATAAATAAAATATCGGATGGGCTAGCATACATCTAACCTAAATCTACGTGCATAAAATGGTTAGCATAGATATGCCATGTATATAGGGTATGTCACTCATAGAGGTGCCCCCGGCATAGGGTCAGGGGGCGGAAGCCCCCCGTAGGGTCCAAGGGGAAGCGCCCCTCGCGGGGTTGAGGGGCAGGGCCTCCGATGGGGTCGAGGGGTGGTAGCCCCACTCGGGGTTTTGGGGGTAGCACCCATGACGGGGTCTGGGGGCAGAGCCCCCGGCTGGGGTCAAGCTACCCAGTTAGCTCAAAAATTTTTGATTTTAGAATACAAGTTCCCTTTGAAAAATTCATTTTTCCAAACAAATTTTAGGAAAAAGTCCATTTTGGACACGATCGTTATTTTAACCAAATTATTAGTGAAAATGCCACATGTTATAGGGTTTGGACCGTTTTCGAGGAGTTATAGACTCCTATCATTGCATTGTACATCCTAGCTTCAAAAATTAAAATAGGTCAAAAAATAAATAAAAAACAAAATTGCTGTCTAAAAGGCCATGCAGTCAGCGGCATGACTGAGACGGCCGACGACATCATTAATGCTGCTAGCGGTATCAGTTATACAAGCAGGCTACATGACTTTTTGGATACCATAAAGAAAGGATCCTGTAAGAAAATGGGGCCATTGGGGGCAAGTGAGGCCACTAGCGGTATCAACGACGCCACTAGCGACATGGTTGATACCGCCGGTGGCTTTAATTTCTTGCAGCAACTATTTTTGGCCGAAAAGCAACCAAAAACCTAAAACTATACACAAACAACAACCAAAACATAACAAATATGTAAAATGGAAGCCAAAGAGCTACGAGACTCGGAATTTTTACCTCCGGGCCGTGAATCCACCTCTTCGTCATCCGTATGTCACCTCCGGGGAGCTCAAATGATGATTTTGGAAAGTAAGGGGTGATTTAGTCTTCAAATCCTACTTTGAGTGATTTCTAAACTTAATATGCACCTAGATATCAAAGAGTTCAGTAGAGAAAAACCAAGAAACGATGAATTGAATCCTCTTTTCTTACCTTTTCTGAACTTTATCCCACTAAAGCTACCTAAAATGCTCAAAATTTACTTGAAATTTTGAGTTGAGGGAGAATGGAATGGCTGGAAAATGGTGCTTATGTAGGCTAAAATCCGTTGGAAATTGTCTTGGATCAATTATCCGTCGAATATTGAGCAAAAAAGGCAGACATCTATTCTGTTGAGGAAATGATGCCACCGGCGGTATCGATGAGGCCGCCGACGGCCTCACCTTCCTGACAAGTCTGAAAAGTAGCAAGATTCGTGCCCAAAATCGCGAAGAAGGAGAGGAAATCCAGTAAAAGGTGATTTTGACCGAAAAACTGATATATTGGGGTGTATTTTTGACTTTTAATGGGAATTTTGGACTAAATTATTTTTTTAGGTGAAAATCATCGGTCTGAGCTACCACCGGACGTGTTACTAGACGCGCTAAATTGAATTTTGCCAAAAATAAAATTCGTAGAGAATTTTATATCGGTAATAAAAATTCCAAAAAAGAATTTTTATCACGAGGAATTAAATCGAGCATACGTCATCATCGTCTCGCGAGAGGGACTGTAAAATTCTGTGCTCACAGGCTACCCCTTGGGGGATGACTGCTTCTATAGGTCAGTATGATCGTACAAAAGAGCAAGGGATAGGAATTATACCTGATGGATGATTGGTTTGCCCCTTGGTCGGGCTTGAGCTTTATAGATTTGATATGCCCCTTGCTCGGGCTTGGGCTTTGATGATTTATTTGCCCCTTAGTTGGGCTTGGGGTTTGATGATTTATTTTGCCCCGTGGCCGGGCTTGAGCTTTGAGGAGTGGTTTGCCCCTTGTTCAGGCTTGGGCTTTGAGGAGATCTTGCCAAGAAAGATCCGAAGAGCCAGGTTGGTGTTGCACCTACAAGGGTCTGAGAAGCCAGATTGGTCTTGCACCAAGAAGGGTTCGAAGAGCCAGGTTGGACTTTGGTGGAGAGAGTTTTCCAAGTGGGTTCGAAGAGCTAGATTGGTCTTTCACCAAGAAGGATCCAAAGAGCCAGGTTGGTCTTTCGCCAAGAAGGGTCTCCGAAGAGCCAGGTTGGTCTTTCACCAAGAAGGGTCTGAAGAGCCAGGTTGGTCTTTCGTGGAGAAAGTTTGCCAAGTGGGTTCGAAGAGCCATATTGGTCTTTGGCTAAGAAGGATTCGAAGAGCTAGGTTGGTCTTTCTCCAAGAAGGGTCTGAAGAGCCAGGTTGGTCTTTCGCCGAGAAGGGTCCAAAGAGTCAGGTTGGTCTTTCGCTAAGAAGGGTTTGAAGAGCCAGGTTGGTCTTTCGCTAAGAAGGGTTCGAAGAGCCAGGTTGGTCTTTCACCGAAAGGGTCATACGAGCCAGGTCGGACTTTAGTGCATGGGATGCCCCCCTGTAATTGGTAGCAAGCACCTTTGGTTCTGCAGCAAGTGTCCTTTGAGTAGCAAGCATTTCTTATTTTGCATTTTACATAAACTGTCATTTGTAGATTGTATGAGGTGCCCCTGTATTAAGAATTGGAGAAACTCGAGTTAGTCATAGGATAAGTTATGTTTTTATTGCTTGATCAATTTTGTGAAACAAAAATATTTTTGCCCCTTCGATCAAGCAGTAAAAATAGAAGAATGAACTGTAAATTTAGTTAGGATTTTCTGGGGGGTCCAAAGGAGTCTTTGTAGAGGCTTAACGGGTCATCTAAACCATCTTAAGCGTACCCCTTGAGGTTTATTTTTGATCGGTAGATGACTCCGAGCAGTTGAAGAGAACTTTGCCCTTTCCAAGTGCTTCTTGTTGATTTGCGGATGTCCCAAGTGGCTAGAGGAAACTGTGCTACTTTCAAATGCCCCTTGTTGATCGGTGGGTGTTGATAATTGGTTGGTTTAGCTTGATCAATATGTTCAAGATCTTGCCCCTAGCTTTCATGCCTTGATAGTTTTCCTTTGGATGTCATGGGAAATAAGAATTGAAAGAGTGTATGCATGAAATGCGTGTATTAAAGATGCATGATTATGCGGTATTCCATTGAATCACATTAGATGACACCTCTGTAGTGACCAGGTGGGCTCATGTGACAGGAGGGACGTTCTTGAAGGATGATTATGATGAAGGGCTTAGTCCCAAGTATGAGTTCAATTTGAGGCTCGACCTTCTTATGGGGAGGACAAACGATGTTTATCTTTCTCCCAATGATGGCATACCTTTACTTTTCTTGATCATTTTTTTTATTTTGGTTCTAAATTTTATATAGACTGCCCCTAGGGGTTTTCAATCTATTGAACCTTGTCTTAACTTTTGCCTAGATCGCCCTTTCAAGTTTTCAATCCAGCAGACATGTTTCTAGCATAGACCATCCTTTTCGGATTTTCAGCCTATCTTCTTTTTTTCTTCTTTTTTGTTTTTTTTCTTCTTTTTTATTTATTATTATTTTTTTAGTCTTTATTTTTGCCTGGACAGCCCTTTTCGGGTTTTCAATCCAGCAAACTTATTTTCAACTTTTGCATAGATCTTGATGTTTTTAGCCTATCCGGATTTATTTGTCTTTTAAATGTTGAATTGTTGTGCACTTGTACGGATGAGCTCTGAGTACCCTCCATTAAGTTTACTCGTGATGTTTTCACCATTTGGCTACCAAGCATTCATACAATCACAAGCATAAAGATTTTAGTATGAAAGACACTTTTAGTGATTGAATTTAACATGAGTACAAGATGGTAACCATTTCCATTAATTGAACTCCTGGTGTTAACCAGTCTTTACAGATTTTCAAGTTAACATCTTATCTTTTTCTCTTGTGGCCTAATTTCTACGTGAACTGCCCTTTTCGGGTTTTCAGTTCAGCAGACAATTTCATAAAGAGATACCCTAATTTTTGCCCGGCTGGTTTGCAAAATACCAACTATCGGGTGTCACCCTAATTTTTGCCCGATCGATAAAGGATCGAAAGGCAGGTGATTTATTATATACGTTTTTTTGTTATTCTACTTTTCTGATTTATTTCTTTTGATTTAGATCTGATCACGCTTAAGCCTGTCCTGGTCGATTAGGTCAATGAACTTGCTCTCGTCCAAGCTCGTGACCTGGATTACCTTGTTTACTGAGTACTTTCTTGATCGTATAGGGGCTTCATTCTAATTTCGATTGGCGATACCGTAAGGGCTTGGTTCGTGGGAGTTTTGATGCTTATGAAGTTCCTTCTTGATTGGCTTGTTCACTATTTTGAATGCTTCTTAATCATTGTTTGTGTAGAAGGGGTTGTGGTCAATTGCACATCTCTCAATTAATTTGGAACTTGCCCCTTGAAATTGGATTCTTCTGTCTGAGGTGATGCAACGAAATGGGTCATGCCAATCTAAGAGATGTTACTTTTCTTCGATTAATTTAGAACTTGTCCTCATGAAATTAGATTTCATTGTGTAAGCTCAAGTGACGAGATGTATAATACCAAGCCAAGACATGTTCTTTCACGAATTTGATTGTCTTCTTGATGTTCAGACAGGAGCAGGATTTGGCTTTTGGCTGTCTTGAGAAGTATTGCATGAACATTTTGGTGAGCTTGTATCCAAGAGTTGGTGATGGTTGAATCATGTCGATCATATTTATCCTTTATGATAGGAGTGGCTAAAGAGTAGAGAGACTGTGAAGCCCGATAGGAGGACGGTGTCACAAACTCCCATGAATCTGTTATCAATAAGCCTTTTTATCTTAGCGGTGCAATTGCAATTTGAGTTTCATAAGGCACAGACGACCCACTGAATCTTCTTTCTGATAGTCCATGTGGTGGTTGTAAAAGGTGAAGCTTCTATTTGATTGGCTTGCACTTGGTTACTTTTTGGGGATGGGATGCTTGGAAATTTGGTGACCTATTCTAAGTGTATCTTCGTATTCTAGGGTTAAGCGTTATCACGATCTTTAAGCACCTTTATTATCTCTCATTTTTTAGCAGGAGTTAAATTATTGGAAATGGTTACCACTTGAGAAATTTTATTTGTACTCAAACTAATTTCACACAATAAAGTATCTCGAATACTAAAAATGTCATGCGTATGCTCATATGAATGCGTGGACCAATTAGACAAAATAAGACAAAAGTAAATGAAACCAAATTGTTCATCGAATTGAAAGTTTTAACAGTGGAATTGTTCAAAACTAAAGAAAATTACAAATTTAAATAGTCATTCTCCACATACAGAGGGTCTTGCAAGATCACACCTTCAGGCATGTTGGAATTGATATCTCTACTTGCCACCGAATTGTGGCAGGGGGTTGTTCATGGTGCTGGGTGCCTTCTCGGGTTTATCAATTTTCTTATCCCTTACCAGACATTGTATAGTGTTGAGTAGGTTTCTACAATTATCGGTGTGATGGCCTATCTGAACGTGATACTCGCAAAAGTTGTTCTCATTCTCAGGTTTATCATTCTCAAGTTTAGGCAGCTTATACTCATGGAGGGATTTGAGAAAACCAGCCTCCCACAACCTAGTGAAGATTGTTCTAAGTGGAAGCTTATCAGGATTCACTAAGATAAATGGGATGGCATTAGGTTAGACTGTAGTGACTACTGGTGTTGTCTGACTAACCGCCTAAACCGCATTAGGAGCCTTAGGCTCGATAGGTGTATGGCTCACGACAGGGCTATCATTGTTCTTCCTATACCATGGTTTTTCGACCCTTTCAGCTGTTTCGTACTCTACCTTGTGCTCAATTTTCTTGGCCTTTTTGAATACCACCTTATACAAGGGAAATGAGTCGGTGGCCATCTCTTTGAGGAAAATGGGAAGAGACCCCTTCTAGGAGTTTAACAATCATCTCCTCAAGGCTCATCTTATATTTCATCAAGACCTGAGTCGACATCCACTGGTAAAAGTACTGACCCCTTCGAGGTACTGGAGAGTCATCTCTATCATAGCGTTGAAACTATAGTGCTCTTTCAAAGCCTCAGAAAGAAGTTTCCAATTATTGACAACTTGCTGAGGGAAAGTGTTATACCATTCAAGAGCAAGGCCCCATAGAGAGCACGAAAACATTTCAGCAAGGACCTTATCACTTAGCTTCTTCACCCTCATGACCCTTTGATACATAATGATGTGAGAAGCAGGGGTGCCAGACCCATCATAGGGTGCCATATTGGGCGTAATGAAGTTATCAAGGACCCAATCCTCATTTTATTTAGGTTCCTTGGCAGCCAAGAGTTGACGGATATAGGCTTCAATCTCGGGTGTCACACCCTGAGGTTGCGTGACCTGGTCATTGATCGGTTAATAGTTGAAAGCTATAGCCTCGGGTGTCATGTCTGAAGATTACATGACCTGGTGGTTCGAAACTGGCGGAGATGGTGGAGGAATGTCCAAGCGGGGACGAGCAATCAACTGGCTACTTAAAGGGTTTTGGGGTAGGTAGTACCCCTGGGAGTTCCCATAAACTAAGGAGGAGTAAAAGACGGCAGAGGCTGGATTAGCCCGCTGGAAGGAGATGGAAAATGGTGAGTGAATACTGGAGGGGCTGAACTCTGACCCAAAGGTGTCGGATGGTAAGGCACAATCGAAGGGGTTGCCAAGGTTTGTAGAAAAGCAAATGTTTGCCCAAACTGAAACAGGCTTGCCACAGGTTGAGTTGAGGGTGTTGGGTAAAAAATAGGTGCAACAGGTCTTGTCCCTACCAGATCGGCCAACACCTATGTTGAACCATTCTGGGCTTGTATATTGGACTCAGAGACCCGGTGAAAGTTCTTATCTTCAAGGGCTTGCTTGATGGCCGCTTTGATGGTGGTTTGAATAGAGGCTTGGAATGCTTCTGAGTTCAGAAATTGAGACTACAGCACTACCGAAGTCAAAACTCGGGGGCGGCTGAGATCCTGTTCCCAAGGTAGGAGTATGACCTACCTGCTCCTCAGGCGGAGGAGGGTTTTCATCATTGTTTGGGAAAGACATGACAGGCTAAGAGGAATTCTGACCCAATTGAATTTGCTCTGAATTTGACTCCTCACTAGAATCAGTATTCGAAACCCCTTTGACTTTCGTTGTGACTACCAGGGTGAGAGAATGATGAATCAGATGGTGCTCGGGCCTTCTCCAAACTGGGGTGTGACTATAACTTTGCCTCCTCCTAGCTGAAACCGTAGGTAGCGGATGAAATCATGCATAAATTGGGCAATGCCATGGATGGGGTGAATGAGTTTTATCTAATAACGAATACATGGTATGTATGGCTACACATAGACATGGTTAGCAATGATGCGACAGCTTATCCCTCTAACATACGTGGTATGTTCGCACCCCTCGTCACGCATAGTGATATGTCTTGACTGAATGGGGGCACAAAAGAAGTCCTACGGATGTTGCTAAACCTCTTCCATGAATGGACATTGGTAAGGGTAAGTTAAGTGATTTTATGGCTCTTGAAGTCAATGCATGGGTGATGCATGAACAGATAGCATATAGCACACGATGCGTCCGTCTTCAGACCTTAAGACTCCAGCGTAGTGCCTTTTTAGAAAAGATGGAGTTTGGTTTCTTCACCGGTAATGGTGAAAGAAGTGCGTCCCAATATTTTTCATTATTTTGGTAATCTTAAGGGGATGAAGTGCTAAGGCTTTTTCTAGCACGGTTTTGGTATGGTTGTTGATGTAGAAGGTTCCTATTTACCTTGATTCCACGTTACTCAACCACTCCCCAAATAGGTGCGATCGCAGGAGTTTACGTGTTGGTTAAAATGAGTGATCCACCCGCTAGGCATCCTCAATTCCAAACAGGGCATGAGTGATACTTTCACGAGCTTCTCGGGTAAAAATGGGGCACCTAAAAATTACTGAACTATCTACACGCATAAGGATAAAATGTTACAAAAAAGAATGAAGTTTTAACTTGGCCAATGATTTCAATACATCATCAAAATCCTTTAAAACTTATTGAAAATTTTTAAGTTCAAGTTTCAAGAGCTAAATCCCTAGCAGAGTTGCCACTGTGAGCGGACGACCTTTTTCCCGCAAGGAACTCTTGAGATGCATAGCATGAGAGGAAATAATGAGCGCTGTGAAGCGAGCCGAGGGATCGATCCTCATTTTAGCGTGATGAAAAGAGGGATTGATAAAATTGATGTTGATGTTGACTTTAAGTCCAATTTGCACATTAAGGGATACGAGACTTGAAATCCCATATTTTAAAATAAAGTCGCCACCCGATTCAGCTCAATTAGGAAATTTTTGGTATGATTTTCCCACCGGGTGGTAGACCATACCTTAAGCAGAGATTCCGAGTTCAGATGATGTTATCTATTTTTCATTAGGCTATGTTAAAAGATTTCATTCTTTTTTAATTGGTTTTAATCCACCCTATTTATTGTGTTTTTAGTTTATATATTGTTTTCGTGTTATCAAGCAATCAAAGCGATAAATAAATTATTATTACTGTCATCCAAAAATAAATGCAGAAATTAAAATTATTACAAGGCTTTTTCAAATCCTATACATTTTTCTAAACAATAAATAAAATACCGGAAGGCCTAGCATACATCTAACCTAAATCTACCTGCATAAAATGGTTAGCATAGATACGACATGTATACAGGGTGTATCACTCATAGAGGCACCCCCGACAGCAAGGTTGAGGGTCAACAACCCCCTGTGGGGTCAAGGGGCAGCGCCCTCAATTGGGTCGAGGGGCAGTAGCCTCTCACGGGGTTATGAGGTAGCGCCCCGGATGGGGTACGGGGGCAGAGCCCCCAGTTGGAGTCGAGCTATCAGGTTAGCTCGAAAATTTTTGATTTTAGAATACAAGTTCCCTTTGTAAAATTCATTTTTTCGAACGAATTCTAGGGAAAAGTACATTTTGGACACGGTCGTTATTTTAACCAAATTATTAGTGAAAATGCCACATGTGATTGGTTTTGGACCATTTTCGGGGAGTTTTGGACTCCCGTCATTATACTGTACATCCTAGCTTTGAAAATTAAACTAGGTTAAAAAATAAACGAAAAATGAAACTGCTATCGAGAAGGCCGTGCCGCCTGCAGTATGACTGAGGCTGCCGACAGCATCATTGATGTCGCTGGTGGTATCAGTTATAAAGGCAGGCTACATGACTTTCTGGATACCATAAAGAAAGGATCCTGCAAGAAAATGGGCCCACTGGGGGCAAGTAAGGCCACTAGTGGTATCAACGATGCCGCTGGCGGCATGGTTGATACCGCGGGCGGCTTCAAATGCCTCCGGCGTCTTCAGTTTCTTGCAGGAACTGTTTTTAGCCGAAAAGCGACTAAAAACCCAAAACTAAGCAAAAACAGTAACCAAAACACAATAAATAAGTTAAGTGGTAGCCAAAGAGCTACGAGACTCAGAATTTTTACCTCGAGCCGTGAATCCAGCTTATCGTGATCCGTAGATATTTCGGAGTTTAGTAGAGAAAAACCAAGAAAAGATGAATTGAATCCTCTTTTCTTACCTTTTCTAAACTTTATCCTACTAAAGCTAGCTAAATTGCTCAAAATTTACTTGAAATTTTGAGTTAGGGGAGAGTGGAACCCTTCAAATGGCTGGAAAATGGTGCTTATATAGGCTAAAATCCATTGGAAATTGCCTTGGATCAATTATCCATCGGATATCGTGCAAAAGAGGCAGACACATGTTGTGCAAAGGAAATGATGCCACCGGCGACATGGATGATGCCACTGGCGGCATGGGTGATACCTTCGGCGGTATCGATGAGGCCGCCGATGGACTCACATCCCTCACAAGTCTGAAAAGTAGCACGATTCGTGCCTGAAATTGGGGAAAAGGAGAGGAAATTCGGCAAAAGGTGATTTTTGATGAAAAACTGATATATTGGGGTGTATTTTTTTACTTTTGATGGGTATTTTGGACTAAATTATTTTTTAGGTGAAAATCATCGGTTTGAGCTACCACCGGACGCGTTACCGGACACGCCGAACTGAATTTTTCTGAAAATAAAATTTGTAGAGTATTTTATATCGGTAATAAAAATTCCAAAAAAGAATTTTTATCATGAGGAATAAAATCGGGCATACGTCATTATCGTCTCACAAGAGGGCTGTAAAATCTCAGCTCACACAAACCCTTTAACAATCTGTTGTAAGATCTCATACTTGGGTGAGTATTGAGATTGGGATTAAACTTAGAGTTGGTGCTTTAAGTGGGATCTCCTTGTAGGACTTAGCTTAGGTTTGGGTAGAATCTAAGTGGTATATCCTACTAAAGAAAAAGGACTCAGTTAGGAGTTGGTGCTTGTAGTGGTATATCCTACTTCAGGAGAAGAAGTTTTCGGAGACAAGCTCGAGAGGACTTAGCTAAGGTTGGTGCCTTAGTAGTATAGCCTACTCCAGGTAGGACTAAGCTAGAGTGAAGAACTTGGTGGTATATCTTGTAGTCCGGAGAAAAAATGTAAGGCTTGATTCTTGCCAGTTGAAAAGGAATCCACTAGTGGAAAAAGCTCAGAGTAAGGAAATTCTGGGGATTGGAGCAAGCGGGGCCGAACCAGGATAAAATTACTTTGTTTGACTTCTTTTAACCCTTTACTTTATTGCACATCATTTCGTATTTGCATCATCCATATCCACTACATCCGAAACATATCAAACACGCTACACAAGACTTTTTGAAGTTTGTAAATTTCGTAAAAAGGGTCACTCACCCCCTCTGACCTAATATACACTCTCACTGGGACCAACACTTCAATGGTAAGGTCTTGAAGTAGTACCATCCGAAGAGAGCCGTTGCACTAGCCTGATTAGGAACCAAAGCTCCGGCTAGTCCGAAGGAGTCCAACTCATATGAGGAGCTGCAGTCAAAGGAATCATAACTATCGAAGGATTCATAGTCACTACTGCCTGTTAGCACAGGTCTGTTCCGGCCCGATACGGAATAATGCCTATTTCGTTCAGTGATTAGACAAATGAGCCAAAAAGGATCGAATTGTCATTCAAAATCCGAAATTCAACAATCCACATTCCAGGGAAGCTTCGATTTAGCATTTCCTACTAAAAAATAAAAAGTCAAAGTTCGGTCAAACATAGGTAATCAGCCCGCCGACTATTTACGGATCTACAATAAAAAAATCAAATCTTATCGAGACCTTACAAGATTTTACGGGATCTGATGGTAAATCTTGTCAGATAGGTAATTAGCCTGCCGGCTAATTAACTCCCTATTATAAATACGGGGTCACCCCCCTCATTTTCAATGGACGCAAATTTTGTAAAATCTCAAAATTATCTTTGCGTCCTTTTTCAGTTCCAGGAATCCCAAAAGCCCTGAAACTCTGTCAAAACACTCCTAGATCCGAGCTCTATCACCGATACTTAGTATAAGCTCAGTCTCCAGTCTTTTTAGATCTAGATCTTACAGTGATCTTCAGTCTGAAAACAACTTTAACTTTATATTTCCTTTAGAAATAATCCAAGATTATAGCCATAATTTGGGTTAAATCTATTTTCCAACAAAATCACAATATTTGACAATTTCGGTCCTGCACCGGCTCTCAAGTCATCCTGGACGGACGAAAAGGTAAACTGAGGGTAATTGGTTCTAAGCCCAACTTTTAAATTCATTAAAACACATTTTTTATTGCTTTGTTATTACATATTACATTCCATTTCTCTGGTTAAGTGAGCCATTAGTGCCAGTTAAATTATAATATGTGTAAATAAGTTTGCAGGTACGGAGAAACATCTAAAATATGAGGAAACTCTATCCGAGTTTCCGGGCCCAGACCCCAGCGCTGCCATTACTCTACCAAAAATGTAGTAGAAAATGTCCATTTATTAAGTCAGTATAATGCCCGTTTTATTTCTTGAAGTTAATTCTTAAATAAAGCCGTTGTAATGGAGAAATCACCACAAATTCCAAAATTAACACAAACAATTCGAACAATATGAGTAGCTATTATGTTCGAACTCAGAATCTCATTTTCTTTTGGGTATAAAAATCCCATTTTAGATCAGTATACCACAAT
This sequence comes from Euphorbia pulcherrima, assembly GCA_947683365.1. Taxonomy (NCBI): domain Eukaryota; kingdom Viridiplantae; phylum Streptophyta; class Magnoliopsida; order Malpighiales; family Euphorbiaceae; genus Euphorbia; species Euphorbia pulcherrima. Next base: position 10,302,881 of record CANTUS010000016.1, read on the forward strand.
TCCCGATGGAGCTGAACCTGGTGGCATCTCTATTTTATTTTTTAATAAAGTAAAAATACTTTATTTTAAAAATATCTTTTCCTCATAAAATGTGTTAATATATTTCTCAATATAATCACATTTTTTTGCCTACAAAGCTACCGCATTTAAGCAAACTGGATTTTCTCAAACCACACCAAATACCGCAGTTTCCTCAAACTGCATCAAACCCAAAATGCGCCCCACGCATCGCATCCCGCGTGCAACCCGCGAAAGAGTCCGCCCGCTCACAGTGGCGACTCTACTGGGGATAAAGTATTTTTATAAAAACCTGACTTTTATAAAAATTCTTTTTTTGACATAATAATTAAAATATTGTTCAAATTAAATTTTGGAACTAAGGAATTCATGGTAACTTCTGCATTACACAAATTTTAGGACTGCATAGCATCTGTATTCTTTACCCCTAAAACAATTTAGGTGTCTTTTGGTGAAGTATCTCCAAGTTCGCTTAGGGCTTGAGAGATATGCGTAACGTACGAGGAGCTTGTTCGCTTAAGGGCAAGACTACCTACGTATATTATATGTGGAAAAGTTTCCTTTCATTTGCTTAGGGCCACTGGGACTCAATGCACAAAGGCGCAAGGTACCCCAAGTCGAACCCAATCTTGAGACCGAAACCCACATATAGATGAACCATAGACGCTTTCTTATAGGTCTACCCAGAAACCTTGAGTGAACGCATGCAGACTTCGCTAAGTCCCCCGTTGGCTTCAAAGCGAAGTAGCCCAATAGAGTTAAAAGGGCGGTAGGCGCGATCTAACCGTTTGCTGCATGTACAAGTTTATTAAATATAAATAAATAAAAAACGAACATCATAAGCATCACGATTGTGTGAAAACTAACCACATCTTTATGCAGCCATGACATTAACGTGTGCCATGCCATATCATTCCCTTAATCGAGACCAGTGAGTCCACTTAGGGTCACCCTTCCAGCCGAAATTAACCAAGACTAGGAGTTCACCTAGGCTCAGCTCATGAGCCGAAAGAAACCAAAACTAGTAAGTCCTTCGAGGCTCAACCCAAGAGCTGAAAGACATAAACCCTTTGAGTGACCCTAGTGTCAGCTCAACCCTTGGACCAATGAGTCTAGACCCTTTAAGTGACCCTAGTGTCAGCTCAACCCTTGGACCAATGAGTCAAAACCCTTTGAATAACCCTAGTGTCAGCTCACCCCTTGGACCAATGAGTCAAAACTCTTTAAGTGACCTTAGTGTCAGCTTAACCCCTTAGACCAATGAGTCAAAACCCTTTGAGTGACCCTAGTGTCAGCTCAACCGTTGGACCAATGAGTCAAGACCCTTTGAGTGACCCTAGTGTCAGCTCACCCCTTGGACCATTGAGTCAAAGAGCCTAGTGTGAGCACAACCCCATGGAATAATGACTTTGAGTGACCCTAGTGTTAGCTCAACCCTTGGACCAATGAGTCAAGACCCTTTGAGTGACCCTAGTTTTAGCTTACCCCTTGGACCAATGAGTCAAAACCCTTTGAGTGACCCCTAGTATCAGCTCACCACTTAGACCAATGAGTCAAAACCCTTTGAGTAACCCTAGTGACAGCTCAACCCTTAGACCAATAAGTCAAAACCCTTTGAGTGAACCTAGTGTCAGCCAACCCCTTGGACCAATGAGTGAAAACTATTTGAGTGACCCTAGTGTCAGTTCACCCCTTGGACCAATGAGTCAAAACCCTTTGAGTGACCTTGTGTCATCTCGCCCTTCGGACCAATGAGTCGAACCAGCTTTGACCAGTGAGTCAATTCACCCTTGGGCTTTAGAGTCTTATCCGACTCAGGCCCTTGGTCTTTGAACCGTGTGTTTGCAATATTCCATGAATATCGTAAGTTGTCAATTGCTCCTCTAGTGATTGGCATTGTACATCTCTATCATTCATCCATGCATTTGATCACTCATATATTCATTCATTCACCCATGAATAAGGTAAGAAAGGCTCAAAGCCTTGCCCAATGCACTTACTAACACTTGATATCTTGCCATTTCAGGTTGGAAGTGAGAGAGAAGTAGGTTGAGGCGCATTACCGGCAGTCCAAAAGTCACACCCCCACCACCGGTCGAATCTCTAGCTAGATTTTTCTCTGATCCAGAACCTAAAACTGTGATGGCAGATGATGATGCAGTTGGCCAGACTCTTAGGAGGATTCTTGATGCCCCAGAATTTGATGATATTTGGGAAAGGCTAAGTGCTATTAATGCTCAGAAAACCCAAGAACAAGAGACCGAAATAGCCACACTTAAAGTAAAGATGGTGGACATGAAGAAACTATCTCCGGCAAAGGACAAATCTGTTGCCCCCTCTATAGAGCAATATGTGGACATTGATTGATTCCTGCCTAAAGAATTAGAAGCCCTTTCGACCAACTTTGTGATGCCCTACATAGCCCTATATACTGGCACCGGACCTCCCCACGTGCATATGGAGAGTTATCTCTGAATCATGACTAGTATGAACATCCTAAGGTTCATATAGTTAACCTGTTTCAAGAAACTCTTCGTGGACCAGCCTCTGAGTGGTACATGAGAATGCCAACCGATGTAAAATCTGATTGGAAGAAGTTATGCTCTGCGTTCCTTAAAAACTATGCCTTCAATCCGAAGGTCAAGACTACTCTATAAGATCTCGAAAGAATTAAGCAACGGTTGAATGAGTCCTTCAAAGAGTTTTATCTAAGGTGGATGGCTATTCGTGTGCTTATAACTAGGGCACCTGACCAAGATGCCCTGATAGTAAAGCTTGTCGAAGGCTCTAGACCAAAATATCAGGACAAAATGAAGATAAAACAATTTGACACCTTCAATGATGTGGTAGACTCTGCCAAGAGGCTTGAAAAATATGAAGAAGAAGATCGAGCAAAGAAGCAAGAATAGCAAGCTTATACTAAACCTCGATATCGGGACAAAGGCTGTTCTTCCAAACAAGGCACCTCTAAATCCTCAAAAGCCATTCCTAAAGTGGCAGCAGTTACCCAAGTAGAGACTTACAGTCCATCTCTCCATGGCTGGAATCACTATCCCAGATTTTCACCATACTTAGGAAGTCCAACCAACTCCAGAGCATTAAGCCGTTCGCTCCGCTTATAGCGGTAGACAGAGATAATTTCTATGCTTATTGTGTGACTAAGGGGCACCGTACTAATGAATACGCTCGACTAGTAAAAGATCTATGGCAAATGATAGCTGATGGGAGAATGAAAGAGCTTGAGAAAAAGCTAAGCACTCAGATTAATCCGCTGCCAAACTTCCAAGCTATAGTAAATGCCATCAATATTCATGTAAAGGCCGATAAATATAGCATTGATGTAACAGATAACTTTTGAAACAACCTAGGATGAGGTGACAACATGATCTTTGACAACATGTATAATATTCATATGGTCGACCATTACGTCCTGAGGATGAGAAGAGAAGGGCTAGACCGATATCTTGTACTGCCACATCTCATATATCGTAGAGATTCAGATCCGAATGAAAATTTGGAGGAATTTCTCCGGTTTATGCATGAACAAGGAATAGCCATGATGGGTTTCACACCACAGTTTCCCCGATTCTTAGGAGGCCCGGGCATTGACTGGTATGATGCGATGCCACTAAAAGGACGTTGGAATTGGTACTTTATAGAGAGATCTTTCCTCTACTACTTTAGGGCATCTCAACTATACCTAGATAAGCTTTTACAGTGGTTTGCACTATAAGTAGACTGGCATAATACCGGCTGGCAAGATTACCTCCTCCACAACCTTCCATGTACACTCATCTGGGTTACATGAGTCCCAATTATGTCAGAATAAGTCTGTTTGAATTCAGGAGCTCTTCTGGGGCAGCACATCTAAAAATCCAAGAGCTATATGATCCTAAACAGGCATGGAGCAACTAGGTAGACCAGCAGAGGTATCTCGGCTTGAATCTAGGTGCAGGTGCATGAGACCCATTTGGAGAAATCCATACCAACATTACAGCATATGGTGCCCGTATGGAGGAAACATTTACCAGCATACAAACCATGGTATCTGAGTTCCATATAGCCATAGAAGGAGTCAAAGCCGAGCCAAATGTGGTAGAAGAAAACCCAGAGGAAGATCCCGAAGAAGATCCTAAGGAAGATCCCAAAAAAGATCCTGAGAAGGACCCCGAGGAGGATCCAGAAGAGAATTCTGATAATGATATCCCAGCTCAGTACACGCTAAATTGGATCTTTGAGCCATAGCCTTTCAAAAATTCAGATGAAGAGATGGAAGAATTTGTGGACTCCAGTGAATCAGATCACAAAAATAAAAGCGAAGTGGATAACTTAGGGTATGAATTAGAGACTTTCTCGAATGATGAGCTAAATCACTTACCGAGAGATTTCGAGTACAAGGCTCCCTTCTCTAATGGCATGATGGTTGATTATGATGGTGCCAAGAGCTACGCCTCTTCTCCAGAGAATGACTCCCTGGGCGCTTTATGGTCTATAACAAGTGATGATTCTGGAGACTTTACAGACTTCAACTCGGACAACGAACATGTCATTAATTTAATCTGGGATGAGGGGAAAGAACCGTCCTGCAAATACATTACGGGGAGAATTCATACAGAGAATGAACTAGCTTGAAACAGTTGTCGGATCTGGAGTCCGGACTTGAGGGAAGTTACTTCCTATTATATGGCTGAAATACAAGGCCACGCCCTCGCATCCATGAATTCGTGAAAATGATGAATTATAGGTACATTCACTATGCCCATTGGCTCAAAAGGTTCTGCTAGACTCTCCGAGAAAAGTCCGTCGTTTGGTATGAAGGGCTGACATTTCACCAAAAGTTATTCTGGAATATTTTGGCTAAACAATTCATCAACTACTTCACATGGGTCAACCGATCGGAAGACATAACCCTTAAACTAGGCAGGACGGGAACCCCTTGCTGTACTGGGAGTGGAAGGCAACCAACGTCACTTGTCTAACATTAATGGAATAGGCCAAGGAATACCCATGGTATACAAACAAATATCGCGATGTGCCAGTCCTTTACAATGATATACTAGATCTGCTCGATGGAAATGAACCAATTGATCAAGCCTCCTTGTCCATCTATATAATCAGACAAGAATCCAATCATGTCCTTTGCCAAATACTACAAGAGAACCCCATCATTCCATAAAAGCAGCCTAAAAAAGTTCCCTTCATACAGTAGCCCTTCACCGCCAAGGCATTGGTTTCTATGAACAAGCCAATTGACTTGGGAGAGATATCCCTCAATGAAGATTTTGACGAGTTTGAGGTCTTTGAAACAAGAAACTTGCTAATCTAGATGGTCAGTCCTATCACCAGAGGAGGAAAAATCACTAGATCAGTAGCCCCAGCTGTACCAAAAACTAAGCTCCCGATACCTCCTACTTTTGTTAAGTCCTCAGAACAGATAGGAAGCCCAATTGTGGATCAACTAAAGGCCACTACAACTAAGATGAGTATCTGGGACCTACTTTTAGGCTCTCAAGATCACAGGCTCGCTATCGTTGAAAAGCTGATGGAATTCGAAACATCTCCTCTGGCATCCCCAGAATAGGTTTGTGTGCTACTTAATAACAAGACTAGCACTGTTATCCCCGACATTGTCTTCTCAAGATCAGATCTGCCTAATGAAGGCATTCGCCATAATAAGGATCTCTACTTGAAGGCTAGTGTCTTTGGCCATATCATGCCCTGCATAATGATCGATGATGGCTCATCACTAAATGTTTGTCCTAAAGATATTCTGCCAATCCTAGGACTGACCGAGAAGGACCTGAAGAAATCCACAACAGTCATCAAAGCTTATGACAACTCCAAAAGGACTGTCATAGGCACGTTCAAAGCTAAAGTAACTATCAGTAAAATCTCATTTATAGTACTCTTCTCGGTCATAGATATCCCGATAACTTTCTCTATGCTACTTGGGAGACCATGGTTCCGTCCTTTGGGAGGAGTCACCTTGCACTCGAAGATTAAAATCCCATTTCGTGGAAAGATTGTTACCCTAGAAGCTGATGAAGCCTCAGTGACAGCTGCACTGAAGATGGAAGAAAGCAGCATGAAAGGTTTTACCACAGCCATAATTGGCCAGGAAGTTAATAAGCAATCAGAGGTGTACTAGGGCTCATGGATTCATGGATACATGCAGAAGCACCACACTCCTGAAAAAGGACTAAGCGCCTATAAGCAGGGAATACTGACCTTCAATATAGGGGCAGGAGAATGTAAGCCCACAAGACTCATTTACACAAGCTCTTGAAGAGTTGTTCACAAGATGACCTTTCAAAAGAAGCTGCAATAGCCCTACGAAGCAACCCTTGAGCTTGTTACTCATCAGGGGAAAATCGTTCCAGGATTCGAGATTTTCCTAGACATAGTCAACTACGGCAAAAATGGAAAAAGCTTCATAACCTATGTGAAGAAGGCTAGTCGCCAGCCAGATATAGGGGCAATCCTGGATCAGACCAAGAATGATGAACATGTACACCCAAAGAAGGTCAAAAAACTGAGTAGAGAGGAAGAAATCCTTGACACTCTAACCAAGCACCTTCAGGCACTACTCAAGATAGTAGAGGAACCAAGAAGCAAGGGAGGTAGCTTGAACCAAGCCATAATAGACATGGTCGCGACTATGAAAGGCAAAGCAAAGGTACAGGAGGACAATGACGAGGATATCCTGATAAAGCCAGATGCCATAGGAGAATCATCCATAATGGAGCCAGACCGTATTGATCAGAATGAGTCTTTTATTTCCATTTCTAGCATGTTTGAAATGAATAATGTACTTTATGATGATAATAAGATGAAGAACTTTGCTTATTTGGATTGTGTTTCTGATTACAATTCCATGCATCCATTCCAACATTCATCTAGCATTTTTGACATCAATAATGATTTTACAAAAGACATTAATTTAAACACAGAAGATGATCCAAAAATGGTATACATTTCCAATCAATTGCTCATCGAACAAGAGAGAGAATTGATAAAGGTATTGAAAAATCATGTTTTAGCCTTCACTTGGTCTCACGAGGATATACCTGGACTTGATCGGTACATTGCCGAGCACAAGATCCCCATGGACCTAAAAATTTGGCTTGTGAAGCAAAAGCTGAGAAGAATGCATCTAGAATGGGTCGAAAAGGTCAAAGTAGAGGTGGTAAAATAGATCAAGGTAAATTTTGTCAAAGTCATCAAGTATCCCACTTGGCTATCCAATGTAGTCCCCATACCCAAGAAGAACAGTGAAGTCCGGGTTTATGTCGACTTTAGGGACTTGAATAAGGCTACCACTAAGGATGATTTCCCGCTACCACACGTTGATGTTCTCGTAGATAGTGCGGCAAGAGTGGCCATGTATTCCTTTATGGATGGATTCTCAGGATACCACCAGATCCTTATGAACGCAATAGAAAAGTTTAAAATCCCATTCATCTCGGAGTGGGGAACTTATTATTTTAGAGTAATGCCTTTTGGACTTAAGAACGTAGGGTTAACCTACCAGTGAGTAGTCACGACCTTGCTACATGACTTGATTGACAAAGAGATCGAGGTCTATGTAGATGACATGCTTGTGAAATCCGTTACACCAGAAGAACACCCGAAAGTGCTAGAACGATTGCTCACAAGGATTGAGAAGTATAACCTCTGTTTAAACCCAAAAATATGCATATTTGGCATTACGTCAGGCAAATTATTGGGGCATGTGGTTAGCCAAAGAGGGATAGAAACTGATCCCGACAAGGCGAATGCTATCAAGGAAATGCCCGAGCTAAAAGCTGAGAAACAAGTAAGAAGTTTCTTGGGATCAATACAGTACGTCAGTTGCTTTATGGCGCGTTTGACCACCACATGTGAGCCTATCTTCAAACTCTTAAGGAAATAGCAACCGATGGATTGGAACGTCTAATGCTAAGAAGCCTTTGATAAAATTAAAGCTTACCTGATGAACCCTCCAGTACTAAAACCATCAATTCTTGGAAGGCCACTCATTATCTACTTGGCGGTAGAAGAAACCTCTTTGGACTAGTTCAAGAATATGAAGACAAGAGGGAACACACAGTTTAACCTCAGCACGAAATTCCTAGAGTATGAGACTCGATACAGCATCATGGAAAAGACTTGTTCCACCATGGCCTGGCTCACTAGAAAGCTCAGGCATTATTTCCAATCATACAGAATCTAAGTTATCGTGAAAGTGGATCTGATGAAGTACTTATATCAGGCTTCCTCACTAACTGGAAAACTGGTAAGGTGGCTCTTGTTGCTGTTAGAGTTCGATATTGAGTACGTAATAAAGAAGACCATCAAGGGTAGAGCATTGGCCAAATTCCTAGCAAATCAACCACTCAAGGAAGGAGAATAAGAAAACCTAGAATTCCACTACGAATGTCTCATAACCACCACAGAGAACACCATAAAATGGACCATGTTCTTCGATTGCATCGTCAACAAGCAAGGAGCTAGTTTCGGAGTTATCATCTTTATGCCAGACGGAGCACTCATACCTCCATCAAAATGCTTATAATTTTTCACCCTAAATAACTGGGCAAAGTATGAAGCTTATTTATTCGGAATGTCTGCCCTAATCACTCTTAGAGTAGATAAAGTCAAAATTATTAGTGATTCAGCTTTGGTCATCAAGCATGTCATAGGGGACTGGGAACTAAAGGAGGAATCCCTTAGGCCTTACTTAGAAGCTGTATGGAGAAAAGCCTCGATGTTCAGTGAGTGCGAATTTAGTTATATTCCCCGCAGGGAAAATCAGATGGCAGATGCCCTAGCCACTTTAGCCTCCATGTAGGAAGGGCCCCAAAAGCAGCCAATTAGACCCCTTGTTATAGAAACAGCATGATCTCCTTACTACATCTGCATAATAAAAGACACCACAAAAGAAGGAACCCCCTGGTATTCTGACATCATCAAGCTCCTTAAAAATTGTGAATTCCTGGCTGAGGCTACGGATTCAGACAGAAATACACTAAAAAAGCTTATTGTACGCTTCTGCCTAGTTAAAGGAGATCTATTCAAGAGGTCCTTTGACGACCTACTGCTAAAATGCCTGACACAATGAGAGGTTGAAAGGGTGATGAAAGAAGTATATTTGGGAGACGGTGGTCCACACATGAATGATATCATGATGGCAAAGAAAATCTAGAGAATGGGGTACTTTTGGCTGACCATGCTAGCTGATTATGTTCAAGAAGTGAGGACTTACCACGCTTGTTAGGTATACGGAGATGTGAGCCATTTACCTCCGACAACATTGCAAAGCTTTGGTCATTCTAGGCCTGGGGCATTGACATCATTGGTGAAATAAGGCATTCTTCAACCAAGGATCATTGCTTCATTATAGTAGGGGTTGATTACTTTTCCAAGTGGGTTGAAGTAGAATCATACACAAGCATCACGACCAAGAAAATGGCTCAATTCATTCAGCGACACATCTTTGCCAAGTATGACATGCCTCATCATGTGGTGTGTGACAATGGTGTGCAGTTCCAATGAGAAACAACTGATCTTATTGAAAAGCACGGGATTGAGTATCATGGCTCTTCTCCTTATCGCCCTTAAGCCAACATAGCTGTGGAAGCAGCTAATAAGGCGATCAAGAAAATCCTCTTAGAGATGATTTCTAACTACCGGGATTGGGCCTATCATTTTCCCTATGCCTTATGGGAATATAGAACCAGTGTTAAGACTCTTACGGGTCAAACTCCTTTTTCCCTTATCTATGAGATGAAGGCGGTATTGCCCGTTAAAATGGAAACCAAGTCTTTATATATAGCCCTTAAAGCCAGACTTCCTGAAGATAAATGGGCAAAAGTGAGGCACGAAGAACTGACCTTGATCGACGAAAAGCGATTAGCTACATTGGAAAATTTATAGTTATACCTACAGCGCATGGCTAGAGCTTACAATCGCAAAGTCAAGGGGCAGAGCCAACCTTTGAAGATAGGCGATTTAGTCTTGGAGCAATCACATAAAACAAATACGGATGCTCGAGGAAAATTCTAGCTAAACTGGGAAAGACCGTACGTGGCAAAGAAGACTCTCAATAAAGGGGCAGAAAAAATCTCAGATCTGGAGGGCAATGAATTCCTGAATCCGGTCAATCACGACAAGCTGAAGCGCTATCTCGTGTAAATAAATAATAAAGTCTGTCAAGAACCGGTAAGGGCTCTTGAGCAAAAATAAAGACTCTAAAATAAAAGAGTAGAGCCTTGGGTAAAACGGAGCCTTAGGCAACGGTGGGCGTTTCTTGGAAATAAATACCACTTATCCTCCGTGATAAATAATATCTTTTGTAGTAACATAATCATGTTAAAAATTCTACATGAGTGCAATAAATGGAAACTGCAAATTGTTTAATGAAACACACACCCAAACAATATCATTTCATCTTTATTACACATAAAAGTACATTACAAACAAGAAAGAGAAACAAGGTCTTATGCCTTTATTCTCCCACGGGAATAAAAGACACATAATGGCAAGCTCACTACACCCTAAGTAAGCTTTGAAGCCTCCTAGTCTCACGGAGCCTCTTCTTAAGGGTAGCCAGTCTATGAACACTGGCAACCCAGATGCGATAGGCCTCAGAAGGATGGACGTCGAAGTGGGGAGAGTAGTTCATTTCCACCTGAGTGCGACTAATCCATCTCACATCATGATGATAGACACGAGTATAGGAAATCTCCGGGCTAATAAGGGTGCACAAGGACGCAGGAAACCCCTAAGATCGACCGTACTGCCTACACAAGTGATCGGGAGAATAAGTGATGACCACACCATCTCTAGCAGTGTTAGTGGTCACATGAGTGATTCCCCACCAAGGCTTAACAGATGTCCTCAGCAGCTCGACTCTCCATAAACTCAACCCACTCCTCAACGGTGAAATCTTTGTGGGAACGATTACCAATGTGAACTATAGAGTCTCGCACCCAATTAGCCCTTTAATAATAGTCCATGATCGTAGGAACAGACAACATGAAAAGCTTATCCCAAAGCCAAACCTACAAAAGCTACAACTGATAAAAAAAATGAAAAGAAAAAGAAAGAAAAAGAAGACAAAAAAAAAGAAAAGATAGCCTACTAGATTAAAAACCTGAAAAGGCAGTCTAGGAACAAATTAAGGCAAGCCTGATTGATCGAAAACCCGAAAGGGCAATTCATATAAAAGGAAGGCTCAAATAAGAAGGAGCCTGCTGATCCTGGTAGTAGCTTCAATTCCATTCCTACAAGACCGCACGAAGATCAACGTCTCAGCCAAAATAACCGCAATGGGAGACTTTCCCTCTAGCATCTGATCGATGATGGTTAGAAAGGTGAAGTTGCAGGCTAAAGTTGGGACCTCGTAAAGAAAACCCCAACAAAAGCAAGCATATGAGCAGCAACTAGCATGCATCATCAGAATGAAGACTCCTAACTATATCAAATGCCACATCCAACCTCAAGCCCTCGTCACAAATCAATCAGAGCCTGTCAAATTGTTAAAGCTAAAAACGATTCATCAACAAGTCAGAAAATTCAGAGCGATGTGCCGGAATAAACAGAGGCATATCAGTAAAGGACTGGAGAAGCCCATAGAAATCCTCATACAAGGGGCATAGATCATGACCCCCAAATCAAAACACGCTATCAATAGGATCCTAGAACCTGACAGTAGCTTGGATCACATTGTCTTTAACAAAGACGTGGCAGTACTCCTTCATGTTCGCAAAACCACAAACCCCGAGACAATCCTAACCATCGGAGTTCTTTAGATAGACATTCAGATCAGCACGAAAATGGATGTAGCCCTCCATGGCAAGATTTCACAAGGGTAACAGTTCGCTACATGTATTTTATAGGGTAATCTGCCAATATCTGGCAGATAACCCCGATAAACTCGACCAACAATGAAAAGAAAACACGAAGCAGAGGAACAAAGAAAATTTTATTTATTAAAAAATGTGTTCATACAAAAGGAGGCATTGCAAAAGGCCCAAAAGAAAGCAAAGAAAAATAGAAAAACAAAAGAAAAGAAAAAGCCTATCTAGTCGCCCTACGAGAAGAATCCGGGAGGATTGCCTTATCCCTGTTACGGCTACTGCTGCGGGTCATCCACCTGAAGCATCCCTAACTAAGGTCAGAGCCCTCGAATCTCCAGCTATAACATTTCAACATAAATCATTCATATGCATTTCATGACATGCCATGCATCATCATTAACATAATAAAATAACAAACATACCACCATATCTGAGTTTTGGGTCATCATGAAGCTCTGCTGCCCTTGAATATACCCCTAAGCTGAGATGCTATCAGCAATAGGCACCTGCAAGAACGAAAGATCAAAGTAAGTCAGGACTGTCACATTCCAAAATCGAAAGGCAAAAGAAGAAAAGACAATAGAGACTAACATGAGTGGGGCTAGCAGGATGGAAAGTCACCGGATGCTCAGGATATAGATAAGGCGAAATTACCGAAGTATAAGTGCTTAGGTCAGGACGATACATCATGAATAGGGGTGGCTGATACTCAAACCCCTGATGCCCCTCCATCGTCGGGCCCTGAGGTGGGACAAATGACGCCGAAGAGCTACCCATATGAGAAGAAGTAGTCGCAGGTCTCTTCCTACCCAAGTGATCCTGCAAAGACAATAGAGCGAGGTTGGTTCTGTCTAACTAAGCACAATAATTGAAACAACGACAACTATAAAAGAAAGAAAAACTCAAGCTAGTGAAAGGGGAAGTACCGTCATCCAGATAGCCTTAGGTAAACCTGACCTGGCCTTACCACTAGGGGTAGGAGTTGAAGGGGTGGAGTCCTCATGGATGGAAGCAGAAGGATCGTCATCTTTAGAAGTGTTGTGGATATCCTACTGAGGCGTAATAGGAACTGGATCCGTATCCTGCCATCTAAGTAGCTGCAAATGGCAAAACTCCTCATATCCCCTAACCCACTCCAAGAAGGCCCTAGGGATACCCACGGAGGCCAATCGTGCAAAATTAGGCAAGCTGCAAGGCTAGAAGACCTACCGAGGCACCTCAGGAGGAATAGAATGCAACCTGGGAGGAAGATGCCAACCTTGGATGAAATCTCCCAGGTACCACTCTAAAAAGAAAGGGGTCTCTATGATCAGTTGGGTGTTCATAAACTCCCCAGCTAATCTCATGACCTCCAGCTAGTGAAGAGCATGCCCCCAAGGCTGTGTCTTAATTTAAGAAAATAAAGCCAGACATTAGTATACCGATTGTCGTAAAAATGGCGATTGGAATAAACCAATAAAATTATAAAACATACCTGCTCGAAAGAAAGGGTACGAATACAGGTAGAAAGAATGGAAGGAGACTCTATTTCCTAATCGCAAAGGGTAGAATGGAAAACCACTAATGGGCTCATCAGTGCCTGACCCTGAGATGTGGATCATCCAAGGCACATTAGCATGGCGTACTTCTCTTGTTCGAACTAGGGTTTGGAACCAAAATTCCCCTCAGGAGGATAGATGGGGCAATTCAAGAGAGATCCAATGTAGATCCAACTTCCTATTCACTCATAGGATTCGGGCAGTCTGAGGGGGGACCACTATAGCTCCTCTCTTCTTAAAAATCCATACATCCCTTATCAATGTATGGATAGCTATCTCTCGAGCACAGGTTTAGGTTCGGCTTCAATGGGAAATTAAAATGGAGCACCTGAAGGATCCTCATCTCAAAAAACCAGATCTGCTAGCAGTCAAGAAAAAGATCAAAACACTAAAAATGGACAAAATACTCATAAAGAAAAGAGATAAGGATCGAATTCTTACACAAACAATCTAAAGACAAGACTTGAACTTGTTAATCCTGTTCCTCACGTACTGGTCAAAAGCCTAGTACAGATGACCCAATGCGGCTCGACCCCATGCATACTCATCAAAGCAAGATCGATCTATCAAAGCCTACAAAATATGGAGATTCACGATCAAACCCCATGTGGGAAAACATAGCCACAATAAGGTAACAACCATGAAAGCTCTAGCCTCACAGGCGGTAGTCTGATACCCTCTATCCCTAGAGGTCCAAAAAGTCATGAGCTTCTCACAAGAAACTTGCCCCAACTTGTCTCCGAAGTATCCAATTAGAGCTTCAATGATCTCCACATTAAAATTATCATAAGTGAAACAAGCATTAAAATGGATCACATTACCGTGGAAGGGTAGACCTGTGATAGCACAGTAATCCAACGGAGTAATGGTATACTTCCCACAATGGAAATGGAAAGAGTGGGTAGTATCGAACCATCTGCTCAAGATGTACGTAGATGTACCGGCTGGGATGTATGGATACTTGCGGTGCCTGATGTACTTTCAATTCGTGGCCATCCTCCCCTAAGATGTCCCGTCAACGATGGCCTTGGCATCGGGGGATAGCACCTTGTACCACTTATGAAAGTGGGTAATCCTAGAGCCGTCATCCTTGGTAACCTGAATAATGCATATACATGTATCACACACCAATTTTTGGCAAGTCACACGATTATCAAAAACAATAAATCATTGCATTAAATAAATTTTTGCATAAAAAATAAATAAACAATAAAATGGATAGGTCTTTGCACAAAATAAAAATAGTAGTAAGGCTTACCAAAATTCGAGAAAGATGGTTGGAAGGCTTCAAGGAAGGAGGAATAAAATCCCCAGGACATACCCCTTGATACATCCATTTTGGAGGGAGCCCGTATAAAGCCTCGGTGGGTACCTCGGAAAGTTCCACTTGTTTGCTATAAAAAAGCACGTTCCGAGTAGTCACTTGAATGGCTGGTGGATCAAAGAGGATGTTATAAAGTTGAACCACATTAAGACCCCACAGAATCTAAAAATAAGGGGCAGAAAAGGGAAGAAGATGAAAGAAATCATCGTCAAAAATAGCTCAGAGGTAGAAATTTTTGAAAATCGAGAACAGAATATGCAAAAGAATGAAGAGAGAATTGTTGGTGCGAAGAAAATGGGAGCCAAGCTGCTGTTTTAATAGACCGCTGGTAATTAGCCCTCCGGCTAATTATCTATCCAGCTATCACACATTTATGCATCCCATGCTTTTATGCGTAACGGCTATAAAAGTTATCGTTACATAGGTAATTAGCCCGCCGACTAATTACTTGTATTTTCAAAATTTTTGCAATTTTGCATTTTTCATCTATTTTCTGGATTGTTTTCAAAACGAGCGGACCTAAAAGCTATTTTTACACAGTCACACATGCATCAAGCATCCAAAATATTTATTCCAACCCCTGGTCAATTCTTTAACCTCATGCAACTCATTAATAAATTTTTAATCGAAGGGGCAAAACATATTTTGTTTCAAAATTTGTCGATTAAAAATATTTTTAACTCATTGCATCCCACACATACTGTTTTGTTTGTTTTGCATATGATAAAAGTTCTAGCATGAAATTTATGTATGCGAGGGACAAACTGTTAGCACAGGTCCGTTCCGGCCCGATGAGGAATAAGGCCTATTTCGTTTAGTGATCAGAAAAATGAGCCAAAAAGGACCGAATTGTCATCCAAAATTCAAAATTCATAAATCCATAATCCAGGGAAGCTCCAATTTAGCATTTCCCACTGAAAAATCAGAAAGTCAAAGTTTAGTCAAACATAGGTAATCAGCCCGCCGGCTATTTACCGATCTATAGTAAAAAAAATTAATTCTAACCGAGATCTGACAAGATTTTACGGGATCAGATGTAAAATCTTGTCAGATAGGTAACTAGCTCGCCGGCTAATGTAATTAGCCCGCTGGCTAATTACCTCCCTATTACAAATACGGGGTCACCCCCCTCATGTTCAACGGATGCAAATTTTGTAAAATCCTAAAATTACCGTTGTGTCCTTTTTCAGTTATGAGAATCCTAAAAGCCCCAAAACTCTGTCAAAACACTCCCAGATCTGAGCTCTATCACTAACTCTCGGTATAAGCTCAGTCTCCGGTCATTTTAGATCAATATCTTACAGTGATCTTTGATCTAAAAATGACTTTAACTTTATATTTCCTTGAGAAATAATCCAATATTATAGCCATAACTTGGGTTAAATCTATTTTCCAACAAAATTACAATCTTTGAGAACTTCGGTCCTGCACATGCTCTCAAGTCATCCTAGACAGATGAAAAGGTAAACTGAGGGTAATTGGCTCTAAGTCCAACTTTCAAATTCATTAAAACACATTTTTATTACTTTATTATTAGATATTGCATTCCATTTCTCTGGTTAAGTGAGCCACTGGTGCCACGTAAATTATAATGTGTAAATAAGCTCGCAGGTACGGACGAACATCTAGAATGTGAGGAAACTCTGTCCGAGTTTCTGGGCCCAGACCCCAGCGCTGCCGTTACTCTACCAAAAATTTGGTGGAAAATGTCCATTTATTAAGCCGTTATAATGCCCATTTTATTTCTTGAATTTAATTCTTAAATAACGCCGTTGTAATGCACAAATCACTACAAATTCCAAAATTCCAAAATTCACCCAAACAATTTGAGCAATATGAGTAACTATTATGTCCGAACTCAGAATCTCATTTTCTTTTCGGTATAAAAATCCCATTTTGGATTAGTATACCACAATTCCCGATGGAGCTGTACCGAATGGCGACTCTATTTCACTTTTAAATAAAGTAAAAATGCTTTATTTCAAAAATATCTTTTCCTAATAAAATGTTTTAATATATTTCTCAATATAATCACATTTTTGGCCTATAAAGCCACCACATTTAAGCAAAATGGATTTTCTCAAACTAGAAAAAATGCCGGGATTTCCTTAAACTGCATCAAACCCAAAGCGTGCCCCGCGTACCACACCCCACGTGCAACCCGCAAAAGCATCTGCCCGCTCACACTGCCTGAGAGAAGGAACCACCTGCACAACACACCGCAAGCAATGAGGAACCGCCAAAAGCCAATGTTGGCAAAGAAAATGGAAGGGGCACCTAGACCCTACTTAAAGAACTATCGAAACATCACTGGTAAGAAGGGAAAACCTGAGCGTCTAGGGATTAGATGAGAGCCCTAGCAGCGTGCTCCTTAACGCTCCTAAGGAGGAGTTGTGAGGGCTATCTCTTTATCGAATTGCTGGCCAAAACATCGATGAAATAGATTTGTAAGGGAGGGGCATCTTGACCCTCCTTGAAGAACTGCCGGAACGACGTCGGTAAGAAAAGAAAACATGAGCGGCTAGGGATTAGATAGAGTCTTAGCTGTTTGGTCCTCAATGATCCAAAGAAGGAGAAACAAACCATCCGTTGTGTTGGCAACAATCGAAGGAGGAGCTGCCAACCCCTTATCAAACTACCTACCAAAACTCTGATGAAAGAATGCATCTAGGCAGCTAGGGTTTAAGAGAGAACCCTAGCCGCAAACCTCAATCGTATTTGACTTTTGTCCATTTTACTTGACCTGGTCTTAGATAGTCTTAAGACCATTGCATCTAGAAGGTGAGATAATGTCAATCATTTCTCATAATCTCACAATCTGAAATTTCAATTTATCTTAGTAAAACTCATAAATTTGATAATATAGAGAAATAATTGAATACATTAAATCCGTAATATTCCTGACATTTAAAATGTTAATGAGACCCAGACCCCAGCAGTTTCCTCAAACTGCATCAAACCAAAAGCGTGCTGCACCGCGCGTGCAACCCTCAAAAGCGTCTATACTCTCACACTGCCCGAGAGAAGGAACAACCTGCACAACACATTGTAGGTAATGAGGAACTGCCAAAGACCAACGTTGGCAAAGAAAACGGAAGGGGCGCCATCATCTGTTTGAGGAGCCTGTAGAAGTTCCGTATTCCCTTGATGATTTGGGATTCAATACTGTAAGTTATTCGGACAATGAGTCTCTTGTTGCACCTTTTTCTAAAAATAAGATATGGGATGCATTATGTTCGTGTAATGAAAATAAATCTCCGAGATCAGACGGCTTTAACTTTTATTTTTACAAGAGATTTTGGGGTGAGTTGAAAGAGGAAGTTGTGGCCTTTTTTCATGGTTTCTTTGCTTCTGCATCCTTACCGATGTCATTAAAGAGGTCTTTCATTGTTTTAATTCCCAAGGTCCCTGGCTCCCCTATGATTGGCAATTTCAGGGCGATATCCCTTGTTTATGGGTTCTATAAACTGCTGCCGAAAGTGTTGACAAGGAGGCTTCAATCGTTACTTTGGAATCTAATTTTGGATAATCAATTTGGTTTTATAAAAGGCCAAAATATACATGAATGCTCCTTTGTTGCTTCTGAAATTGTGCATTTAGTTAAATCTAACAGAAAGTCGTGTTTGGTTCTTAAACTGGACTTCAGGAAAGCATATGATAGTGTTTCGTGGACTTTTTTAGATAAGGTGTGTAGAAGAATAGGATTTAACAACAAATGGATTAGTTGGATGAAGGGGGTGCAGGGTGGGCTCTTCTACGTCTATCCTAGTAAATAGGGTACCTTGTGATTCAATTAGTCTGAAGAGGGGGGTGAAACAAGGGGATCCTGTCTCCCCATTCTTATTTGTGTTGGTTGGTCTTAAGCAGTTAATCGATGCGTCTGTAGCATTGGGTCACTTACCTAGATTTCGTATTAATGGAGAAGGGAGGGATATCTCTTTGCTGCAATTTACAGATGACATAATATGTTTCTTACCTGCTGCTGTGTTGGTATTACCGTCCTTTATTAGGGTTCTGAGATGATTCGAATTAATTTTGGGTTTGCGAATTAATTTTCATAAGAGCTTGATTATAGGGGTTAATGTTTGTGAGGCGGTTGTTACTGTATGTGGTGAGATGTTAGGGTGTAAGATCGAGACATTCCCTATTACATATTTGGGCATTCGCTAAGTGTTAGAAGAGTACCGATGGATTATTGGAATGGATTAATTACAAAGTTTTATAACCGTTTGAGCAAACGGAGGGGTAGATGCTATCGTATAGTGGGAGCGTGGTGTTGATTAAATATGTGTTGGCATCATCACCGATCTATTTATGTTCTTTGTATAGGCTGCTGCAAGGTGTTATTTCAAAGTTGAAAAGTTTGATGTGCAATTTCTTATGGAAGGGTAATGCGTTGGTAAAAGGGTTTTGTAAAGTTAGTTGGGATATGATTACTCTACCTAAGGAGCTTAGTGGGCTTTATATTCGAGAGTTTCGAATTGTAAACTATAGCTTGCTCCTTAAGTGGATTTGGAGTTGAGGAGGGAAGGGGATCAGTCCTTTTGGTATGAGTTCTGTGTTAAAAAGTATGATTTGATTGATTGGGTGAGTTTAGAAGGCTACGACGTTAAGAAGCTTTCGCATATCTGGAAAGATGTAGTTTTATGTTGTATTCGAAATTAACCATTTTGGGATTGTTTTAGACGAAACGTGGTTGTCTCGGTTGGAAATGGGAATAAGGCCTCGTCCTGGCATAACAATTGGTTGTCGGCTTATGTGTTAAAAGATCTCTTTCAAGACTTGTATGCTATTAATAATAAAAAATATTGTTCGGTCAAGGAAGGGTGCCAGCTGATTTTTGGGGCTGATGGGTTCGGTAGACCCATTTGGAAAAGGAGACTTCGAATCTCTATGAGAGATAGATGTGTTCAGCTTTGCAATTGGATCATACAATCTAGGCCTAATTTATTTCAAGGAAACTAGTTGAATTGGTTGAATGGTGAGAGGGGGGATATCGTCTTTGGGGGAGAGCTAGACAAAATAACGTGGAAATTGAATTCGGGTTCCATATTTACCGCATCATCCTTTTCAAAAGGTTTCTATAAGTCTCCCAATTGGCTGTCCTTGAATCAGAACTTCATGGCTATTTGGGATTCATGTCTAATTCCGAAAGCTCGCTTTTTTAGTTGGTTACCTTTTCATGACATGTTACCAACTAAGGAATTCCTTTTCATTAGGAAGTGCCAATATGTAATGGATGCGATTTGTCCATTTTATGATATGATTGAGTCGTGTGACCATGCTATTATTCACTGTTTGATGGCTTACAATGTGTGGAGGGGGTTGTTTAGGTTGTTTGGAATTTAGCTCATAATGCTTAATTCAGCCTACGACTTCTTGCAGTTATGGAGATCCTTTTTTTGACCCGGTGTGTGCCATGATTTTGGGACTTTGCTATGGTTTTTTGTGGCATGGTCCTTATGGAAGCATCAAAACACTTTCGTGTTTGAAGATCGTTTGAATAGGGATGATTATTTTGTCTCTATCATTTATCTTAATTTTTTTGTCTTCCGATGTAATAGGCGTTCATTGACTTATATGGTGTCGGATATTTTTAATAATCTGAACTACCTACTAGGCTGTAATTAACTTCCAATGAGGTTCTCCTCTTGAGAGCCGACCTTGGGAATTTTGATTAATAAAGAGAGGTAGGTGTTTTGTAGGCAAGTGGGGGCACTAACCTAGTTAGGACGTCTGCCCCAAAATTTTCACCTGCCTCTATCTTTTTCCTTCTAGAGGGACAACGCCGGTGGAGAAAATCTAGGAGGCTAGGGTTCTCTCCTGAACCCTAGCCGCCTAGATTTTCTCCACCGGCGTTTGGCCGACGGTTTTGACTAGGCTGTTCGAATCTCTCTCTACCGTTCAATAGGAGGCCGATCAGGTGGCTTCCACCAACATTTTTCCTTTAAGAGCTCTGGTGATTAGGCGGCTAGGGTTCTCCTAAATCCTGGCTGCCTAGTTTTTCTCCACCAACGTTTGGCCGACATTTTTTACAAGCTTCTCCTTTCGATAGTAAGGTAATGGGCAGCTTCCACCGGCATTTGGCCGACATTTTGTAGATCAGTTTTTCAACAGGATGGTGATTGGCGGCTAGGGTTAGGTTTGGCCAGCATTTTGACTGGGGGTCGACGATTTGTTTCTTGGATTTCTTCTACCGGCGTTGTACTGGCAGTCCTTGGAGGGTCTAGGCACTCTACCACTTTTTCTTGCTTTTATCGGCGGTTTGGCCGGAAGTTTTCAACAAGGGTATCAGGTTTTTCTATCCTTTGGTGTTCATTGTTGCCCGCGGAGTTGCATAGGTGGTGCTTTTTTGGGCACTAGTGATTGCTAGGCAATGTTATTCATCATCGCTGTCATTAGGACTTATCATCTCAGCCTTTGCGGGATTGACTGTAGTGCGCCACGGGAATCTTCTTCCCACCGTTCACTTCTGCTATGGATCTTTAGATCATTAGGTTCAAACTCTGTTGTAATTGGGATCTTTGGTTCATTATTATTGCACTAGGTTGCAATTAGATTTGTTACATCCTATGGATGTTTTTATTTTTCTTTTCTTTTGTTTTTCTTTTTTTTGTTGTTGCTTTTCTTTTCCTTTTTAATAAATGGAGCCGTTTTTTTACCGAGCTCAACCTATACCTAAACAATAGCCTTTAACATGTGAAAAACACCAATCAACGCAAATATAGTTAGAAAAATAGAAATAATTATCTTTAGATTGCTATTAGCGATATCCAGATGAAGTCAGATGTTTCAAATGATAGATTTTTAAGGTAACAAGTATACATGTATGTACAATAATGCATTTAGGTTAAAGATAATTGAATTTTTAGGTATCAAAAGGGTCTAATACATGCATTGCCCTATGAACTTGGCGTCCTTGATCACCCCAAACTTTCAAGTGTAACACTTTACCCCCTTAAATTAACAAATCCATTTAACATGACCCTATGTGGACATTGTATTTTAAGTAAAAGGATGAGCGCGGCCAAAACCGGCTTCATTTATTAAAAATAAAGTAAAAAGAGAAAAGCAACAAAAAAGAAAAGAAAAGAAAAATAGAAAAGAAAAAAGAAAAAACATCTGTAGGATGCTAACAAAGGCAATCACATCAGATAATCTAAAGAACTCCTAATGGAGGAGATTAAAAGCCTGGTCCTCTACAGTCCTGCTGCACTTGCTCCCTAGCAGCAATCTGTAAACTTTTCTTTTTCTGGACCCAAAATGGCTTCCAATTTGAGGCAGCCCCACTTTCACTAGGGCTAGAACCCTTCTTTTTCCTCTTGACCATTTCCCAAGAATTCTCTTTTGCCTGCTCTTCTAGGGATTTATCATGTTGTAAAGATACCTACAAATTAACCCCCTTAATATTCTCCACCTTTTCTGTGACGATCTCAGGGTCAATATGCCCATGATCTCAGGGTCAATATGCCCATTCTCAAAAGACTCTTCAGAGTCTGAAACAGGCTCAAGACTATCTTCCAAGGAATGGAAAGCATTCATTGTTGGAGCTACTAACACACTTTTAAGCCTCTCCTCTAAATCCCGTTGTCTCTGTTTGCTATGTTAAAAGCGTTCCAAGTTGGGAATCGCATCCCTCTCTTTTGGTACATGTAAAACAAGTGCATCCACATTAATATTTTCAGGGTCACTATCAGTTTCCTCACAGTCATCCGCCCAAGATAAGACCTTTTTTCCTTCCCTTTGGACTAGATCATCCTAACACGCACCCTCTTGAGAAGTAGCAACTTTCCTCTGTTCAACGCGTTACGAGCTTCCAGGAGCAGCCATAATGCTTTTCTATCTAGTCCAAAACTTAGGAACTGCTTTCCTAGAAGGCCCCCTAGGCTTCCCTTGTTGTTTCTCTTGATTTTGATTCCTTCGACAATTTGCTGCTATATGACCGATTGAATGACAAATTGAGCAGAGATTCGGAATGTTCTCGTACTTAACTGCAAACCAATGATCTTCAATGTAGTATCAACCCTAGCCTGGTCCATTACCGATTTTACAAGATTGATATCCACTAGAATTCTAGCATAGTGCCCAAGTTCCCCTTCGATTGTATTGTGATCGAATCTGATTGGGACCCCAATTGCCTGTGCCATACTTGGAAGTAATCTGCAATCCCAAAACTCCCAAGGAAGGTTGTACAAATGAATCCAAACTTGTGAAGAAGTTTGTTTCTGAACTATAGGATCGATACCCTATTTCCAAACCAAAAACCTCATGATGCCAGGCTTTAGGTTCAGATTTCTTGTAGACCAAATCGTTTAAAGAGCCTCTGCCGAAGGCATAACACTGTGAAAAAATCCTTTTCCTAAGGATATTAGTCTCTAAACCATCTTGCGATTCTGAATCGCATTCAGTTTGTTTTTAATCTCAGCGTGCTTCCAAGGATTGTCGCCCTTCACCAAAGTCAGCCTACCAATTACCGAAAATTAGCATAATGAAAGTCGCTCTGAGTAGAACTCTTTTGGGATCTTGATTTCCTTGTAACCATCACCAGCGTCTGATACTGTAGCTAAATCAGTTTCTCCAATGGATTCATCGTGGTCGGGAACGGAACCCCTTGATTAACAATAGCCACATAAGATTTCGATTGCGGGTTAGGGTTTTTGATTTCACAAGTTGTAGCCTGCTCATTAACTAAAGCCTTGTTCATATTCTTGCAATAGAAAGAGAGATATGAATCGCCCATGAAGAGGAAAGGAAAAGATCATCGGCGGGGATCAGGATCAGCCGGAAAATCAAGGGAAAATTTTAGGGTTCTTTTTTCATGGCCAGAGGCACATGATTTGGTGGACATTATTGAGGCACATGATATGGTGAACTTTGATTTTTTAAGAGAGTGATTTATAAATTTTGACCGAATAAGAAATTAAAAAATTTCATATTTCTTGAGAGTCGTCTTTCGTTATTCTTGTATCAATTCCTCTCATTGGACTCCATAGATATGTTCAAATGAAGTTCATGCAAGGCTTCAGTAACGATGCAAAGGTGTGCATTTTATTCCATTAGAAAAAATTGCATACACATTTTAATATGATGTGAACAGTAAAACGTCCAGCTGATGTACGAGGAAGCAAGCCAAGTCCCTAATTATGTGGTTGGGAGTATAAGAACTGTTGCCTAAAGTAATGCAACTGTACTAAAACAAATGCGAAAGACTAACTAACACAGGAATAAGGCACATAATTACAAGTAGAATAGGATTTGGAGCATCTTTCTTATTCTTGTTTTCTATGTATATGCAACTAGTTTTTATGCAGGAGCTCAACTTCTACTATACGGGAGGTCATCATTGGCAGATGGTACAATTAGAGAAGGCTAAATACATAGATAGCACCTGTACTTCGCCAGAATTCTTACTATCACCGGTTTCTACTCTCTTTGAAGTCAGCAAAAATGCATCGCTTAGTCCCCTCAATGCAACTTGACTAGTCACACCACGGAGAGTGTACAATATGCACCACCATCTGTAGATGTTTGAGAAGTCAGCCCAATAAAAATTTGACACATAGTATGATTAATAATTTTTTTCAAATGAGGAGCCTTACTACGTTGTCGCTTCCATATCATGATGATTGCAACATTGCTTCGATGTTTAGTAAAGAGGGTTACTTGAAAGCAATGACATAGGCAAACCCTAACCCTAATTCTAAAAATGAAAAAGGTATTAAAGCAATAGCAGGTATGAATCCTAATCCATCGATAAAGTCTTCTTATGCAGCAACAAAATAGTAGTAAAAATTTTAGATATGTTGATGCTTCGGCCACTACTGAGGCAGAGGTTGTTTCAAGGGGTGGTTTTATCTCTAATTAAATACTTCAGAGATTGCTCAATAAGAGAATTGAGTTGTGTGCAAACTCCTTAATCGGGAGACTAACCCTTTAGAAGGAGGATGGCCCCTACTAGCTTTCATCTTTGAAAGAAGTTTTAACCAAGGTTTAGGGTATTACCGGATCATAGAGGTTAATCTCACTGGAGAAAGGTTAGTATCACCTTTTACTTGGCTCTCAAGAATCTAAGGCAAAAGTTTGGAATAGAGGAATAATAGGGCTTAAGCTTGGGACCTTTCGGGTTCAGTCATGGCAGCAGGATTTTAATCCAGCTGATCAAAAGACGACTAAGGTATTGGTATCGGTTCGGCTACATGGCCTTCTATGGGAATATTGGGATGCTTCCATCCTAGCTTGCATAGCGAAGGGTATTGTCATTTTATGAGAGTTGATCGTACTACTACAGAGGGGGAATTGGGGCACTTTGCTCGTTCCCTTGTTGATATTAATCTTGTAAACAGTCTATCCAAAACTATAGGGGCAAAGAGAGAAGGAAAGCAACTTTGGATTGATGTAGAATATGAATTTGTTCTAAAATTCTGTAAATTATATTCTACTATGGGTCACATATGGGTGGATTGTAGACACAAAAATAATAACAAAGAAAGAAAAAATGGGTTTAGGCAAATCGAGGTAGTCTTGAAAAAGGCGGTGGCGGTTCCTTAACTAGTGGCAAAGGTAAAAATTCTATTATTGAGGCATCTCAAAAAGCGGGGATTGTAAAGGAGCTTGTACGAATGGATAACTCTTCTGTTCCATTGGTGCAAGTTTAGGAAAGAAAACGCAAGGTTTTACCTAAGAAAAGTACAGTTGTAGAGGAAGTTCATCCTCAAGAGGCTAGTAATAGTGCTTGGGAAGTTGTTATTCAACTTCATGAGGTTAATAATAATATCCAGGAAAGTACAGTGGAGCCAATTAAAATTGTGATTGATATGGGGCTGGATTCTCGGCCAGAGATTACTCCTGTAGGGAAGGTTTTGAACACTGTTACTTTTGAGCAATCCAATGCTAACGAAGTTGCTACAATTCAAGCCAACGCTATGAAAGATTTTGAGATTAATGAACAAGCTTAGGATGGGAGTAATGCCACTACTGATTTGGATGCCTCTAATTCTGAACTAGGCTCCGAGGATTACTCAGATTACTCTCAACCTGAGAGAGGTGTCCTGGGCTCTTGGGCAGACTCCGCGGAACGGGAAGAGGCAAGATTGAAAAGCAAAGCCAACTAGGTATCTCCTGTTAGGCGAGAGTATTCATTCTCTTCTAATGATGAAAGTTTTTAGTGTGAGATAGATGAGGGAGACATTATCCCGTGATATGCAGGAAAACAAAAGCTATTTGTTCAAGCTAAGCAAGAGTGCAAGGAACAAGCTAAACGGGAGTGCAAGGAACAAGCTAAATGGGAGCACAAACCTCCTCTGAAGTACTCTCCTTAGCTGATAGTTTTTTTTACTACCTATATGGTTGTTTGACTAATTTTGTTTTAGCTTTTTACTTCTCTATTCCTTTTCTTTTTATTTAATAAATTGAGCCCGGTTCTCCGGCCTCCGCCTTTAAAAAGATATTTTTTTCAAATAAGTCCCTCAATAAATTCAATCTCTTTTAGTTTAGAATCTCCAAAAACTTCATCTTCTTCCCTTAGAGTAACTCCAACCATTCCCCAATTGGTATTCTCCAAAATGAGAATTCCCCAAATATGGAGAATTCCCATTTTGGGGAATCAATATAATATAATATAATATTTATTTGTAGTTTTTATTTTTTTTTATTATTTTATTAGTTGATTAGAATAGAAAATATGTAAATAAATTAATACAATAATAATAGAATATTATTATTTTTAGGAAATCTAATATAGGAAATGAAAAATGGGAAAGATGATTGGAGCATAAACACTGTAGATCCTCCAAAATGGAGTTTGGAGAATATGGTTAGACTTGCTCTTAACCCCTAAAATTGCTCAACAACCCAAACAATTACAGTTGACTTAATTCTCTCTTATACAACGTGTTGTGATTAGTGGAAGCACTTGAACACGGCATATCCCATCCACTGTGGTCCTAAGCTCTAATAGATTTGCTCTTGGTCTTTACCAAAATGCTTTATTCCATTGGGGATATCGTCCACACTTATAAATCCATGACTCTCTCTCCAACTTGTTAACCCATATAGGACATTGTTTGCACCCTTACCCTAAAACAATGAATATTTAACAAAAATGAGACTTAATCAAAACCAACATTACTTTCAATCAGGGTCGGCCCTGAGCATAAGCCAAAGTGCGAGGGCCTAGGGCTCACGACTAAAAGGGGCCCATAATTTTATATTATGTATTGAAGTATATAAACTTTAAGAAACTTTTAAAAAATTTCAATGTAAATGAGTTAAATTATTAAGTTAAAAAAAGTTAAAAAAAAGGTTTTTATTTAGTATTTTATTAGAATATATTTCAATTTTATATAAAAAAATTTAATAAGAAGGGCCTATATTTTTTTATTTCACCTAAGGTCCTCGAAATGTCAAGACCGACCATGCTTTCAATGAATCAGCATTGACATGATCAAACTAAAATGAACAAGAACCATTTGCATATTCAATATAAAACAACATATTTAAAATTAAATGTGGGTTGTTAAAAAGATGAGAAAGGAACCTAAATTGGGAAGTTAGGGATTGGATTTGGTAGGTACTAGGTAGCATGTATTCAGGTCTGGCCCGGACAATTTAACGGCCTTAGGTAAATTAATATTAAAAGTAATAATATGGGGCCCTTAATAAAAAATTATGAAATAAAACATGCTTTTTTGTAAAAACCAAAAATTGAACCCTTATCCTCTTGCAACTTTAATAAGCTCTTTACCAATTCTACTAACATTAAGTTGTGTCTATTTTTATATTTTAAATAATAACAACTAAATCTTTAAGCAAAAAAATATTTTTGGCCCCATCCGACTATGGGCCCTAGGCAGTGGCACCCATTGCCTACCCCCAGGGCTAGGCCTGCATGTATCTTCAACTTTGGAGTGTATTATGTATATCTGATTAAAGCTCAAAAGAGAAAATAGAGAATCTATAAATACATGTATAAATAGTTGATGATTAATACATGTATGTATAATCTACCAATTGGACTTGGTACATTTGGTAGATCTGCAAGGTGTGGGTTAGGATGACTAGGGATCAATTCCTCGCATCTACAAAAATTCCTATTATTTCTAAAAAAAATGTACTTATAATCTGAAAAACATAGAGAATCTATAAATACATGTACATATAATTTGATTAATCTATAAATATATGTACATACAGTTGATTATTCATGAGGAAAAATACAATATACAATTCATACCTTCATCCTTTTCTTCATAAACATTTTTCACATGCTAAAATAATGTAATTTTCCATTAATTCTCACGCATTTTGCCTCAGTTGAAATTTTGGAGCAATTGCCTCGAATTTATTATCATGTATGTCTTGTAATTTTTTTAAAGAAAACCCTAACCTGCATTTCTAATCGCAGCCGTTGCCGCCGGACACCGGCCTGACGGTGATCGGCCACCCTCTCACCTAGACAATTATCTTAGCATATCTGAGATGTTTTGCAAACCAGATATCGCTGCCAATGCAAAAGCCAATGCTGCCAAGACATCTTTTGGAGCGGTTGTTTCTTCTTCACCCAATCTCAAACAGCCCCAACCTGATTCTGTGCAAAAAAGCTCTATTCTGACGCCGGTGGGGGCTATAAGGCAATAAAAATTCCATAAAATATTTACGAAGAAATGCTGAAATCTTGTTAGTTCTTGATTGTAGGCAGAATTACATTGTCCAAAGAAGAAAGGCCTTGGAGGCATGCGGATCTGAAGTTAAAATTTGATAAAATTCGGGGCTTCAAGATGGAGTGGAAATTGATCTCTTTGGGTAAGGGTTTTCTTTCATATTATTTTCAATAATGCAATTGCTTTCAATCTTGTTTGAAGTAGGGGAAACCTCAATTTGCAGCCAAGAATCTTGCAGATTTTGCCTTGGAGTCCAAGTTTTGATCCTTCAAAATACAAGACAACAACAGCGCAAGTTTGGGAAAAAGTTTCCCAACCTGCCGTGAGCACGAGGTTTTACAGTCCCTCTCGTGAGACGATGATGACGTATGCCCGATTTTGTTCCTCTTGATAAAAGTTCTTTTTTGGAATTTTTATTACTGATATAAAGTTCTGTACGAATTTTATTTTCGGAAAAATTCAGTTCGGCGTTTCCATAACGCGTCCGGTGGTAGCTTAGACCGATGATTTACACCCAAAAAATAATTCAGTCCGAAATACCTGTTAAAAAGTCAAAAATAGGGCCTAATATCCGATTTTTTTCCGTCAAAATCACCTTTTGCCAGATTTCCTCTCCTTTTCCCCGATTTCGGGCACGATTCACCGCCTGTGGTATCATCCATGCCGCTGGTGGTATGGCCTTCTGCTGCTGAACAATTGTGTGCCTGTTTTCTTGATATCCGACGGATAATTGATTAGAGGCAATTTTCAATGGATTTTAGCCTATATAAGCACCATTCTACCAGCCATTTGAGGGGTTCCACTCAAAATTTTAAGCAAATTTTGAGCATTTTAACTAGCTTTAGTAGGATAAATTTTAGAAAAGGTAAGAACAGATGATTCAATTCATCTTTTCTTGGCTTTTCTCTACTGAACTCTATGATATCTTGGTGCATTTTAAGTTTAGAAATCACTCAAATTAGGATTTAGAGACTAAATAACCCCCTTACTTTCCAAAATCATCATTTGAGCTCCCCGGAGGTGTCATACGGATCACGAAGAGGTGGATTCACGGCCCCGAGGTAAAAATTTTGAGTCTCATAGCTCTTTGGCTTCCATTTTAATTTTTTGTTGTATTTTGGTTGCTGTTTGTGCTTAGTTTCGGGTTTTTGGTAGCTTTCTAGCAAAAAACAGCTGCTGTAAGAAACTGAAGCCGCCGAAGGCATTTAAAGCCGCCGGCGATATCAACCATGTCGCCAGCAACATCGTTGATACCACCAGTTGCCTCACTTACCCCCAGTGGCCCCATTTTCTTATAGTACCCTTTCTTTATGGTATCCAGAAATTCATGTAGCCTGCCAGTATAACTACCGCCGCATGGCCTTCTAGCAGCAGTTTTGTTTTTCATTCATTTTTTGACCTAGTTTAATTTCCAAAGCTAGGATGTTTAATGCAATGATAGGAGTCTAGAACTCCCCAAAAACGGTCCAAACCCCGTAACATGTGGCATTTTCCCTAATAATTTGGTTAAAATAACGACCGTGGCCAAAATGGACTTTTCCCTAAAATTCGTTCAAAAAAAAGAATTTTACAAAGGGAACTTGTATTCTAATGTCAAAAATTTTCGAGCTAACCTGGTAGCTCAACCCCATCAGGGGGCTCTACCCCTGGACCTCGTCCGGGGCATTGCCCCGGAACCCTCGTGAGGGGCTACCGCCCCTCAACTCCATTTAGGACGCTGCCCCTTGACCCCGCTAGGGGCGCTGCCCCTTGGAACCCGTGGGGGGCTGCCACCCCCCAACCCCGCTGCCAGGGGCGCCTCTATGAGTGATATACCTTGTATATGTGATGTATCTGTGCTAACCATTTTGTGCAGGTAGATTTAGGTTAGATGTATGCTAGGCCTTCGGGTATTTTATTTATTGTATAGAAAAATGTTTAGGATTTGAGAGCCTTGTAATAATTTTAATTTCGAAATTTTTATTTTTGGATGACTGTAATAATTACTTATTTACCGCTTTGAATGCTTGATAAATGCGAAAACAATATACAAACCGAAAACACAATAAATAGGGTGGATTAAAACCGATTAAGAAAGAATGAAATCTTTTAACTTGGCCTAATGTAAAATAGATAACATCATCCGAACTTGGAATCTCTATTTTGAGGTACGGTCTAACCACCCGATGGGAATATCATACAAAAAATTCCACAGTGGCGCTTAACCGGGTGACGACTCTATTTTAAAATACGGGATTTCAAGTCTCGTATCCCTTAACATACTAATTGGAATTAAATTCAACATCAACATCAATTTGACCAATCCATCTTTTTATGATGCTAAAATGAAGATTAATCCCTCAGCTCGCTTTACAGCGCTCGTTATTTCCCCTCGTACTACGCATCTCACACGGTCCTAGTGGGAAAAAGGTCGTCTGCTCACACCTGCCATGGATTTTTTAGAATAGAAGAATTCTTGCAGACATTGCCTGTGGCATTGGTATGCCTTTACGGTTTGATCGGAACTCTATCGAGGGAGAATTCGGCCATTATACTAGAGTTTTGATTGATATTGATGTTGCTAAACCCTTACAGGACTCCATTATGGTTGATACTAAGTCTAATAAAATTTAGGTTGCCTTAGAATATGAAAACATACCTTTCTTATGCACCGTTTGTTCATCCATAGAACATACAGCTGCCACTTATAGAAATAACCATCAAAATAAAACCCAAGTGGAAGAGGTCATTGCACCGAGGAAACAAAGGAAGCTTGAGAAAAATCAGCCTATTGTTCAGCGATAGGCTGGGAAGGAGACTGATCTTGTGACCATGCATCCATACTTGGAGCTTTTCACCAGAAGCCAACCGAGGCGACGGGATTTGGAAGAGAAAACTAAGTCACTTATACCAATCGGGGATGTTAATTGCAATATTGAAGCCAGCCTTAGGAAGTCGGCAGTTAATTATTCACCCAACTGCATATCTAATGTTAAATCGAATGAGGGGAATAGTTATAAAAAGGATCAACCTTCATTATAAGAAAATAAAAAAAAATTCTAAAGAAAAGGAGATTTGGGCTGATATGTGTGAGTCAACTGATGAGGTTACTATGACACAGAAGGCCACCAAGCTTGAAGGCCAGGTCACGGAGGTGGACAATGTCATAATTGTTAATTTGGAACCAGTTAATTTGGTGGTTGATCTTGGTATTGCATCTCCCAAGCTAGTTGATGGTCACTTCACGGATGTTTTTGATGGGGTTGAATAAGAGGACTTCGAATCAGACTATTCACAACCAAAGAGAGGCGTCCCAGGATCTTGGGCGGACTCTGCGGAATGGGAAGAGTCAAAGATGAAAAACAATGCCAAGCAATTGACACCTGTTAGGCAAGGGTTTTTGTTCTCGTCTTTTTATGAAAGTTTTTGGAATGAGATTGATAAGGGAGACAATATCTCACTCCCAAGAAAACAAAGGGTATCTGTCACATCCAAAGAACAGGCCAAACAAGAGTGTAGGGAGCAAGCTTAATGAGAGCGCAAACCTCCACTGAAGTTTTCTCCTTAGTTGATAGGTTTATTTATGCCTTAATGGCTGTTTGACTTTTATTGTTTTTACTTATTTTTGTTTCTTTTATTTTCTTTTATTTAATAAAATGATCCCGGTTCTCCGATCTCCATTTTAATTTTTTTAATTGAATTTACCTAGTGAGAGGGAAAAGGCAAGCAGAAGTTTGACAACACCCCACCACCGTTAAAAACCCTCCCTTAGGCTCGTTTTATTAAAGAAAAGAAAAAATACAAAAAAAGTAAAAAAGTCAATCAACAATTACGGCCGAAAACAAAAACTATTAACTAAGGAGAAAACTTTGGTAGAGGTTTGTGTTCCTGTTTAGCTAGCTCTCTATGCTCTCATTTGGCATGTTCTTTGTCAGCTTTTGACACCCTTTGTTTCCTTGGGATTTGGAATTTGTCTCCCTCATCCATCTCATGCCAAAAACTATCATTGCAGGAAGAGAACGAAAAACCTTGCCTAACAGGTGTCAATTGCTTGGCCTTATTTTTCACTTTTGCCTCTTCTCATTCTACAGAATCCGCCTAAGAGCATGGGACACCTCTCTCAGGTTTTGCATAATCTGATTCAAAGCCCTCTTATTCAACCTCTTCCGAAGCACTCATGAAGTGATTAAAATATCTGAAACTTCAATAATATGGCCATCAATCAGCTTACAAACTTTATTTTCCTTATCTCCGAGATCCACAACTAAGTTAACTATCTCTAAAGTATCAATTAGGTTATTCCCCATCTCAGATGTCTCTAGATTAACTGTAACTAGTCCCAAATTATTATTAATAGCATTCCCCAAAACTCTGATGATCATCCAACTCTTGAATCAAATTAGAATTTCCCGTCTCCATTTCAAACACCTCATTAGCCGTAGCCTAAATCACCGCAGTAGCCGCATCCTTAATCGCCTCAGTAACCACTGTCTCAATCTCAACTTTGTCAAAATTTGAAATAAAGGTAGCCCTCGATGCCGTAGGTTTATGCACCAGCCTAGGGGGAGCCTGAAAGTGCTTACCACTCGATTTTCCCTCCTGTGGCTTACCCACCGTACCATGCATCTTCTTATTATCCTTCTTGTTATGCCTACAATCATGCCAAACATGTCCAATAGTCAAGCAAATTTTGCAAAATTTTAGGAGATTCTCATTCTCCACATTGATTCAAATCTACTTTCCCTCTCTTTCAACACCTACAGTAAGAGGTAAAGTGTTAATTAAGACTACATCAATAAGAATATGAGCATAAGGTCCAAAATCACCTTCAATGGTTGTATGATTTACCCTAGTAAAATTTCCAATACCTTTGGCTATACAAGCCAATATAGATGGATCCCAATATTCCAAAGGTAATCCAAGCAGCTTAATCCATACAAGAGCCTTAGTAGTCTTTTGATCGGCGGGATTAAAGTCTAGCTGCCAAGGTTGAACCGTAAAGGTTCCAGGTTTGAGACCAATAATGCCTCTATTGAAAACCTTGTACTTGATGGCCTGAGATTCAAGAAGAATATGATAATAACCATTTCTAAGGGAGATTAAACCCCAAGATTCCAAAATTCCCCAAATCTTGGTTAAAGCCTCCTTTAAAGAAGCAAGCTTATAAGGTGAAATCCTTTTTGAAGAACTAAATGCCCTATAAGTGAGTTTACGCACAAAGCAATATGTTTTTCATATAAAACTTATGAAATTTTAATAGGAGTAAACCCACCTTTGTTGATGGCCTTAGCAGAAGCCATGGCAAAAGAGTCGATCGTGGTAGTTGTGGCAATTCCTCCAGTAGCAGTAATCGCATCCAAGCCCTTAACGACACCAGCAAAACTGGGTTTAGGGTTAGGGTTCTTAGCCAAAACAAGCTGTCTAATCAAAGGATTTTTGTCCTTGCTTTTATAATAGAAGGAAAGATAATAAGTATCCATATTGAAAGAGAGATTTGAGAAGAAAATCTAGCCAGAATCGATCAAGAATGATCAAGAATGGCCGGAAAATTGAAATCGGCAACTTAGGGTTTCCTAGGGAGTTTCATCGCTCCTAAATTTATTTCCGGTCTCCATTTTAATTAAAAAAATGTCTTGTAATTTTTTATGTTTAGCTTATTGAAATTGTTTATTTGGTATTTCATTTATCCAATTATTTAATAATTTAGTACATTAACTATCCAATTTTGGTACTCAATGAATTATATAGAACATGATAAACACATGTATTTAACAAGCTCTGATTACACTCATTAATAAAACAAATATATCAAGTCAAAACCAGGCTTTTGATCTAGTGGCCACCACCTCTTAAGGAATTAAAGATGTCCGAGGTTGTGTGTTCAAATCTCATAATCAATAAAATTGGGAAAAATGTCCCGTATAACTCGGTCAGAAAGGAATTCACTATAGAAAAGTCAAAAGCTTCAGAAAATATTTCGTGTTGACCTCCTTAAATTAAAAAAATTGTGAAAAGATTATTAATCATCACTTTACTTTTCTTGGACAAATACAAATAAATATTGGATTGAGTTACAATTAATAGGTGTGTTGTTTATAATTAAAAGGTCTCAAGTGATTATCGTCCTCTTCTTTATTTATCTGATCATTCTTGATTGGAATTCTTTCTGGATTCGTGTTTATTCTATGCAATATGGAAGATTCGTATCTTAACTTTTACTATAAGAAATCAGTATAAGCGCAAAAGCCTAAGGAAGATGCTGTGAAAAACCTTAACCCTAAACTATCCTTTACCGGGGTGGTTCAGGGTTCGAATCATTCTGTTCCAAGCACTGTGAACTCCAAAATCTTAGAATTGGCTGAAGTTTCGAACAAGGGAAGATTTACCTCTATTAAAATTGCATGATTGTTACTCGAGAAATGGATTGCCTTGTGCTCAAATTCCCTGAAAGTTAATGGAGTTTTATCTCCAATTCCTAGTGCTTCAGACCAATCAATTTCTCAATCATCTCAGGGTAAAAGCAAGTTTTGGGCATATTATTCTAATGATGAGGAAGACAAGGAAACTCTAGTTGACTCTGGAAAGGGAGTGGTACAAAGTCCCATTATTAAGAATGAAGAGTAAGAATGGCAGGTTCAGACTAGTAAGAAAAAAAGGAAATAATGCTGGTTAAGGCATAGAAGGAGGAAGGGGACAGGCTGCGCAAGCTAGGAGGGGTGCGACTCTACAAAACCCACCTCAGAAACATTAATAAAGATCTTATACTGGAATTGTAGAGGTATTTCTAATTTTTCTACTAAAACGGTTCTTTTTCATTTTTGTTGAACGTTACGTCAAGATGTTTTGCGTTTGGTGGAGCCGATGATTCCTTTTTTTGCGAGGCATTGGAATTAATTGGGTTTGTCTTTTATTGGTTTGAATAATAGGTCTTTACCAACTATTTGGGTTTTCGGTGGTAGTGCTTTTGTTCAGTCTTCGATGACTTGCTCAGATCAACATGTCACTAATGTTGGTAGTTTTCGCGTAGATGTTTTGTTTTGTCTTTTGTATATGGCAGCAATTTTGTTTCTGGTCGAAGAAGGTTATGGGATTATTTACTTCGTCTACAAGTGGATTGCCCATGGTTAATCATTGTTGACTTCAATATGGTCAGAGGTGCTCATGAGAAGATGGGTGGATGTATTAATGTTAAGGCCTGTCGGGAATTTATTTCTTTTTTAGATAATGCTGATGTTTCTAACTTGCCTATGCTGGGATTGGTTTTTACCTGGTCCAATGGTAGAAGCAAATGGGATAATATTCAGTGTAGACTGGATTGTGCCATGGTTAATTCTAATTTTATAGTGTCTTAGGATAAAGTGCAACGTACTGCATTGTCTAGGCATCATTCGGACCATAATCCAATTTTTGTTAAGTGTGATTCGGGTACGCCGCAGAGATCTAGCTTTAGATTCTAGTACATGTGGTTAACGCATCCTGATTTTTTCCAATTTATGAGCAGTAATTAGAGTAATTTGTCGTAGTTGACTCCTATGCATGCCCTTTCGGCTAAATTGAAAATTTTTAGAGGACTTTTGCGTGGTTGGAACAAAAATGTTTTTGGGGACCTGAAGTTGCAGATCGAAGCCTGTCAGGATAAACTTTTGATGGTTCAATAAAAAGTTGAAGCTAGGGGGTTCATGGATGACCTGACGCGTCAGGAATTGTCGGCACATGCAGATTTGGATATTGTCCTCAATCAAGAAAAAAATTTTCTGAGAGAAAAGGGGTGGGTGTCCTGGCTAACGGCCTGGGATAGAAATACAAATTTTTTTACTGACATTTGGGTTTGCGAAGGACTCAACTGGGTATTAATTCCCTACAAAAAGATGGCAATACATCTACAGATAGGGCTACCATTTTGGATCATATTATGCATTTTATCAAAATATATTTTAAAATCTAGGGACAAATTGGCCTCAAATCGACAAAGTTAGAGGAATTATTCCTACAATGATTTCTGACGAGGAAAACTTTAGTTTGACCATAAAGCCGACCATTGATGATATACGAGAGGTGGTCTTCTCGATGAAAGGTTATAGCGCACCGGGACCTGACGGCTTCACTGGGAAATTCTATCAATCCTTTTAGAGTATTGTTGGGCAAGATATTTGTCAGTGTGTTTGGTACTGTTTTTAGCATGGGAAATTGACTACTAATCTAAATTTTAGTGTTATGGTATTCATTCCTAAGGTGGAAAGGGCTGATGTGGTGGAGAATTCTAGATCAGTTGCTTGCTCGAATTTTTTTTTCAAAATTATAACAAAAATTCTAGCTTAATCAGTTAGAAACAATTTCATCTCGAATTGTTTCTAAATAGCAGTTCGGCTTTATTAAGGGGAGACACATCAATCACACAATTGCTTTACCCTTAGAGGGAATGAACGTGCTTGATGGTAGGGAATTCGAGGTTTGCATGGCGATCAAAATTGATATCAGGAAAACTTTTGACACTTTAGATTGGTGTTTTCTTCTTGATGTACTTGAGTGTTTCGAGGTTTCATTATATTTTTGGGATTGTATTCTCAAAATTTTTTCATCTTGTCGTATGTCGATTTCAATGAACGGGGGTCTTTCAGGTTATTTTGTTTGTTCTCGTGGTATCAGGCAGGGTGATCCATTATCTCCTTTGTTTTTTTTGTCTTGCAGAGGAGTTCCTTAGTCAGTCTATTCAAAAATTGGTGGAGGGGGGATCTTTTATGCCTATAAGATATACATTGGATACTTTTATCGTGAGCAACATTCTTTGTGCTGATGAGGTAGTGGTCTTTGGCAAAGTTACTAAGAGGAATATAAGTGCTTTACAAAAGGATTTCAATGACTATGCGGCCTTATCGGGACAAGTTGACAATTGGAATAAAACTTTAATTTATTTCAGTAAAGGGGTTAGTTCGACAGGTGCAAGAAACTTGGCCAGTATGTTTCGGGTCCGGCGATTGAGCGCCCCTTTTGATTATCTAGCGGTTCCTCTTTTTAGTGGCGTGCCGAAGAAGTTATCATTGAGGAAAATTGTAGACAAAATTTTTATTAAATTCACAGGATGGGCAGGGTATTCTCTTTCGATGGTTGGCTGATTATGTCTAGTGAATTCGCTAATTCAGAGTTCTTTTATACATTCTTTCGCGGTGTATCGTTAGCCGGTTAGTTTATTAAAGGAACTAGAAAAGGATATAAGAAATTTTATCTGGAAAGGTTCTATTAGCCAAAGGAACATGGTTACGATACCATGGCGTGACTGTTGCAAGCCTTTTCAATCGGGAGGATTAGATGAGAAAAGCTTACGTAAGCTTAATGATTCTTTACTCGGGAAGCTTAGTTATGAAATACCTAAAGGCAGTGCTTTTGTTATGAGTATTCTTAAAAAACGGTTTCTTCAAAGTAACGGTGACATGAGAAAACTCCCTATTACTTCTACAATTTGGAGTTCTATTAAGTCCATCTTCCAATTCGTTAGAGACCGCATGACTTGGGTTGGTCTTGGATGGTAGTAATTTTGGTTTGATAGTTGGGCCGGTGAGAACTTTGCTAATAGATTGAATTTGATGGAGTTGGATTGAAGGACTCATATTGGGACGTTAGAGGATTTTTTTGAAAATGAAGAATGGCAAGTTTCGTAATTACTTGATAACATTATGCATGATATTATTAATGCAAGCGAGCAGATTTTTAGCAGTGATTTATGCGTTTGGAGACCCGTGGTGGATGGTCTTTATTCGGTTAAATGAGCTTACAAACTATTGATTAATTTGAATCATCGGGATCCAATTTTCTCATTCATTGGAAAGCGTTTCTTCCTCCTTTAAGATCGACTTTTTGTTGGAGTTTAGCTTGAGGTTATATATCGACTGATGATATCCTGTAGGCAAAAGGAATAGTCACAGCTTCTTGTTGTTTGATGTGCGAAAAGGAGGTGGAAACAATTACACACCTTTTTATTACCTACGATTTTGCTAGGGTTTTATGGAACTCGATGTCGGATTTTTTTGGACATACGATCTATATGATTGGTAATGTGTGTGATTTAATAACCCATGCGATGATTCAATGGTACGACCCTCGGCTCTACATAGTTTGGAATGTGGCCGTTTTATCATGTTTATGGATTATTTGGCGACATAAGAATTTGGCTAGGTTTGAGGACAAAATGCCTAACATTTGAAATTGTTTGAGGGCCCTATGGAGAGCTATAAAAGAGATTGAATTTTTTAGGGTGGGTTTCACTAAGAGGATTAGTGATTTTCAAGTTCTTACACAAGTTGGTAGCTCTATTCTACCTTCTAAGCCGCAGAACATTGTTGAGGTGAGTTGGCAACCTCCTCCTATTGGATATATGAAGGTTAATGTGGATGGGTTTGCTCTTTGCTCACCGGGCGCCGCAGGTTATGAGGGTATTTTCCAAAATCCAAGGGCTTTCTCGCGCGGATCGTTTACGGGTAGTTTATGTTCTTGCTACAGTTTTGAAGCTGAACTTATGGCAGCCACGGTAGCAATTGAAAAACCATTTCAACGAGGTTGGTTCAGACTTTGGTTGGAGATAGATTCAATGTATGTCCTGCATGCTTTCAAGAGCCAGGTTTGGATACCATTGTCTCTACGGATTATGTGGGAGAAGGTTAGACAATTACGGGAGCGAATGACATTACATGTCACTCATATCTATAAGGAAGGAAACACCGCAGCTGATGCCTTGGCTAGACATGGTGTGGAAGTACGACAAGGATGGTAGATTTCTCACCCAGAATTCATTAATCGCTACATTACGGATGATTACGCTTCTCGATCGCAGTTTAGATTTGCCAATCACTACAAGAAATTAGGCTTTTTGTGACAACAATTATTGTCACAAAAAGTAAGAAGTTACCACATAGAACATTTGGTGACAATAATTTGTTATCACAGGGTCATCGCTAATAACTCCATAACAAATAATATGTCCAAAAATGTTGTCACAAATATTAAAACATTTGGGACAACTTCAGTTGTAAATGAAAAGAAAATTTTGTCGTCACAATAAACTACTTGCCACATATAATATATCAAAATTAACTAAAACTACACGACAACATAAAAAAGTCGTCATGCAAAAATTTATTTGTGATAAAAATGTTGTCACGCATATTACAATATTTTGTGACAAACAATTTTGTTGTCACAGTATTTTCGTTAGTTACAACTTTTGTTGTAACTAAAAAGAAAACTACTTTTCACAATAGTATTGTTGTCACGTATCATAACATAAATTAACCTAAAACTATGTGACAACCTCAAATTGTCGTCACAAAAATAATTTTGTGATAATAATTGATGTCACAAAAAAGTTTCAAATTATCACACAAGGCTATATGTGACAACAATAGTAGTCACAAAGGTGTCGTCACTAATAACTCCATAACAGATAATATTTCCAAATACGTTGTCACAAAAATTGCGTTTTTTGTGACAATAATGTTCATGTCACATGAAATTTATTGTCAGGAATTAGAGAGAATTGTCACGTATTATATGATAAATTTTACTGAAGCTGCATGACAACTTTTACTAGGCATCACCGGGGCTATAAAAGAACCGAGCCAAGCTCGAACACTGAGTGTTCAAGCTCTGTCCACTTAAATTTTAATGAACACGAACCGAGATTAAGCTTGGTCAAACCAAGCTCGAGCCGAGCTTTAAGACTATCTCGAGCTTTGTTTAATTCGAGATCTCGGCTTATAAAAAAGATAGAATCTGTAAGATGAAGAATCTAAACAACATAAATGATTTTCATTGTACAAAGAAGAGGAAGAGGAGGAGTGTTGTATTGGCGGCTGGGTTTTTTAAGAGGAAAATGAGATTAGAGTTTTATTGAGCATATAGTGATTAATAATATATATAGTAGGGATTGAATTGGATCCGAGTTGCCTTTGTTAGCCTTTAAGTCCATCTTTTCTCCTTTTTGTCTATATTTTATATATCACTTTTATACATATTTTCCCTTTACCATTTATTTTATATTCTTCATTTTTATATCCATTTTACACATACACTATTTTATACTTATTCGTAATCTCTCTATTTCATAAATATAATGTATAAAGTTTTCAAATATGTTAACGAGCCTGTTCACAAGCCTAATAACGAGCTTGTAGGCGAACTAGTTCGCGAGCCTCTTATCGAGCATGTTCACGAGCTTTCGAGCCGAGTATACCCTTTTTCAAGCTTGGTTCGTTTACGATAACAAGTCTAAAATTTTGTTCAAGAACAAGCTCATTTATTAGCAAACCGAGCTCGAACGAGCCAAGCGCCAAGTAGTTCACGAGTAGTTAGGCTCGTTTATAGCCCTAAGCATCATAAATACTATTTATGGCAACTTCATATTGTCACCATAATGTGGTGACAACGTTTACATCACTTACAACTTTGGATTCAAGGGAACTTAAAAGAAATAATATTAATTTTGACAAATATAAAAAAAATAATTAAAAAATAAATTTTCAATTAATTAAAAGAATATTAGCAAAAGAACAAAATAGACTAAATGCACATATACTTAAAATAAATAAGCCTAAAAAGTGCACATAGACTAAACTAATAATTAATTTATTACACACTCTACAAAAATCATGAAAGTCATGTGGCCTGAAGAAAAATGACAAGCATTCACTTAAGGTTTTATCAAAATTTATTTGCAATTAGGAAAATATCGAAAGGGAAATGAGAAATTACTTGGGTATTCTAATTGTCATATCAAGCCTTTGAGTTTTGTAAAATTTCACCAAATGTAGCAAGCCAGACCAATCAGTTCTCTATATAGAAAATAAAACATGATCAAGTGAATACTTCATATGATCTTAAGATAATTAGACATAGATCTCTATGATAAATAATTCACAGTTTATAATAAACATAAAAACATGAAGGTTCGCCTGAAACGATGGGTTGCATTCACATGAATGAAAGAAACTATAAGTACAAATTTAACATCTAGGATTTCTAAATTATAGCTACAAGAGTGGTTTGAAGCTGAAAGCAAACAGTCCCACTCATCAATATCTCTATTCTTCTTCACTGAAAATACGTAAAATTGGCATTATGAGCAGGCAAACTTTTTCGTGCGTGGGCCCTTTCAGGTCGTTGATTGGATTGGCACGACCGACATAGGACTCCCTGGTTTTAATGTCAGGAGACGCTGCTAGAGCACGGGGCTCATTGTATGTGTGAACATACTTAGCATTTCTAACTGGACAAAGGGGTCGAGGATGCCTTTGAGGATTAGCCTTTTTATTGTGGGAGCTGGGTCCCTATTTTATACAATATTAGAGTCGCCACCCAGATCAGCTCTTCCCAGAAATTGGTGGTATAGCTGATCCGGGTAGGATTCCTGTACTGACAAAAGAGAGATTCTAGTTTTGGATAAAATAGTTACTTATCATTTGAATTTGGACAAAGCATATTTTGAAAACCTTTTGTTATTTTAATAATCAAAAGAGATGAGTTAGGGAGATACAACCTTTGCAGGTCTAGCCCTTGGAGTGCGGGTCCGGTATGACTAGATTACCTCGTGAGGAGGTTAAGAATGCATGATCAAAAATAACACTTTGACCCCCAGTTACCTTTTGTTTTTTGCAGGATGACTAGAAGGCCCGGTACTGACAAGGACCGCGTTTGCTTTGGATTTCTTCAAGATTTCTATGGAGATAACCTTGAGGAATTTTATAGTGGGTTAATTTGAGTGTTTGGGAATCAGTGAGTAGCTTTTTAGCTGAAAGCTATTTTAAGTAAGGGTGTCTATACCTTGGTATAGTTTTCGGATATTTTTAGTATAGGCTCGATCCTACGAGGGGAATTTCAAAGAAGGATTGCTCGAGAATGATTTCTCTTTTTTTTTCAGATGATTCCATATCCTAGAAATGCCGGGGATAGTTTCCTTTTATAGAATTTTTGGGAGTATCGATCGGCATAATTGGCAGTGTCGATCGACAAAATAGGTGTTAGAGTATCTTTGCTATGTCTTTGGCTTAGATTCCCCTATGAGGGTCGATCGATGCAATAGGGAAGCGTCAATCGATGCAATTTAGGTGGTGATAGCTTTGTTGTGTCATGTTTATAGGTTTGATGAGTCAGCAGACGAATCGACATGTAGTAGCATCGATCGTCGCAATGGATAGCGTTGATCGATGCAACTTTGGTTGTAATTAGTGTCAATCGACACTCAGGCTTAGGATGTCAGAATCTTATTTCTGTATAGGGGTTTGTAGTTTGGGTGAAATACTGCCCTTTGTTAGTACTGGGTTGCCATTTCCTGAAAATGTTTTGGACATCATCAGGCCTGGGATGGACCGTGCTCACAGGCTGCCCCTCCCTTATAACATCTTATACTATGGGGGTAAAGTTTTTGCATACGTAAAGTGAGCGCGGTGAGTAAAAAGTGCACTTGATTTTGCAAGAATTTTAGTGAACATTATTTGATCGACTAAATCTTTGAAAAAAAATATTTTTGTCCCTTCGATCAATTAATGTTTGACGGGTTTTAAGAACTTTTTAGGAAAATCATCTAGATTCTCGCAGTGTTTGTTTGAAAATACTTGGTCTACTAGTATTTTGGAAAATGATTTTCATGCTACGAAATGCAATTTTCAAAACTAGGACTCAATTGGCACTGCAATTTTATCCTGAAAAGATCGAAAAATGGTCGTTTTTTAACATGCATCGATTGACACATAGGGGTTGCATTGATCGACGCAACTCTTTGAATTTCGAACGTTTGATTTCTAGCAGTTGCAGACATTAAAAGGCATGTCTAGGATTGCATCGATCGACACATATGGATTGCGTCGATCGATACAATAAAAAATCCTATAAACTTCACAGTTTTTCTATAAACAGAACACTTCTCATACAAAAACCCTTTCTTCCTGCATTTTCTCTTGACAATAGAAGCTATGTTAGGGCTTTTTGCACTCTCTTTCCTTCCGATCATCATTCAATTTTCATCTATTATGATGTGGACAAAAATTGTGACATCCCGAGACTCAACTCGCGCCCCTACCTCAATGCTAGAGGCAACTATTCACGGTGAGATAGTCCAAATTCCTTCGTTACCATGGAGGACAATTATGGGCTCCCTACATGGAAGATTTTTCACGGTGTGGATAGAGTCAATGCTATTCCCCTCGTTCTTAAACCTGAACGACACCTCTCCCGCATTCCGGTAAATTCCTATCTCTCTATTACAATTTTCTAGAATTGGCATGTTTTTAGGAACCTCTTTGATGATACATGTTCTGTTGAATACGTTGTTGCTCCTGTTTCACTGCAAACTACCTATTTGATATTTTATAATTTCAGGATTTTTGCCTTTATCATCGATTGATGCTTCTGAT
This sequence comes from Euphorbia pulcherrima, assembly GCA_947683365.1. NCBI lineage: Eukaryota > Viridiplantae > Streptophyta > Magnoliopsida > Malpighiales > Euphorbiaceae > Euphorbia > Euphorbia pulcherrima. The sequence continues at coordinate 10,346,636 of CANTUS010000016.1, forward strand.
TCTTCAGGATGCGTCGATCGAAGCTCCTTTGTGTTGATCGACACTTTTATTTTTGGAAGCTTGCCTTTTTATAATTTTGAGTGTTCTGAAGCCTTTTATAGCCTGTGAAGTAATCTATGATGCCATGTTGTACGTATGATGCTGCTGTTTTGTGAAATTTGAGAACTTTTTAGGATGACTTAATGACTATAAGCCTTGTGATGCCTTGGAATTCCCATATTTGAACATAGCTTAGTAACTATAAGCTTGTCTGGGTGATTTCGGTGATGACTTTATCCTTAATAGCTATAAGGCCTGATTCTTAGGTAGCTTGACAAATTTTTTGCCTAATGACTATAAGCGGGTATTTTTTGTGAATTTTGGTGACTTGTCCTTAATGACTATAAGCGTGACCTTGGGTGAAAGATTCTTAGATGCTTAATCACTATAAGCAATTTTTTATTTGGTTATGTTTGCTTTGCAGAAAGTCGAACATCGGAGTGCAGGCAACTTCCTAGATCTTGTCACTTAGTGGGGTGTCCTTTCTCCTGAAGCAAAGAGGATTCTGGAGGGCACGAGCTTAAGTGCATTCATTGAAAGATTCATTCCAATGAAGCTGGTTCAGTATTCTCGTGCAGTCTTACTATCGATTTTAAGGAGATGGTTGGACTCGACCCATACCTTCCATTTACCGTGCGGGGAGTATACCATTACACCATTGGATTTTGCCGCCATCACCGATTTGCACTTTGATGGAGAGATTATTCACTTCAATTGTGCCATGAACATAGGCAATTATGATCCCGTACTCATGCAAAAATTGTTCGAATTTTCTGGTTCTAGTAAGGAAATTTCAGCCAATGATTTATACACTTTTTGGTCGGTCTCGGGGAACAGGGGCCCCGCTTACGCTGAGGCTCGAGAGCAATGTGCTCGTTCTTTTATGTTATATGCCTTGACAACACTCTATTCCCTGTTGGCAACTCGGCCCTTAATTTGAACCTCTTGGGTTCCATGGTGGATTTGAGAAAGTTCAAGGGAATTGCTTGGGGTAGAGCTACACTAGGGCAACTATATTTAGCCCTAGACATTGTGCGAGAAAGCACACTTTAGAGCTGAAATCCTAGAAGCTTATTCTCGAGGTGACTTGTCAAGAATTTTATTATATATATGTGTTTGTGTCGTGGATTGACTATTGTTTTCTCCTTTTGTAGATTTGGTGTTTTGAGAAAGGAATCCTCCCTTAGCCGAAGAAGGCCAAGATCCGCAAAGACATCCCTGACTTTCCTCGTCTTCCCTCCTGGTTGGTTGCCTGGGGGAACCTGGATTCCGCTGAGGCTGAAAAGAGAATCAAGAATCTTGTCTTTAATGAGGTGAACTTTTGTGTGTACTTTCTTTTATAACTTTACTTTCGGTGCCTACTAATAACACTTGTTTGCAGATCACTCATACTCTAGGGGGAACCCTTCTGGCTGAAGTAGAGTTATGATGGCTGCTAGAGAGATGGTGCTGAAGCGACTAATCTTAGAGAGCGCTTCTTCCCTTGAGTGGTACTTAGAGGAACGGGTGGTGCAGTGCGACAAGTCCAGGGGAGAGACTGGTGCCACCCGAGCTTCCGAGGTGGTTATTCTGGCCAAAGCTGACGGAGGAGGCTCTTGATATCTTGAAGGGAGAGGGTGAGACAATGGATTTGTAAGGCGAGGCTGGTTACTATCCTAATTTTGTGATCGAGTGTTTACTTAGCTAGCCACCAAAGGATCAGGTCACGTCATAGGGGGTATGCCTCTGCCTTTTAACGTCTATCCTTTTATGCTTTTTTCGGATGCTAATTTTGTCTTGTTTTGCAAGGAAAAAGGATGAGGGGTCCACATATGTCGGGCGAGGCCACTTCTCATATCAAGGGGCACCGGGACTACCAGGTTCCTATGGGATTACACATCTACCAGCCTAACCTTTCCATCTATTTTCCCCCTTTTGGTGCGGGTGACTGAACTAGGGTGGACGTGACTTTTGTGCCTTCCCATATGACTCATGTTAGTTTATTGTGCATTTTGCCAATATTCTTGGCTTATGCTGATGCAATTTGCTTTTCTTGTCAGGTGCTAAGAGAAGATAGCGAAAGGTATAAACGCCTGCTCTTCGATTTCCAGAATATCATGCTGGGGAATAACTTCACGATGGCGGTAAGACCAGTCACATTTTATTTATTCCCCTTTTCATTTTCCCTTTCCTTAATTTGCATGGACGGATGCTCATAGGTGTGTGAATTAACAGGGTAGGATTAAAGCACTAAACACCGAGATGGACCAACTTAGAGCCAGCTACAGGGCGCCTCCACCGACGTGGCCTTGTGGCTATGCCCATTATGGACAGGCTCCTCCGACGGCATATGCACAACATTCCCCTAGCTATGGAGCGTAGGGTTACATGCTTGGTTACCAGCCCAGGCTGGTTTTACAAGGATGCCTTATTAGTTTCCTCCGGCTCTGACATCTGCACCTATCCCTTAATTCGTGCAGCCACTTCAGACCTTGCAGGGCTTAGGGGGCCAAGAGGGAATTGGAGACAGCAGCGAGGTACCACAGGCTCCTATTTAATTGGGTAATTTGGGATATGATTCTTAGGTCTTTAGCTTAACGTACATTTTTTATGGGCCTGCATGGTAATTTTATCCAGTACATCTGATGGTGTGATCGGGCCTATTTTTGCCCCTTCATTGGTTTCTTTTCATGGATTTGTGGGTTCTTCGAGGCCCTGTTTATTTTTGGATGGATGATTTATTTTATCCTCTTGGCATGCTAGCTTCTTTATTCTAATTTCCTCTTTCTAAAGATGATCTTCTTGTGCAGTTAGTACTGATCGTACGATCTATCATCGTCTTTATTGAGCGATGATCAAATAAACATGGATAGGTTTAAGACCCGATTGACAGGCTATCTACGAATCCTGAGTTTGGCTGATTGGAATCAGCTCCATGCTGGGTGTCTTTTCAATATTCAGCATTACTACAACGTCGTTCTGGATGACTCGTTTCTGCAAGGTGCAATAAGTTTATCAGATCCTCTTGACCACGTGCTTCATTTCAACAATCAAGAGTTATGCCCGCTTTATGAAGAGTTCTGTGCTATAATGGACATATCTTGCAACTAGGATATTATGGTGCCTGATCACGATGTCGCCGTGGAGCAGCGTGATGTGGACTTTCTGAGGCTTCCTGATCGCTAGAGGAACAGAATCGTGTCCACTAACCCTGAGCAACCCGGATTGATTTTGTGGGTAGCTTTAAAAATATGCTCTTCCATTCCTACTAGTCACTGGAGCTGGGTAACTCTCATGGCCGTATTGCTGATGGGAGGTTTCCTGTGTGAATCTTACAACGGGGTCTGGAGTCCTTGATTGGTGTTTATAATCCAAAGAACTCTAGAGGGGTCATTGCCCATGGTTGTGATCCTAGCTGAGACCTTCATCTACGTGGACTCTATTAATCAAGAAGAGGATGTGATGGTGAGAGGGAACAGGCTCCTTCTTTAGGTACATTTCATTGTTATCATCACTGACTTTAACTAGTAGTGGCTTGCTGATAGGTTTGCAATATGGCAGGTATGGCTGATGGAGTGCCTGAAGGTTATCAGAGTACTAGTTGGTCTGGCAGATTCCTATGCCCCTAAGGACTTCTAGGGTCGATGAATGCAACCTAGGATTATAGGAATCAACCCTCATATGAATGGGTGTATTTCCTATAGAGGTTAACTGAGAGAGATATAAGGTGGACTTGCCCTTGGTGGAAAATTGATAAGGTGACTACCCGGAATATTCCCTAAGGCGTTCAATTACTGGGCCTGGAGAAGATATTATACCACTTTCCAAAATGCGTGAGGCAATAATATGGTCGTCCTCAGCATATGCCTGAATACATTCATGCCCCACATGCGAGACCTTTGGGCCCTCTGTGGCCGAACCATATTCGCACTAAGTGGGATAATCATATATTGGTCGTCACGAACTATGATCTACCGTTTAGCAAGTTGCTTGATGAGACTTATTTGGAGTGGCTCTCTGCCATCAAGGTAGCACCCACTGGAGCAGATAGGCTGGCAATTTCTCATTGTTTCGGTCATTATGTGGCAGGCCCTAGCCACTGAATCATATCTTTGAGTGTTTACAATAAAGCCTTGACTTTGTCTTGGGCATGAGTGCTTTGTACGTGTGTTCCCCTTTAATGTACTTTTTTTGTAACTTCTACCCTTAATGTTCACGACTTTATGAAGATGATGGGTTTTTAACGTGATTTTCCTTTATTTTGAACTAATTTTCTAAACGTATAGAGGTTAACCGAGAGAGATATAAGGTGGACTTGCCCTTGGTGGAAAATTGATAAGGTGACTACCCGGAATATTCCCCAGGGCGTTTAATTACTGGGCCTAGAGAAGATATCGTACCACTTTCCAAAATGCATGAGGCAATAATATGGTCGTCCTCAGCATATGCCTGAATACATTCATGCCCCACATGCGAGACCTTTGGGCCCTCTATGGCCGAACCATATTCGCACTAAGTGGGATAATCGCATATTGGTCATCACGAACTATGATCTACCATTTAGCAAGTCGCTTGATGAGACTTATTTGGAGTGGCTCTCTGCCATCAAGGTAGCACCTACTGGAGCTGATAGGCTGGCAATTTCTCATCGTTTCGGTCATCATGTGGCAGGCCCTAGCCGCTGAATCATATCTTTGAGTGTTTACAATAAAGCCTTGACTTTGTCTTAGGCATGAGTGCTATGTACGTGTGTTCCCCTTTAATGTACTTTTTTTTATAACTTCTACCCTTAATGTTCACGACTTTATGAAGATGATGGGTTTTCAAAGTGATTTTCCTTTGTTTCGAACTAATTTTCTAAACGTAATATGCCTTGAACTTATCCCGATTGACAGGGTTTGTGAACTTATTTCCAACCATATCCATGATCTTTACGGATCCTTTGCTAACGGCTCATTTTACCACCTATGGACCCTCCCAGTTTGGGCAAAATTTACCTCTAGGGTCGGTATGGGTGGCTTTGACCTATTTCAACATGAGGTCGCATGCCTTAAGGGGCATATCAACCCTTCTTACCCGGTTATTGTAAGCCTAGGCCATTTGTTGTTAGTACATTCTCAAACTATCAAGGGCTCCTAGGCGTCTTTCATCAATGGTGTTGAGCGTTTTGTAACGCGATTTTGCCCACTCGTCTTTAGGTAATTTTGGCTCAAGCGCCACACGGAGTGACTTGACTTCAATTTCTATTGGAAGAACTGCTTCCATCCCATATACCAAATAGAAGGGCATCTGTCCTGTTAGGGTCTTGATGCTAGTTTGATAGCCCCAAATAGCGTAAGGCAGATGATCGGCCCAATCTCGATGGGTAACCATCATTTTGGATAGAATCTTCTTTATAGCTTTGTTAGCCACTTCCACTACCCCACTAGCTTGAGGGTAGTATGGTGATGATCGATGATGCTCAATGCCATGTCATTCTAGTAAGTCTGCAGCTCCCCCCTAGAATTTACTCCGTTATCGGATACCATATGATGAGGTATACCGTACCAGGTAAAGATGTGCTTTTGAATAAATTTTGCCATTTTCTTAGTAGTGACCCTAATGTAGGACTCAGCTTTAACCCATTTCGAGAAATAGTCTATAGCTACTATGATGAACTTGTGGCTGTTGGTTGATGATGGTCTGATTTCTCCTATAATGTCGATGCCCCAGGACGAGAAAGTCCAGGGCGTGGCTAGGTGTTGCAACTCGATAGGCGGTAAGCAACTGATGTTGCCATGAATTTGGTATTTGTGGCATTTCTTGACTAGGCACGTGCAGTCAACTATCATGGTCAGCCAGAAGTAGCCCATTCGTTGTAGCTTCTTAGCTAGCATCACCCGGTTTATATGAGGACCACATGTTCCTGCAAGTATTTCTTGCATGACCTTGTCAGCTTTTGCTTGTCCTAAGCATTTAAGGAGGATTTTGTCGGATGATATCTAAAATAATTGCCCCTTGATGAGCCTAAAATGGACTGCCACTTCCGTAGGGTGGTCTCGTGGACATTCGTAGCTTGTATAAGGAAGGTCCTACTTTTGAGATACCGAAATATGTCACCATACCAGGGTTCTTATTCGGTGGAGATTTGTGTGACCGAAGCGAGGTAATACAGAGGGTGTGCAACTTCTACCATTATAGGTTTCATGCATTGTCATTCAGGGTTTTCCCACATGGAAGCCAAGGTGGCTAGTGAGTTCGCCATCTGATTTTCCTCCCATCACACATGTCGAAATTCGAATTTCCTTAAAAAGGATGCCTTCATCCATACTGATTCAAGGTACGGTTGGAGAGATTCTTCCTTTATTTCCCAATCACCTATCAGTTTGATGACAAGAGTGGAGTCTCCCACAACCTGTGCTTCTTCTACCCCAAGTGTGACCAGCGAGCTCAGGCCGAATAGACACACCTCGTATTCGGTGCTATTGTTAGTTATCAATAATCCTAATCTCTTGGAAAGTGGGATCAATCCTCCCTCAAGGGACATAATTATGACTCCCAAACCAGCTCCTTTACGGTTCACTGCCCCGTCGAAGAACATGGTCCATCTCCTAGGTTCAATTACTATTGTGGCTAATTGTTTGTTCGGGAACTCAAGTTTCTCAGTGTAATCGGATTCTAAAGGTTGGTTGGCTAGAAATTCTATAATGACCCATCCTTTGATTACTTTTCTGGTGATGTATTTGACGTCAAATTCTGATAGGAGTAGTAACCATCGGGATAATTTCTCGGCCAAGAAGGGTGCTTGACAAAAGTATTTCATGGGATCTACCTTTGCAATGGCCTGGATTTTGTAGGACTAGAAGTAATGCCTGAGCTTCTTGGTTAACCACACCATGGCGGCACAGGTCTTCTCGACTATGGTGTACCTAGCTTTGTATTCCAAAAGTTTCTTGCTAAGATAATAAATGGCATGTTCTTTCGTATCCTCGTGTTCTTGTACTAGCATTGCCCCTACGGAGGTTTCTTTAATGGCTACGTACAGGATGAGAGGCTTACATGGTGTTGGTAGTTTTAGTACCGACGGTTTAGATAAGTATGCTTTGATTTTATCAAAGGCTTCCTAGCATTGCGGATTCCAAACAACCGGTTGCTACTTCTTGAGGAGTTGGAATATGGGTTCACAAAAAATGGTCGACCATGCGATAAATCTGCTGACGTACTGCAGGGACCTGAGGAAACTCCGAACTTCTTTCTCAGTCTTAGGTGGAAGCATATTGAGAATTGCCTTCACCTTGAAGGGATCGATTTCTATACCTCTTTGGTTGATAATGTGACCTAGCGATTTTCTGGTGGTCACTCCAAAGACACTTATCTTTGGGTTGAGTTGCAGATTGTAGTTCTCCACTCAAGTGAGGAAGCGATTGAGCACAGCCGGGTGATTTTCGAGGGTTGGTGATTTCACCAGCATATCGTCTACGTACACTTCAACCTCCTTGTGGATTAGGTCGTGAAGCAAGGTGGTGACTGCCCTTTGATAGGTTGCCCCTGCATTCTTGAGTCCAAATGGCATGACTTTATAGCAGTAGACTCCCCATTTCGTGATGAAGGCTATCTTAAATTTATGGATAACATTCATCAATATCTAGTTATATCTTGAGAAGCCATCCATGAAGGAGTACATGGTTGCTTGTGCTGCACTGTCGATCAGTACATCTATATGAGGTAAGGGAAAGTTATCTTTTGGTTAAGCTTTATTGAGATCATGGAAGTCGACACAGACTCGGACTCTCCTGTCCTTCTTCATGACTTGTACTATATTGGCCAACCATTCTCGGTATTCCACGACTTCTAGGAACTTAGCTTTGATTTGCTTGGTTAGGTCTTCTTTGACCTTTTCTGCCCACTCAAGTCTCATTCTACTTAGCTTTTGTTTAACCGGCTTGATTTTCAAGTCAGTGGGAATTTTGTGTTCTGCAATGGCCTCATCAACTCCGTACCTGTCGGCGAATGCCTTCACATACGATCTGAGCACTTTGGCTAATTCTACTTCAAGTTCAGGACTAAGGTCATTGGAAACTGATATTATCTTAGGGTCATCCTTGGTTCCCAAATTTATTTCTTTTATAAGGGTGTTATGAATGCTAAAAATGCTTGGCATATGGTGAGGTGAATGCATGGAATCAAAAGCATCACACAAGTGAGCGAAGTTGTTCACTTTATTTTCATTATCATTTTCACAATACAAGTTGTTAAGCTCAAAGACATCAAAAATTGAAGCATCGTTATCGACTTCTGGGGTGGTAGCTTCCTCACTCAGAATTTTAGTGCTGCTGCTTGCGATCGCGTATTCGATTTTGGATTTTCCTTTGATCATGAGCTGAGCCAGTCTAGTGATTATTTTGTCCATTCCTTCCTCTGCGGGTTCTCTTTCTTGCAACTTCGATTCGGTCTTCTTGTGTTCAAGGTGGGCTTCTATTAACTTGGCTAACCTCATCGCTAGTTCTTCAACACTTGTGTAGTTTATCGTATTTTGCCTCTTAGGGACTTCTTCCTCAGACGAGGTCTTCCTCTTCTCAGTTTGATTCTCGTGATTAATCGGACAAGCGGGACTCTTGAAGCTTGCAAAGTCTAAGAATATCTTAAATCCGGGAACCTCTTCCTTCTCAGTCTCGATTGGCTTGGGCTCACCTTGGTAAAGGATTTCCCCAGGTTGAACAAAGATTTCCGACATCTAGCACCTCCTGGACCAAACCCTTCATCGGCTCCTACTAGGACCTGAGGCTGATAAATTCTCCCGCTTCTCGTAACGTAATTGATGTGCTCATATCACCCTTGGGGGGCATTCTGGGGCTCCAACACTATGAACTCATCGAAATCTTCTTCAAGGGGAATGTCTTTCAGCCATATGGGCTTATCCATATGCGAAGCCGGGGCCTTCGCACCTTTTGGCCTGCAGTGCACTCCCGTTAGTAATGCTATAGTCGGATTTGCTCAGAGGATTTTATCCATTACGTGTGCTTGCGGTTCAATCCCTTTGATCATGTTAATAACATTGGAGCAAGCAAGGACTAATTCATCTAGTATTTCCATGACCTCTGGACGGGGTGCTGTCGAGAAAAAGGGGTAGGCCCAGGCTGTTGGTCCATCCCTTGGGTATGATTCCATTCTAGAAGGGTCGCCCCTCTGTCCGTCATCTGGCTCTTCTATTGTAAAATAGTATAGGAAAGCTTGGTTCAGGATGCCCCTGAAGTAGCAATAGCGGTGTGTGGTTGGATTATTCCAAGTCTGGTTGTACCATTGCAGCGCCCTCCCTTCAAGAGTGGTGTTAAAGATTTTAGGCCAATGGTGATAATGTTCATCCCTTGAGTTCATTACTTTGGTGAATATTACGAGGTAGATCCGGGGGTGCCCGCTCCCATCATATCTGAGTTTTGGTGGCAACTCAGGGAAGAGCATGATCCCATGGGTATCTTCCCAAGCGATTGCAGATTTATGGGCTGCGTTGAGCCTTCTGTAGAATCTTTGGTCATCTTGGATACTTGTGAATGCCATTAGATTGATTGTGGCATTAGATTTATGTCTCCTTTATATTGGATTCTTTGAAGGACTAGTCCTTCAGTAAGGCATCCAGCCCCGATCATGTCGATTTTTGTAGGCAACCCATCCATGATTCCCTATAACTCTTCTCTCATTGATCGAGAGTATGATGACTCTAGGTCAGGCTACGGTTGGGGATCTACAATCCGTTATGGTGGGGGGTCCTAGAAGTATGCCTGTTCAGATGCTCGTAACTGCGGATCGATGTGTTTATCATATTTGCCATTATTTGGATGGCTAGTGTCATTATCCTGTCGTGGTCCCGTGTTAGCCATGTTGTATAGTACGGGCCTACTAGGAATGATTTCTAGGCCTGCCATGTCTCGTGACTGCCAGGTTGGTCTACCATTTGAATGTCTGGAATGAGCAAATTGAGATGGATCTCTCGAAGGACCTCCTGCATAGGGTTTTCTACTACTCTCTCCTATCTCAAAGTGAGGGTTTAGGTGAGGTGCTTATTCCCCGAATCTACGTAGGATTGGCATCCCTTCACATTGTGTGAGGATATTAATGGTAGTGCGGCCGATCATATGTATAGTTTCATCTTCAGGCATGGTAACATAACTTTCATAAATGGGCTCGAAGCATATGCACACCGGGGAATACGAAAGGACCCAAGAGTAGGATCTGTTGTCCTTTCTGAAGAATGGCATGTGAGGAGTAAATGCTTGGATGAACTTCTAGCACATTAACGGCCAATCCCATCATCAATGGGGCAAGAATCAGAAATACCAAGCTAGGGCCTGGCCGGTCAAAAATTGAGGTAAGAGGGTTGGTGTCGCTAGGACACGAAAGTTATATAGCTCTAGGGTTAGGAGAAACCACCTCAGGAACTTGATTGGATCGGAGTTTCCTGAAAACATGTTCTCATTTCCTTCCCAATCGACTATGTAAAGGAGGCCTTGTGTCGTGAGTTCTTCTTCATAAGCCGATACCTTTTCAATCATGTGCATTTTATCGAATATAGGGTTGTCTTCGAAGCAAGGGTCTTCATCCTGGTTATCGAGCCCCCACTCTTCTTCCTCGTCAAGTGAAATGGCGTTGATGAATAATGTTTCACAGAAGTTTGATTTTGCTTTGTCTTCCTTAGGATGAGACATAGCTGTACCCTTAATGGTTGATTCCTGGCTTAACACCAGGTCAAAGGAATCATATCTTACAAAAGTACGTGCCAAGCTGGCACTTACGGCTTAAAGATCCCAGTATCGTTCGATTGGTACCCTATTGTACCAGTAGCAAACTTTATTATCGAGGAATGTGGGTAACAGGACCGGGGTCGTGGTACCGCCGAGCTATCAAAATGAGCTGAGAAGGCTAATTAGATTAGGTCCTACTTTGATCCCATCATCTTTGATATTTATGAGTCCTACGGCTCTCAAGTCTGCCGAGCGCATTGGGGTGTCGTCTGATTACCACCACCCAGACGGAGCTTCTTCTTGCTTGATAAGATATATTGTATGACTGGTCGCATCGAGGGATTCTCGGAGGATCCTAATCCTGTGGCTAAAGAAAGCTTCCAAGAATTGATGTTCTAGTTCTACCCAATCCTATAGTCGAGGTGACAAGGTATGGTACCAATCCATCACATCTCCTGTAAGAAGTATGGGGAGTGCGGTGACCATGCCATGAGGCGATACATCCTATTCTACCAGGAAATCGTAGAAGTGGGCTAAGATGTGATCGTATTCGTATCCCCTCTGTACTTGAGTTCTTCCATTTCTAAAGCCGAGAGTTTCCGAGACCTCCATAATTCTCTTGTGCAGGCATCTACCCGGTCTACTTCTACGAGTGCCTATCCGATATCATTTTCTCCGAATTCTAGATCAAACTGGGCATTATACTTTCCTCCGTCATCATCCTCGTGGAGAAGGATAGAATTTGCTGGGGACTTAAAGGTCAGAAGTGGGTTATTTTGGGTACTCGGCTTCAGCTCTAATTCTTCTAAATTCCCTTCTTGGATCATCCTTTGTAGATCTCAAAGTAATCGAACACATTTGTTTGTTCTGTATCCTTTCACCATGTGGTACGCATAAAAGTTATCTCTATCAGCCGAAGGGCTTTAAGCTTTGCATGCGCGCAGACTTTCTTAGCTTGGTGAATATCTGAGATAGTGACTCAGTCCATGGTGAAATTAGTTGAGGTGGCATAGAAGTGATAGCGGCGCTAACAACTTCGGTTTTCTTTTCTTAGCGTAGGGAGCTTTTGGCTGATAGGATTTTGGGGGACCCACCCTATCATACGGTTTGTTTTTTGCTTAATAGGTTGCCTCTTCCTGTCTAATGCATTCTTCCTCATTATATTTCTCAATTCTTTTGGCATATTCTACAACATCACCGAAGCTTTGGAATTTCTTCATTTTCATTTCCTCATAGAATTTGGGATTACGCCCTTCTACCTGTTTGATAACCAAGGCATCCATCTTTGGGGCACCGTCTACCAATGATTAAACCGTGACCCATCTACGGTAATAGGCTTCAAAGCTTGATACCCTACCGGACCCTTTCTAGGTCTTGCAAGGTTGTTTCCACCATGACATTGTATGCATAGTTTTCAATGAAGGCGGTACTGAGTAACTTCCAACTTGACTTTACCTGGCTGGACATTCTCATGTACCAATCAGTAGCTGGACCTCTTAGGGTTGTTTGGAATAATTTCACCTGATGGACTTCAAGAATGCCCATACTCATCGTAATGCACAGGTACCCCTCGATGTGGGCTTCGGGGGACCCTATGCCATTAAATGGTAGGACGTAGGGCATGACAAAATTAGCGGGTAGATGCTCTGGGATTGAGAGCTCAAACTTTTGCAGATCTGTGTATTTGGTGCTGGAAGGTCCAGTAATGCACTTTAACTTAGGGAGCATTTCTTTAAAGTCAGAGAATTTCTTCTCAATTTCTGTGACTTTATCATCTGGGTCAGACCCCGTCAGTTTGGCGCCCCTCGTATTACTAATAACAGCTTTGAATTTCTTGATAAAATCTTCAGAAAGGATCATATCCCGTACGACTTCGAGTGTTGCCTTGTGGTTATCGGCCATTTTGTCGCTTTATTGTGCGAGAGTGGGATCATCGAAATCTGCCTACTCAGGGGCTCTTCTTTAAGGCTGTTTCTTTTTGGGTGCTAGCGCAGGCAAGCTAAAATGAAAATAGATGAGTACATGATAATGCGCATGATGCACAACCTTATGGGCATTTCTAGCATGATTTTTTTGGTGCATGTGTATTTGTGCGATGTATGCGCATTGCCTTTGTTGTGCGGCGGTGTTATTTTTGCATCGCTTAACACCAGGGGTATGCGCGATGGTGGGTGGATTCTAGGAGTGGCTTTTCTATAGTTGTATCACTTAGTGCCAAGGGTACGCGAGATGGAGGGTGCGCTCTAGGAACGGCTTTTTCTATGGTTGTGTCGCTTAATATCGAGGGCATGCACGATGTGGGTGGGCTCTAGGAGCGGCTTTTCTATGGTCATATCACTTGATACCAAGGGTATGCGCGATGGTAGGCGCGCTCTAGGAGCGGCTTTTCTATGGTTATATGGCTTAGTACCAATGGTACGCGCGATGGAGGGTGCGCTTTAGGAATGGCTTTTTCTATGGTTGTATCACTTGGTACCAAGAGTACGCGTGACGGAGGGTGCGCTCTAGGAGTGGATTTTTCTATGGTTGTATTTCTTAATACCGATGGTATGCGCGATGGTGGGTGCGCTCTAGGAGCAGCTTTTATATGGTCGTATCGCTTGATACCAAGGGTATGTGCGATGGTAGGTGCGCTCTAGGAGTGGCTTTTCTATGGTCGCATTGCTTGATACCAAGGGTATGCATGATGGTGGGTGCGCTCTAGGAGCGGCTTTCAACGATCTTATCGCTTAATACTAGGGGTATGCGCGATGGTGCATTCTAGGAGTAGCTTTTCTATGGTTGTGTTGCTTGATACCAATGGTACGTGTGATGGTGCATTTGCATGGTATGACTATTCCATGTTATGGCTGCACACAAATCATGGTTAGTAGTTTATGTGTAATGCAATGTTTAAGCAGTAAGACATGTATTTTTTAATCCCTTCCTTCCAACCTTATTACTCCGTCGGAGTGAGTATCTTTCCTAGGTGGGGGGTTCTTTCCTCTATTACCAACCTGGGGTAGTCGAGGACGTATTCTCTCTTGTGATTTGAAAAAAAGTCATTGGGTATCCCTAGGGGAAGTTTCTAGGGTTGTACTTGCTACATGCTGGGCTAAGTCTGACGGGGTTACGATTGATGGTGGCCGTGCATTATATACTTAAGCCCAAGAACCCTAATTGAGTTCAGGAGCTCATTTTCCGCATTTAATATACTCAAACCTAGTGACCTTAATCAAGTCGACTAGATTTTATTGTACCACACACGGCTGGTGTGTCCCAACTTCATGTCCCTACATGAACTCGAGTCAAGTTCTAGAGAAACGTCATTGAGAACACCGGGGTTCTGGGTGTAAATATGTGCAGATGCTATGCAGTAAAACCTAGTAATTCCAAATTCAAATGGCTTTCATTATTTCATCTTGGAATGGTTTTTTTTCAAAAAAACCAATTATAAAAAGAGTATAATCCCCAGCAGAGTAGCCACTATGAGTGGGCGAACTTTTTCGTGCATGGGCCCTTTCAGGTCGTTTATTGGATTGGCACGCCCAATGCACTCCCGGGTTTTAATGCGGGGAGACATCGCTAGAGCACGGGGCTCGTTGTATGTATGAACATGCTTGGCATTTCTAACTGGACAAAGGGGTCGAGGACACCTTTGGGGATTAGCCTTTTTATTGCGAGAGCAGGGTCCCTGTTTTATACAATATTTGAGTCACCACCCGAATCAGCTCTTCCGGGAAATTGGTGGTATAGCTGATCCGGGTAGGATTCCTATACCGATAAAAGAGAGATTCTGGTTCTGGATGAAATAGTTATTTGTCATTTGAATTTGGATAAAGCATATTTTAAAAGCCTTCTGTTATTTTAATAATCAAAAGAAATGAGTTAGGGAGATATGTTTGCAGGCCTAGCCCTTGGAGGGTGGGCCAGACATGACACGATTACCTCGTGAGGTGGTTAAGAACTCATGATCGAAAATAACACATTGACCCTTAGTTACCTTTTATTTATTGTAGGATGACTGGAAGGCTCGGTATTGACTATGACCGCGTTTGCTTTGTATTTTTTCAAGATTTCTATGGAGATAACCTAGAGGAATTTTGCAGTGGGTTAATTTGAGTGTTTGGGAATTAGTGGTTAGCTTTTTAGCTAAAAGCTTTTTTAAGGAAGGGTGTCTATACCATGGTATAGTTTTGGGATATTTTTGGTATAGGCTCGATGCTACGAGGGATTTTTGAAGAAGGATTGTCGAGAATGATTTCTCTTTTTTTCGGATGATTGCATGTCCTAGAAATGCCGGTGGAAGTTTCCTTTTATAGAATTTTTAAGAGCGCCGATAGACAAAATTGGCAGTGTCGATCGACGAAATAGGTGTCAGACTAGCTTTACTGCGTCATTGGCCTAGATTCCCCTATAAGCATCGATCGATGCAATAGGGAAGTGTTGATCGATGTAATTTAGGCGGTGATAGCTTTGCTAAGTCTTGTTTGTAGGTTTGATGAGTCAGCTGATGAATTGATACGTGGCAGCGTCGATCGGCATAATGGATAGCGTCGATCGACTCAACTTTAGGTGTATTCAGTGTTGATCGACACTCAGGCTTAGGATGTCAGAATCTTGTTTCCTCAGAGGGGTTTGTAGTTTGGGCAAAATGCGGTCCTTTGTCAGTACTGGCCTGCCATTTCCTGAAAAGGTTTTGTACAGCATCAAGCCTGGGATGAACCATGCTCACAGGCATGCTGATAGAACAGAAAAGCCTTGATGCAAAGACGGAAGAAAATTTCTACCTTTGGCCAAAGAATAGAGGTTAAGGACATGTACTAATTGTTACTTTATCATACTTATCAGTCCAACACCACAGAAACTATGTCGAGAGACAATAGCCGAAACCATAGTTGTAAAGGGTCTAGGAGTAGTCCAAGCGCTAGAGGGGCCAAGCGTGTACAAAGGCGAGGCACAAGGCAAGGCGCATGCCTGTGAAACGCTAAGCGCAAAAAATTGAAAAATAATATTTTCTTGAAAAGTAAAGTTAAATGCAATAACAATACTAGAAAAAGAACTAAGAGAATTGTTAGATGTACATATTGCGTTAGAAATATCTGGCCTTGAATTAATGTAGCTATAATAGGAATCAAATTAGGAATATCTAACCTTGAATTATTATTGAAACTTTTAAAAATATATGAATAACACATATTAAAGTTCAAACCTTAGAAAAAAAAGTTTCCTCAAGGCACACACCAAAAGTCACGCTTAGGCACACAAGGTGTGCCTTTAACAACTATGGCCGAAATAAATAAATACTAGTAAAAAATGAATTTTTTGTCTAATTTGCGCTTGGATCGCCCCAGGTGCATATAAGTCGCCTGGTAAGCAACAAGGTGTCGAGGCTGGAGCATCATGCGCCTTAGACGCGCCCGTGATAACACTATATAACACTACTGCTGCAAGTAGGTAGTAAAGAAAACATTAATAACTTATAATATCATACCTATAGAATCTAGTTATTGCTTTTGCACTATCTTAGTTGTAGCATCAACCATTAGCGACCTTTCAATTAAAACCCATATGATAGTGTGCAATGTAATGAGAGAAAATCATTCCAAATAATAAACTAAAGATTCAATAAAAAAAGCATGATTATTATTTATTCCATTGAAAGAGATAAAATCAATATGAAGTTAAGCTAATATAAGTTATGTGACAAATTCATCTTTTCAATTGAAAAGAAAATTGATCAACTTTCCCAACTCATATAAAGTCAACTTCTCAGATTCATGAAAACATGAACATAATATAAATTACAAAAAAATACAAAATATCCCATATTAATTCATACCATATCGGTGATATAAGAAGCAAGCCTATTTCCTTCCTATGTTGAAGATTGAAAGATTCAGGCTCTCTATTTTCTTTAGATAATAAATACGAGATAGAAAAGTGAACCTAAGAAATATTGATAGTTAGAATCTAGACATGAATCAATGCCAACCTCATGAAGCACATAAATTATAGAGATCAAATGCATAACCCATTTAGACCTAGGTCCCCGATTTTAAAACTAAAACTCAATTTAAGCTAAACACAACCAATAGCCTAAAAATGCCAATTGTTAACAAAATTGAGCCTTAATTACATGTAAGCTGGAAAACCCAAAAGGGAAACGAGAGTGGAATGTAATTACCTTACTCCGGTGCCGATTCTTTTGAGAGAAACTCTGGGCTCCTAAGTGTTCTGCTCTACAAACCAAATGCTTACATCGCAAATTGAAACTTTATTTCAAATGGCTAACACCAGCAGTGGACTTGACACAAATCACAACTAGTTGTGTAAGACTGAAGGCTTAAAAACATTTAGTAGAAAGAATTAGCAGCTTAAGATAGTAGTTTATTATATCTTTGCAGTGGACCTTATAGCAAAGATATAATAAAAAACTTGTTCCTAAGAAAAAAGTCCATTAGCCTTATTATATGAAACTCTAGGTAAGCAACTGATATATCACATCATATATTCAAATTTGGAGAAGAAAAGAGAGGAAGAGTAAGACTCCCAATCTAATCAAACTCAAATAAACAAGTGATTCCTACACTAATGTACAAAAGCATATAAATCCTATTTTTTTTATCAAGTGACATGTAAGTGTCTCCGTAATTGATCTCCATAAAAATGCAATGTCCAAAAGCAATTACAAATATTCCAAAGAAACAACAAATTTCAGCAATTAAATATGTTCTGAAAAATCTTGAAAGGATCCATTTTCTTAATTCCTTCAGCGGTCAGGAGCTGATTCCTTATAACATTTTCATTAGTAAAGAAGTGACATTACCCTAGTGTAAGCGAATTTCTATGATTTATCTAAAGCAAAATCTTGGTCTACTAAATAGAATTATTAGAATAAACATTATCCACAAACTAAAACAAACAGAACAATTTAGGGAAAACAAGAGTCAATGGTGTTCCAGAATAGTTGCTAAATTAAAATGGAGAAGATAAGGAATTACTGGAATGGGTACTAGTCCAAGTAACAGATCTATCAACTTTGGATCTTGAATGCAGCTTCCAATAAACCTAAACTTGAACCAACATCAAATGTCTGCTTCCAATTCTTGTAGTGAAATTACCCTAGATTAAAAGCAAATAGAGCTTACCAAAGCCATAAGCCAAACCCTTGCTCCAACAAATGACCTAAACATATTATGGCAGCAAAATCCAAAAACGCATGTTCTTTATCTCTCTACTTCGAGCAAAAGAGGAACCCTAATTTTTTTCAAACTGGAGATTTAAAAAAATCAATTTATGAAATATTGATAAACAAAAATTTCACAAAATAGAAATAAAAAAGGGAAGAAAATAAAGAGAATGACTCAAATCGGTAAATAAAACGAAAAGTAGATACCAAAAGAACCTGAGATCGTCGATGGTGACGAAGAAGGTCCACTACGGCAGAAACAAAAGACAGCCCGAGATCTATTGCCACGATGAATAGATATTATATAGAAAAATCTCAAGAGGAAGAAATGAATCGGGATTTAGTCTGAGAGAATAACGAGAAAGCAACTAGAGAAAGAAGAGAGAGAAAAGAAAGAGAGAGGACTTAGGCCCTGTTCTTTTCAACTTATATTCAGTCCAGTTCAGTTTAGTTCAGTACTG